>JAULJL010000028.1:13710000-14310000 GCA_030761205.1 Fremontodendron californicum | reverse complement strand
CGTCTCTTCAAAAATACCTACAACGCATAAAAACCTAGTAAAATGTCAAGGAACTTAAGAATCAAAACACAAAGTGATAAGCTCATAAAATATATATTTTATGCCTTTCTACCTTTAGTTTTTGTTATGTTTTCGATCTTTATCTTGTTTACTTATAATATGTTTTTGAATTTTAGGTACAATAAGGAGAATGAAGTCAAAAGATGTCAATAATGATGGTAAAGAGCTTACAAAATCATAATCACAAGATGGAAGAAGACTTGGGAGTCCAAAATATCAATTTCTGGTTGAAAAGCAATCAGGCAGATTTGACCTCCGGAGCTTGTTGCAAGGAAAACATGATGTTAGATTCTTTATTTGAAGAAACTTCCTTCTTCACTTTTGAAGCTGACTTGATTATCTTTCCAACGATATATTATGGGCCCAAATCGGATAAGAAATGGGCATTCAAAATAGCACTAGAAGATCTCCCCAAGGAACCCTGCGGCCAGAAAAACCCTTATCGCAAATCTGAAAAAAGGCAAAAACGTGATGTTTGCACCTCCAGGCTTACTTGTGCGGCAAGGACCTATTCTCAGGTTTTAAAGCTCTATAAATACCATCTTTTGAGCCACAAACTAGACATCTTTTGGAGGAGACTCAAGGATCATCATCATTATTCTTCTTCTCCATTCTTTTATTTTCTTTTAGTTTTATGTATATATTATCTATGCCTATGTTAGGCTAAACTTTTATTTGGTTAAGGGTGATTTCAAAGCCCTAGACATGTTATGTAATTAATTTTCAGAATCTATCTATCATTGTTTTCTATCAAAGTTGCTTATGTTCTTCCATTAAAATTGTTCATGATGATGTTTTGATTTGTTTAGGTGGCCAACTAGATAAATCTTGATAATTGTCTAATGCTAGTTTAGGAGGCTTGATCCGTGTAATTGTCTTGATTTCATATTCATAAGTAGCAATTTGTGATTAATGATTATGGTCAAGTTTTCAGTAATTGCAAAGTGGAACATAACCTAAGTTGAACAATCTGAGCTTATGTGTTTGTTGCTTAGAACAACCTATCTTTCTCATCATAAAGCTGCTATTAAATTGAACTTAGAGAGCTTATTCTAGGTTGTTTGGTAGTTAGAGATTAAATAGAGTGCTTGTTCTATTTAACGACGAACTAAGGAAAGATTGGGGTAACAGAGCTTGTTGTTATCTACAGTTGTTAACTTTGATAGCTAATTAATGTTGATAGATATGAAATTGATTCTTAATGATGTCTAGTGGTGGAGAATGAAACCTTAACCATATTTTTCATATTTGATTCTTCTTAATTACTTGTTTTCTCATTCTTAGTATTTACTTTAGTTTAATTCTGATTTCAAAAACCCCTTTTCTTTTATTGTTCTTGAATTTAAGTTTTAAACTATTAACTTATAAACTAAAACCCAATCCCTGAGGACTCGACCCTCGCTAACTACTATACTTACAATTGATCTTTTTTTTTAGTGCAAGGTTAAATAAGATACACTCTTTTGGGTGCATCACAAAGTATAAGGAAATTCAATAGGAAAATGCATGAAATTAAGCACTTATCAAACTTCCCCACAGTTAATATTTTGCTAGTCCTCAAGCAAAATCAAATAGGGACAAAGTAGTAAAACCTAATCTAATGCACTTTCAATACAAATTAGAGACAATCATTGAACAAGTCTTATAAACTAATCAATAGCTTAAAGGAATGTTCACTTCTACTTTCCGGAAGGTTTCCAAAATTTCCTTCTCTTGCTCCTCCTTCTTGGACTTTGCTAACCTGCTAGGAAAAGGTGGAGGAGTTATATAAGAAGGAATGGATGGTTTAGGAATTACCTTTTTTAGTGGCTCGTTGGGACGTGAAGAGGATGCCAGGTTCTTGTTCTCCCTTGAGCACTATCATTTTGTGGTGTCTCTAGCTGTTTCCCACTTCTTAAAGTTATAGCATTGGCATTCTCTCTTGGATTCACTATGGTTTGGGAAGGTAATTTCCCAGAATCCCTTGCTTGCATTTGACTTAGGGTTGTTGCCAATTGCCCCATCTGAGCCTCTAAGTTTCGGATACTTACCTTTGTCTCCCTTGATTCCTGTTGAAGTTGAATTGTATTAGTAGTAAGGGTTTTGACAAGATCTTTAAGAGTCTCACCTGAACTTTTTTGTGGTGGCACTTGTTGTCGGGTTTTATATGGTTGTTGCACTCTTTGCTAAAAACCCGGTGGCCTATTGTCAAATTTAGAGGAGCAGCTTGTGATTGGTTCCCTCCATAATTGAAGTTTGGATGATCCCTCCATCCTGGATTGTATGTGTTTGAGTAGGGATGATATTTCCTTGGTTGGTTCTGAAAGCCACCCATGGCATTCACATGTTCATTGGTGTCTTCTTGAAGTGTTGGACACATATCAGTTTGGTGCCCCATGTTTGAACATATGCCACAAGCCTTTATTTGCTGTATATTACCTACAGCCAATTGTTGAACAAGAGAAGTCAGTTTATCAAATTTTTGTTCAATGGATGATATACTTACCTCATTAACTCTCTTGGGTTGTGGTGGTGGATCTTGTCTCATTGAGAATTGTTGAGAATTGGCTGCCATGTTGGAGGTTAGAGTTCTAGCAGCCCCGGGAGTCTTATCAACTAGAGCTCCCCCACTAGCGGCATCTATCATACTTCTCTCCATGGGCATGAGACCTTCATAGAAGTATTGGATGAGAAGTTGTTCACTTATCTGATGGTGTGGACATGATGCACAAAGTTTCTTGAACCTCTCCCAATATTCATATAAGGACTCTCCATTGTATTGCCTAATCCCATATATCTCTTTTCTAATGTTGGCAGCCTTAGATGCTGGGAAATACCTTTCCAAGAATGCTTTCTTCATATCATTCCATGTAGTGATGGTCCCGGATGGTAGATAGTAGAGCCATTCCTTTGCTGAATCAGCTAGAGAGAACGGGAAGGCTCTCAACTTAACTTGCTCTTCCGTGACTCCTGTTGGTCTCATGCTTGAGCAAACTACATGGAATTCCTTGAGGTGCTTATTTGGATCCTCTCCTGCAAAACCATGAAAGTTGGGAGAAGATGAATCAAACCAGATTTTAATTCAAAAGCTACCTCAAGATTAGCATATTCAATGCATAATGGTTGTTGATCCAAGTCCGGAGCGGCTAGCTCCTTGAGAGTTCGGTTGTCAGTTGCTGCCATCTCTCCTTGCTTCTCTTGGATGTTTTGGATCAACTCCTCGATTGGTTGTTGGTGAGAAGTTATAAATTCCCGAATTCTCCTAAGAAAGTAAATAATTAGACATAAAATAAGAATAAACCAATAAACTAATAAACTAAAGAAAGCAATCCCCGGCAACAGCGCCAAGAACTTGATGCACCCAAAAGAGTGTATCTTGTTTAACCTTGCACTTAAAAAAAAATCAATTGTAGAGTATAGTGATTAGCAAGGGTCGAGTCCTCAGGGATTGGGTTTTAATCTATGAGTTATTAGTTTATAACTTAGGTTCAAAGAAAACAAAAGAAAAAGGGGTTTTGAAATAGTTTTAAAAATAAGCAAACAAGAAAAGTAAGATGCAAGTAAGAAATAAGAAATCAGATATGAGAGAAATATGGTTAAGGTTTCATTCTCCACCACTAGACATCATTAAGAATCAATTTCAGATCTATCAATATCAACCAACTATCAAAGTTAACAATCGTAGATAACAACAAGCTCTGTTATCCCAATCTTTCCTTAGTTTGTCGTTAAATAGAACAAGCTCTCTATTTAATCTCTAACCATCAAACAACCTAGAATAAGCTCTCTAAATTCATATTAATGGCAGCTTTATGATGAGAAAGATAGGTTGATCTAAGCAACAAACACATAAGCTCGGATTGTTCAACTTAGGTTATGTTCCACTTTGCAATTATCCAAAACTTGACCATAATCATTAATCAAAAATTGCCACTTATGAATAGGAAATCAAGACAATTACACGGATCAAGACTCCTAAACTAGTAATAGATAATTATCAAGATCTATCTAGTTGTACACCTAAATAAATCAAGACAACATCATAAACAATTCTTGTAGAAGAACATAAGCAACTTTGATAGAAAATTAATGATAGATAGAATCTGATAATCAATTACAAAACATGTCTAGGGCTTTGAAATCACCCTTAACCAAATAAAAGTTTAGCCTAGCATAGGCATTGTAAACATAAACATAAAATTAAAGAGAATCTAAGAAGAAAATAAAAGAAAGAAAGAAGAAGAAGAACAATATTAATTATCCAGCCTCTTGCTCTCTCAAAAACAAAGAAACAAAGAAGAAATCAGAACTTTGATGCTTGGGAAAGTGTATTTTCGTTTGCCCCCTTGTTCTCTATTTATAGGCAATAGCTAGGGCATCAAACAAGTGAATTTCAGCTCTCTCCCTTCAATAAATGCTGACTTATGGCTAAAGTTAAGGAAAAGTGGCTGACTTTTGTGTTTTAAGGAAAGATATAAGCCTTGGCAGCCAAGTTTGAATAAAGTAGGAAAGTTTTAGTCAAAGCACTCTTTAATGAAGAGAGATTATATTCTTGCAGCCAAAGTAAGTGTAAGGAAGGAAAGTCTTGGCTGATTTAATTCTCCTACTTTGACTAGGATTAGTTTTAAGGAAAGATACTTGCAATTAATGCAATTAATGCAAGTTGACAGCCACTAATCCTTCTTTGACAAGGATAAACATAAATGTCAGCTAGGGTATTAAGAAAAAAATGTGATTTGCGGCTAGGGTATTTTCTGCCACTAGGGTTGTTTAGGGAGATATTCCAATGCCGATTTGGATGACCATTTCTTATCCGATTTAGGCCCATGACCAACCGTTGGAAAGGTAATCAAGTGATCTTCAAAAGTCAAGAGAAAGTTTCTTCAATAAAGAGTCTAACGTCATGTTTTCTTAGCAACAAGCTCCGGATGTCAAATCTATCTTCTTGCTTTGCACCAAGAATTTGATCTTTTTGACTCCAAACTCTTTTTTCATCTTGTGATTGTGATTTTGTAAGCTCTTTAACATCCTAATTGACATGTTTTGACTTCATCTCCGCCAAAATACCTACAAAGCATAAAAACCTAGTAAAATGTTAAGGAAGTAAGAATCAAAGCACAAAGTATAAGGAAATTAAATAGGAAAATGTATGAAATTAAGCACTTATCAAATTCCCCCACACTTAATCTTTTGCTAGTCCTCGAGCAAAATCAAATAGCGACAAAATAATAAAACCTAATCTAATCTTCTTTCAATACAAATTAGAGACAATCATTGAACAAGTCTTATAAACTAATCAATAGCTTAAAGAGTTTCACAAAAAATCATGCTTGATAGTAAATGGTTTGTGTTAAGCTAAAATTAACATAACATATCTCAATCAAAATAGTGCATGTTCAAACTTAATTTCAACTTCTCAAATGGGATACCCTCATGATTTTCACTCTTTAAAGTAGTGGTGAAGTGTTTACACTCAATCAATCTCATGAAAATAGTTTCTACCATATGCTTGCTTGTCCACCTATTCTTCACTACTTAGATCATGCAACTTCATGAATCAAGAGGTCTTTATGCAAGGTTATTATGGGGCCAAGGGGTAATAATGTGGCTAAAGAATAAAAGATAAAGGATATTACAAAAGTTCCAAAGATTTTATAGAGTTTAGAGACATAATAAGATTTATACAAAGAAACTTCTCAAAACTCTTTACAGGTACATAGTCACATAGGCCGGATATTCATGTTGGGCCTTTTCTTCATTCTAAACAACTTTGTAACATCTTTTTCTTTTTCCACAAAATCAAGAGATGATTCATATTTTTTTTTTTCACATAGGAATGTATTTGCCAGTATTCCATTTCTTTTTCTCTTGACTTTTCTTTTCTTTTCCCCCCACACTTATTTCTTGTTTTAACCCAAATTTTCAATAGATCTTCCTTGTCTTTGCAACTTGTCTCAAAATATGCTAATTCATCTTTGGAACAAAGGTAAAGATATAAATAAGTATATTTAGGTTAGGGACAAGTTATGGTTACCAAAGAAATAGCTTATTCAATGTAGGCTCAAATTGGTTCACTAAGGGTGTGTTCTCTTGGAACATCAATAAGGGATGGTTGTTTGGCCCTGGCTAAAAATCCTAATGCCTCTATCATATTCATGTTGTCACATGCATCAATATAGTCTCAACAAGGTCTAAAGCAAGTTCTAGAGAATCATGTAATCATAAGAGCACTCAAGAAAGAAATTAGATTGATATGTATAATGCATCAATCATTATAGGCTCAAAAACTCACAAGGATGATTATACAAGTTAGATTTAAGTCTAAACATGCTTCTTTCTCAATCAACATATCATATTAACATTGGCTCATAAAAAAGTTGATATCAAGCTCAATTCTCTTGAAAATCTTCTCACTAATAAATCTGTTTTAGACTTATGCAATTCATATCTCATCATAATATTGAAATTAACTAAAACACACTAAAAACAACATAAAAAGACTCAAAAACAAAACACTCTAAATAAAATCCTAAATTCTTTCCCCCACACATAATTTTTACATTGTCCTCAATGTAATGCTATTATCCCCCAATGCAAGAATTATATGTAAGAGAAAAGAACTATTAAACAAAACAAAAAAAAAAACAATAAAAGATAGAATGATGGAGAGTAAGGAATATGCAAATCTGATATAATAGATGCTCTTCATCCTTTTGGGTTGCCTCCCAAGAAGCGCTTGGTTTATTGTCCTCAGCCTGACTTAGACCCATGCCATTATTATTCAACATAATTTGGCTCAAAAAGTGGTAACTCCTCCACATCTTGTATTGGAAAGTTCTCATAGTAAGGCTTCAATCTATGACCATTCACTTTGAATGCCTTATCTGTTTTTGGGCTTTGGATTTCAACTGCACCATGAGTAAATACATTAGTAATAACAAAAGGTCCAACCCAACGAGAACGTAACTTACCTGGAAATAACTTAAGGCGTGAATGGAAGAGAAGAACTTTTTGTCCAACAACAAAGTCCTTTCTTGATATCATCTTGTCATGGAATGCCTTAGTCTTTTCCTTGTAAATCCTAGAATTCTCATAGGCATCATTCCTTATCTCCTCTAATTCTTGTAGGACAAGTTTTCTTTGCTTACCTGTCTCATCCATCTCCATGTTGCATTGTTTGATAGCCCAATATTATTTATGTTCCAATTCAACCGGAAGATGACAAGGCTTACCATAAACAAGTCGATAAGGAGACATACCAATGGGTCTCTTATATGCTGTCCTATAAGCCGAAAGTGCATCATCAAGTCGTGAACTCCAATCCTTCCTATTTGGATTAATTGTCTTTTCAAGGATGGACTTAACTTCTCGGTTTGACACTTCAGCTTGCCCACTAGTTTGAGGATGATATGAGGTGGAGACCTTATGTGTGATGTTATACTTCCTTAAAAGTGCTTCCATAGTCCTATTGCAAAAGTGAGTACCTCTATCGCTGATTATGGCCTTTGGCGTTCCAAACCTAGCAAAGATGTTAGTCTTGACAAAATCTAAAACAACTTTAGAGTCATTAGTCTTAGTGGATTTTGCTTCCACCCACTTTGAAACATAATCAACGACAAGTAAAATATAAAGATTACCACAAGAAGAAGGAAAAGGTCCCATGAAATCCATGCCCCATACATAAAAATTTCAACAATAAGTATTGGAGTTGAGGCATTTGATTTCTAGCACCTAAGTTACCTGTTCTTTGGCAACGATCACATGACTTGCAAAAGAGGTATGCATCTTTGAATATAGTAGGCCAATAAAATCCAGAATCAAGAACTTTCATGGCTGTTCTTTTGGATCCAAAGTGTCCTCCACATGCATAAGAGTGACGAAAGGTGAGAATAGATTGAAATTCAGATTCGAGTACACACCTTCTTATAATCTGATCGGAGCAATGCTTCCAAAGGTAAGGATCATCCCATATGTAGTATTTGGCATCACTCTTGATCTTATTTCTTTGAGCTTGTGTCAACTCTTGTGGCAACTTCTTGGTAACTAAGTAATTAACAATATCGGCATACCAAGGAGTTGTTGTACTTATAAAAAGAAGTTGCTCATCCGGAAAGTTCTCATTCAAGGGTAGTGCATCCTCTTCATGAACTAAACGGCTAAGATGGTCCGCAACCAGGTTGTCACTACCTCTCTTATCTTTTATCTCCAAATCAAACTCTTGTAAGAGAAGTATCCATCTAATCAACCTTGGTTTGGCCTCCTTCTTAGTAAGTACCTAAGGGCTGCATGGTCAGAATATACAATTACTTTAGTACCAATTAAATAAGATCGAAATTTTTCTAAAGCAAATACAACAGCCAAAAGTTCTTTTTCAGTAGTGGAATAGTTCAATTGAGCATCATTAAGAGTTTGGGAGGCATAATAAATGGCATGAGAGGCTTTGCCAACCCGTTGGCCCAAAACAGCTCCAATGGCATAGTCACTAGCATCACACATGATTTCAAAAGGTACATTCCAATCTGGTGGTTGCATGATAGGAGCTGATGTCAAGAGTCCCTTCAATGTTTCAAATGCCTCTTTGCATTTGTCATCAAAATGGAAAACCACATCTTTTTGTAGTAGCTTGCAAAGAGGTAATGTGATCTTTGAGAAGACTTTGATAAATCTCCTATAGAAACCTGCATGTCCAAGAAAAGAACGAACCTCTCTCACATTTGTGGGAGGTGGTAAAGAATGCATAATATCTATTTTAGATTTATCAACCTCTATCCCTCTAGAAGAAATAACATGGCCCAAAACTATTCTTTGTTCTACCATAAAGTGACATTTTTCCCAATTCATAACAAGGTTAGTTTCCATGCATCTTTCAAGTACAAGTGTAAGCTTCTCTAGACATCTATCAAAAGAATCACCATAGACACTAAAATCATCCATAAACACTTCTATGATGTTCTCTACATAATCTGAAAATATGCTAACCATACACCTTTGGAATGTAGTTGATGCATTACAAAGACCAAATGGCATACGCCGGTATGCAAAAGTACCAAATGGACATGTGAATGTTGTTTTCTCTTGGTCCTCCGGAGCAATGGCTATCTGATTATAGCATGAAAAACCATCAAGAAAACCAAAAGTTTGTAACATCTTTTTCTTTAACCAAAAGTTTAAGAGATTTTTTTTTCTTTCTTTTCAATATGGGAATGTATTTGACAATTATCCCTTTCTTTTTCTCTTGACTTTTTTTTTTCTTTTCTTCCCCCACACTTATCTTTTGTTTCCAACCCAAATTTTCAACTAAAAATATCCCTTGTTTTTTGCAATATGTCTCAAAATATATAATCCATCTTTAGAACAAGGGTAAGGATATAAGTATATTTAGGCTAGGTGTAAGTTGTGGTTACCAATAAAATAGCATATTTAATATAGGCTCAAATTGGCTCACTAGTGGGGATGTTCTCTTGGAACATTAAAAATGGATGGCTGTTTGGCCCTGGTTATAATCCTAATGCCTCTATCATTTTCATGTTATCACATGTATCAATATAGTCTCAAACGGTTTAAAGCAAGTTCTAGAGAGTCATGTAATCATAAGAGCACTCAAGAAAGAAATTAGATTGATATGTATAATGCATCAATCATATAGGCTCAAAAACTCACAAGGATGATTATACAAGTCAATATCAAGTCTAAACATGCTTCTTTCTCAATCAATATATCATATCAACATTGGCTCATAAAAATTAGTATCAAGCTCAATTCTTATGAAAATCTTCTCACTAATAACTAGTTTAGACCTATGCAATTCATATCTCATCATTGCATTAAAAATGAACTAAAACACACTAAAAAAATAATAATAATATTAAAGACTCATAAAAAATAATAATAATAGACAAAAATAAAATAAATCCTAAATCCTTCCCCCCACACTTAATTCTTACATTGTCCTCAATTAATGCTATTAACCCAAATGAAAGAATCATGTGTAAGAGAAAAGAACTAATAACATAAGAATAGGAACAACTAAGACTCAAAACAAAACAAACTCATGCAACCTAAATAATCCTAAAATACTAAACAAAAAATTAACAAATAAACATAAAAAATAAAAACAATAAAAATAATAAAAGAAAAAGGAAAAGAAAAAGAAAGAGAAAGCAAATCTGAATATGGCAGGTTGGCAATTTCTTCTTTAATTGGGCTGCCTTCCCAATTAACACTTGAGTTAGTGTTTTGAACCTAACCAACACCCCTTCTTGGCTTTTTAGGCTTGTCAGGCTCATACATGAAATTTTCCAAATTTATGCGTTTGATAGGAAGCTTTCTTTGCACAACAGTGGATGCATTCTCCATTACAAGTATTATTTCATCATCCTTTGTGGTGCATATCTCATCGAGGAATGGAGCATATTTTGATACTTGTTGAATGGTATCCACAAACAAGTTGTTTAAGATTTTCGGCATGTGTTGTTCATGTTCCTCCTCCTTGAACTTTGCAAATCTACTAGGAAAAGGTGTGCAAAAAACATTAGTAAAAATTGGAACCTTAAACGTTACCTCAGGTGCCGAAGTACTCTTATTTGGATTTGTGGCTTTATTATCCTCAAGAATAGAATCCATCTCTAATTTTGTCTCATCCTCATCTTGTTTCTCATTCCTCAAGGTCACAATAGTAGCATTCTCCTTTGGGTTAATCATCTTTTGGGCAGAAAGTTCTTCAGATCTTTGTGCTACCCGTCCCACCATACTACTAGCCAATTGGCTCATTTGCTTTTCCAAACTCTGGATGCTTGCCCTTGTTTCCTGTTGAAATTGCAAAGTATCAGTAACAAGAGAATAGATAAGATGTTCTAAATAAGTACCTGAGTTTTGAGTCATATGTAATGGCTGAAAAAGATCTGGTTCTTGAGACCATGATTGATTGAAGCTAGATGAATGAGTGTAATTGGCATAAAGATCTACTTCTTGGAAATTTTTCGAGTAGCCATAATTAGTATGATCCCACCATCCATCATGGTAAGTGTTTGAGTAATGATCATGCGATTGGTCTTGGAACCCTTGATGGCCTTGACATCCTTCCATGGCCAATTGTTGAACTGGGGAGGTGAGATTGGCTTGTTGATTCTCCATGTTCATGTATGCCACCAACTCTTCAAGTGTTAGATTGCTCAATTCGATCATTTTTTTTTCAAAATTTGTAAGAAAAACTTGTATGTACAAGAAGATAAAACTAATTAGAACTGAAAATAAGAATAAACCAAGTACCAAATAAACTAAAGAAAGCAATCCCCGGCAACGGCGCCAAAAATTTGATGCACCCAAAAGAGTGTATCTTATTTAACCTTGCACTTAAAAAAAAATCAATTGTAGAGTATAGTGATTAGCAAGGGTCGAGTCCTCAGGGATTGGGTTTTAGTTTATAAGTTAATAGTTTATCACTTAAAAACAAGTAAACAAAAGTAAAGGGGATTTTGAAATCAGATTTAAACTAAAGTTAACAATAAGAATGAGAAAACAAGTAATTAAGAAGAATCAAATATGAAAAATATGGTTAAGGTTCCATTCTCCACCACTAGACATCATTAAGAATCAATTTCATATCTATCAACATTAATTAGCTATTAAAGTTAACAACCGTGGATAGCAACAAGCTCTGTTACCCCAATCTTTCCTTAGTTCGTCGTTAAATAGAATAAGCTCTCTATTTAATCTCTAACTATCAAACAACCTAGAATAAGCTCTCTAAGTTCAATTTAATAGCAGCTTTATGATGAGAAAGATAGGTTGATCTAAGCAACAAACACATAAGCTTGGATTGTTCAACTTAGGTTATGTTCCACTTTGCAATTACTAAAAACTTGACCATAATCATTAATCACAAATTACTACATATGAATAGGAAATCAAGACAATTACACGGATCAAGACTCCTAAACTAGCATTAGACAATTATCAAGATTTATCTAGTTGGCCACCTAAACAAATCAAAACATCATCATGAAAGATTTTAATGGAAGAACATAAGCAACTTTGATAGAAAACAATAATAGATAGATTTTGAAAATTAATTACATAACATATCTAGGGCTTTGAAATCACCCTTAACCAAATAAAAGTTTAGCCTAACATAGAAAATAATAATGGAGAAGAAGAAGAAGAAGAATAATAATGATGATCCCTTGAGTCTCCTCAAAAGATGTCTAGTTTGTGGCTCAAAAGATGGTATTTATAAAGCTTTAAAACCCTGAGAATAAGTCCTTGCTGTACAAGTAAGCCTGGAGGTGCAAAAATCTCGTTTTTGCCTTTTTTTCAGATTTGCGATTAGGGTTTTTCTGGCCAGAAGGTTCTTTAGTGAGATCTTCTAGCGCCATTTTGAATGCCCATTTCTTATCCTATTTGGGCCCATAATATATCGTTGGAAAGATAATCAAGTCAAATTAAAAAGTTAAGAAGAAAATTTCTTCAAATAAAGAATCTAACATCATGTTTTCCTTACAACAAGCTCCGGAGGTCAAATCTGTCTAATTGCTTTTCAACCAGAAATTGATATTTTTGACTCCCAAGTCTTCTTCCATCTTGTGATTATGATTTTGTAAGCTCTTTACCATCATTATTGACATCTTTTGACTTCATTCTCATTATTGTACCTAAAATTCAAAAACATATTATAAGTAAACAAGATAAAGATCGAAAATATAACAAAAACTAGGTAGAAAGACATAAAATGTATATTTTATGAGCTTATCACTCAAAATAACATAAGGAGTGAATGGAAGAGAAGAAATTTTTGTCCAATAACAAAGTCCTTTCTTGATATCATCTTGTCATGGAATGCCTTAGTCTTTTCCTTGTAAATCCTAGAATTCTCATATGCATCATTCCTTATCTCCTCTAATTCTTGTAGGTCTAGTTTTCTTTGCTTATCTGCCTCATCCATCTCTATTTTGCATTGTTTGATAGCCCAATATGCCTTATGTTCTAATTCAACCGGAAGATGACAAGGCTTACCATGAACAAGTCGATAAGGAGACATACCAATGGGTGTCTTATATGCTGTCCTATAAACCCAAAGTGCATCATCAAGTCGTAAACTCCAATCCTTTCTTTTTGGATTAACTGTATTTTCAAGGATGGACTTTACTTCTCGATTTAACACTTAAGCTTGCCCACTAGTTTGAGGATGGTATAAGATGGAGACCTTGTGTGTGATGTTATACTTACTCAAAAGTGCTTCCATAGTCCTATTGCAAAAGTGAGTACCTCTATCGCTAATTATGGCCTTTGGTGTTCCAAACCTAGCAAAGATGTTAGTCTTGACAAAATCTAAAACAACTTTAGAGTCATTAGTCCTAGTGGCTTTTGCTTCCACCCACTTTGAAACATAATCAACGGCAAGTAAAATATAAAGATTACCAAAAGAAGAAGGAAAAGGTCCTATGAAATCCATGCACCATACATCAAAAATTTCAACAATAAGTATTGGAGTTTGAGGCATTTGATTTCTAGCACCTAAGTTACCTGTTCTTTGGCAACGATCACATGACTTGCAAAAGAGGTGTGCATCTTTGAACATAGTAGGCCAATAAAATCCAGAATCATGAACTTTCATGGCTGTTCGTTTGGATCCAATGTGTCCTCCACATGCATAAGAGTGACAAAAGGTGAGAATTGATTGAAATTCAGATTCGAGTACACCTGTTCTTATAATCTGATCGGAGCAATGCTTCCAAAGGTAAGGATCATCCCATATGTAGTATTTGGCATCACTCTTGATCTTATTTCTTTGAGCTTGGGTCAACTCTTGTGGCAACTTCTTGGTAACTAAGTATGTAGACACCTAATTTTGTCCGGACCACTAAACAGGTATGTTTTCTTCCTAAATTGATGTTTCCGAGTGTAAAAAGACTGTTTTCATCCTGCAGATGGTACTCCGAGACTTAGTTTAAGAGGGCGAGCAAAAAAAGCCAAACTTGAAAAAAGTCAACCTCAAAAAAGTCAACCCCAAAAAGTCAACTACTAAAAAAGTCAACCCACTTTCAAAATCAAGATTTTAAGTTCAATTGAAAAATGGAGAAAGAATGTTGATAATCCGAGGTCTACATTGAAAGATATGGAGTTCGAAAGTTGGGATTTGGAGATTCAGTAGAAAGGAAACCCTAATCCGAGAAATTTGGGGAAAAGTGCTTCAACGATCAAATTGGTCAAAATTAAAGGTTCCAAATGAAAGATAAGCACTGACTACGGGTAATGGAGAAGTCACTTGCAAGAAAAACCGAAAGAAAATTCAATCCGGGAGAAAATCGAGAATTAGGGTTTTTAGTGGATTTCGGTGAAATCAGGAAGAATCACAGAAATGGCCCGACTTGGTAAGACCAAAGCCCCCAATGGATGAAGAATGATAAAAAAGGATAGCCCAAGGCTTAGATTGAAGAAAATCTAAAAATCGGACCTGTTTTGAGCAAAACCGAGTTTCGGAGGCAAAAGGGCAAAATTGGAAAATTTGGGAAAAATAGCAAATGGACTCCGAAAATTCTGAAAATTTGTCAATATAATTCTTAAATCATTTTAAAGAGATTTGCGAAAGAAAATCTTGATTTGGAGTTCGTTTACAAAATGGCCAAATCCCGGGCTTCTTATGTAGTAATTCAAAAAAGAAAATCCCGAAAAAATAGCAAATGAGCTCCAAATCTTCTGAAATTTTTCAAATATCATTTTTTAAATTATTTGAAAGATATTTTCGAAAGAAAATCTTGATTCAGAGTTCGTTTGAAAAATGGCCAAATCCCGAGCCTCCTATGTAGTAATTCAAAAAGGAAAATCTCGAAAAAATAGCAAATGAGCTCCAAATCTTTTGAAATTTTGCAAATATCAATTTTAAATTATTTGAAAGATATTGGCGAAAGAAAATCTTGATTCGAAGTTCGTTTGCAAAATGGCCAAATCCCGGGCCTCTTATGCAATAATTCAAAAAGATAAATCCAAGAAAAATAGCAAATGGACTCCAAAAATTTTGAAATTTTCCAAATCTCATTTTTAAATTATTTGGAAGATATTGGAGAAAGAAAATCTTGATTCGGAGTTCGTTTGCAAAATGGCCAAATCCCGAGCCTCCTATGTAGTAATTCAAGCCGATAAATCTCGAAAAAATACCAAACGAGCTCCAAAAATTATGAAAACTTCCAAATCACATTTTAAAACTATTTGGAATAGATTGGTGAAGAAAAATATTGATTTGGATCTCGTTTAAAAAATGGTAAAATGTAGGGGCATAAAAGGGCATTTTTGGAAGAAAAAATCCAAATAAATAGCAAACGGACTCGGATAATTTTGAAAACTTCCAGAACTCAATATTTTATTATTTTTGAAGTATTAAAAAAATAAAAATTGAATTTGGAGTCCGTTTGATATTTATTTGCATCCGGGGGGCAAAACAGTCATTTCACCCAAGCAACCGAAAATGGCTTCTTTGGGCCTTTCAAAAAATCAGAGTTGGGCTGGAAAAGAGAAGTGCTGGCCTGCCCAATCCCAAAGGAAGGAGGAAGCTTCTGATTTTTCAATCAAATGGCTAAAAATGAAGAGTTAGTTAGAGATTCTCTTTGATCAAGCCATGGTGATTAAGCCACATAGGCTAAGAAAGATGTCAACATTATTCTTGAACAGCTATAATTTGAAAGAGCTGAGATGCTAATCTAAAGATGGTAATTTCATGATTTTTCACCTTGAATTATTAGCCATTTGATGGGAAATTGGTTACAAAAAAATGACAACATCCTTGCATGTTATTAGGGGGTTTCGGCCAGCTCTAGGGAGAGGTCAGAATTTCATTTTTTTCATCTTCATTTTGCTGAGTTCTTAGAGTTTTTACTTAGTTTTTCTCTTCTTGGTTGAAAGCAAAAAAGAAATGTTTAGAAAAGAAAGGAAAGTTTGAAGAGATAAAGCTTGAAGTATAGCTTATTGAGGTTGCTCTTGAGCACCAACTCTTGCACTTTCTTGATTTTTCATTCTTGTTTTTGCTATTTTGATTTCTATTTGGTGAGTTTCCATTTTCAATAAATGTTTTTTTTATTGTTCTTTTAAGTTCTTCCTTCATCTCTTTCTTAAGTATATTTTTTACATTTTATTTTTACAATAAACTCACCATGGCCAAATGGCCTACATTATTTAGTTAAGTTGCTGTTTTGATTTATTTTACCATATTGTTTATGTTATTTTCTTTGATTTTGATGTTTTAAATGTTATGTTACTTCATATTCTTGAGTTATATTTTAATTTGGTTGCTTTGTTTGTTGCCATTTATGCTTTAAATATCATGTTTTTGCATTTTTAATTTTCTGTTTTCATGATGTTTAAAGTTGAGCATGTTTTAGATTTAGTATATCAAGTGTTTGTGAAAATGCTTGTGTGGTCTTTGCATGATTTGAGTTTTATATCTTAGTTGAGCATGTTTTAGATTTAGTATATTAAGTGTTTGTGAAAATGCTTGTGTGTTTTTTGCATGATTTAAGTGTTATATTTTAGTTGAGCATGTTAGTATACCAAGTGTTTGTGAAAATGCCATGCTTGTTGGAGCTTGAGGCCATGTGGCTACTCCATGTGTTTTGCATTGTGTGTTGCATTTTTGCCATGTTAGTTGGTAGGTTTTTGCATTTGCATGACATTTGATTTAGTTTTGCATGCTAGTATACCAAGTGTTTGTGAAAATGCCATGTTTGCTAGTTGCATTATGCTATTCGGCCACCCTTGGAATTTTTGCATATTATGTGCATTCTTGCCATGTTAGTTGATAGGTTAGCATTTGCATGATATTTGATTGAGTTTTTGGTTTAAGCATGCTTTGTGTTTGTGAAAATGCCATGCATATTTTAGTTATTAGGTTTGGTTCATTTGCCATGCATGTTCATGCATTTTAGGTCTAGATTGCATTAAATGCCATGCAAGTTCATTTAGGTCTAGGTCACTATATGAATGCCATGCATTTTTTCATGACATTTAGATTTAAGCTCATGCATTTCATGCACTATGTTTGCTGTATTGTCTCATGCATTTCATGTTCATGCCACTTGAATAATGACTTGAGCTAATTAATGGTTCAAAGTCATGCTGTCTTGAGCATACTTGTGGAAAATTAAGTTTGTCAAGTTGATTGTTCTACCTTTGTAATTTTTTTTTTACTTAGCCAATTTTTATCTAACTTTCAACAAGTCCTAACTACTGTTTGTAAGTCATTTTATGAGTTTCAAATTTTTTTACTTTGATTTTTAAATGATTTTATCAAAGGCAAAAATGTGTTTTGGCAAAGCCGTTTTTTCACCCAGTTTTCGTACTTTTTCGATTTTTCTGGGAATTCTTCTTTAATTAGAAAATTAAGATGATTTGTTTCCGTGTATTTTTACATGTTTTGAGTCTCCAGTATTTTTTTCAGAATTTTTTTAATTTTTAAAAATAGGATAAAAAATCGTGGATTAAAACTGGACAGTGGAGTCAGAATTGAATTTAAACAAAAATCATTTTTCTGTTTTGGTTAAGTTATTTAGAGTGGGCTGATTAGGAGGGTTAGCTACTGACTTAGGGTAGTTTCTAAGCCTTTTTAAACTCTAAAAATGATGTTTCAAGTCTCGGGTTAAGGGTAGTCAAGTCCGAATTTTTAAACTTAGGAAATTAGAGCCATTTAAAAAAAGATTAAGCCCAGTTTTTATTTTTAATTCAAGCTTTTCAAAATTGTTTTCAAACAATCACAAAGTATTTTGGTTTTAGAATATTTAATTTGACATATTTTCCTAAGGTAGCCGGATATCTTTTTTAGATATACGGATTTCCTTAATTAAAGGAAAAAATACATTTCATGCATTGCATTTTCCATGTTCATGCATTTTATATAATATGTGATTCTTGCTATGATAATTTCTATGATATTGTTATGATTTTGAATTATGTTATATTGTTTATTATATGATTTAGAATATTTCATGATATCCTATGCTTTTTATTTAGTTATTTTTTTTCATATTATTTAGCATATACTATGTTCATGCATTATTATTTTCATTTTTATTTTCATGCATATTATATGATAGCATTATTTCATATTCCATCTCATTTAATTTATATGCCATATCATTCATGTTTGCCATGTCATTTAGGTTATTTCATTTCATATAGAATATGTTATGTTACTTAGGTTATTTTATTTCATTTAGAAAATATCATGTTACTTAGGTTATTTCATTTCATATAGAATATGTTATGTTACTTAGGTTATTTTATTTCATTTAGAATATATCATATGACTTAGGATATTGCATCTCATATAGAATATACTATGTTACCTAGGTCATTTCATTTTATTTATAATATGTCATATAACTTAGGATATTTTATTTCATTTAGAATATGCTAAGGCATTTATTTCATTTCATTTAGAATATGCTAAGGCATTTACATTATATCATATCATTTAGGAAGCATTATATTATTTAGATTTTGCATTGTCATTCTATTTATGTCATGCATATACATATTCATATCTTTTAAAATGCTTTCAAAAGGATAATGATTTTTCAATAAAAAAATAAAGATATTCCCGAGTTAAAATAATTCATGAGTTCTCTACCGGGTTTGCTGGAGGGAATATCATCAATTATCATTAATAAAGGAATATCTTTCTTTCAAAAAAAAAAAAAAAAGAGAATGATTCGGAAATCTTTCAAAAAATAATAAAAATTTCTATATTTTGCCACGTTTATTGGGGAATATAGGAAAATTTTGAATTTATAAATTCCGGATCATTTTCAATTAAAAATGGAATTATTTTTCATTAAATTGGGAATTAACTTGAAATACTAAATTTAAAACCAACTTTACACCGAGATTTGAGATAACACACGATTAATAAGGTATCGTTTATACGGGCGTTGTGGGGGTGCTAATCCTTCCCCGCACGTAGCCGAGTCCCGAACCCGTTTCTTTGATTTCTCTGGTTTAAACGCAGACTTGAAATTGGTTTTAAAAATGTTTTAATTAATTTTTAAAATATTTTATAAAACCGATTTTAATAGGTGCCGATCACACCTAGCTAAAAAAATTGGTGGCGACTCCATGTCTTTTTCAAGGTCATTTTCAAAACCTTCATTTTTCTAGAGGAATTAAGTCGACTTTTCCTCGATTTTGTTTTTAAAGTCACGCTTAACGAATAATAAAGTCTTGCGATGAGACTCATTATTTTTTAGGTTGCGACAAAGTAATTAACAATATCGGCATACCAGGGAGTTGTTGTACTCATAAAAAGAAGTTGCTCATCTCGAAAGTTCTCATTAAAGGGTATTGCATCCTTTTTATGAAATAAACGGCTAAGATGGTCCGCAACTAGGTTGTCACTACCTCTCTTATCTTCTATCTCCAAACCAAACTCTTGTAAGAGAAGTATCCATATAATCAACCTTGGTTTGGCCTCCATCTTAGTGAGTAAGTACCTAAGGGCTGCATGGTTAGAAAATATAATTACTTTAGTACCAATTAAATAAGATCAAAATTTTTCTAAAGCAAATACAACAGCCAAAAGTTCTTTTTCAGTAGTGGAATAGTTTAATTGAGCATCATTAAAAGTTCGAAAGGCATAATAAATGGCATGTAAGGCTTTGCCAACCCGTTGGCCCAAAACAGCTCCAATGGCATTGATAAGCTCATAAAATATACATTTTATGCCTTTCTACCTTTAGTTTTTGTTATATTTTCGATCTTTATCTTGTTTACTTATATTATGTTTTTGAATTTTAGGTATAATAAGGAGAATGAAGTCAGATGATGTCAATAATAATGGTAAAGAGCTTACAAAATCATAATCACAAGATGGAAGAAGACTTGGGAGTCAAAAAGATCAGTTTCTTTGTGCTAGATGATCAGGCAGATCTGACCTCCAGAGCTTGTTGCAAGGAAATCATTATGTTAAATTCATTATTTGAAGAAACGTTATTCTTGACTTTTGAAGCTGACTTGAATAACTTTCCAACGATAGTTTACATATCTAAATCGGACAAAGGATGTTCATCCAAATCAGCCGACGAAGTGCAAGATAGTGCAGCAGTCACGAAACCGACGTCAGCTTCAAAACCGAGAAAAACCACAAAACTCATAAAACTTGCCTATTTTGCACTCCTTTAACTCCTAGCTTCCTTGATCAGCAAGAAAGGATTTCCAAGGTCAAAAAGCTCTATAAATACTATCTTTTGAGCCACAAACTATCATTATCTTTTGGAGGAGACTCAAAGATCATCATTATTCTTCTTCTTCTTCTTCTCCATTCTTTTATTTTCTTTTTAGTTTTATGTATATATTATCTATGCCTATGCTTAGTTAAACTTCTTTTTGGTTAAGGGTGATTTCAAAGCCCTAGACATGTTTTGTAATTGATTTTGAGATTTTATCTATTATTGGTTTTCTATCAAAGTTGCTTGTGTTCTTCTATAAGAATTGTTCATGATATTGTCTTGATTTGTATAGGTGGCCAACTAGATTGATCTTGATAATTATCTAATGCTAGTTTAGAAATTTTGATCCGTGTAATTGTCTTGATTTCTATTCAATAGTGGCAATTTGTAATTCATGATTATGTTGGGTTTTCAGGAATTATGAAGTGGAACATAACATAAGTTGAATGAATGAATGTTTATGTGTTTGTTGCTTAGATCAACCTATCTTTCTTATCATAAAGCTGCTATCATTTTGAATCTAATGATGTTTATCTTAGGTTATTTGATAGGTAGAGATTAAGTAGTGGCGTTCGTCCTGCTTAACGACGAACTAAGGAAGGATTGGGGTAACACAGGATGTTGTTATCTACGGTTATTAACTTTGATAGCTAATTGATGTTGATAGATCTGAAATTGATTTTCATTGATGTCTAGTGGTGGAGAATGAAACCTTAACCATACTTTTTTCATATTTGATTTTCTCTTATTTATTTGCTTTTTACATATCTTGTTTTCTTTAGTTTTAATTATTTCAAAACCCCCATTATCTTTTCTTATTTTTGAACTTAAGTTATAAACTAATAATTTATAAACTAGACACCAATCCGTGTGGACTTGACCCTTGCTTCTACTATAGTTTACAATTGATCTTTTTAGTGCAAGGTTTTAATTAAGATACATTCTTTGGAGTGCATTAGGCATAGTCACTAGCATCACACATGATTTCAAAAGGTATATTCCAATCTGATGGTTGCATGATAGGAGCTGATGTTAAGAGTCCCTTCAATGTTTCAAATGCCTCTTTGCATTTATCATCAAAGTGGAAAATCACATCTTTTTTTAGTAGCTTGCAAAGAGGTAATGTGATCTTTGAGAAGTCTTTGATAAATCTCCTATAGAAACCTGCATGTCCAAGAAAAGAACGAACCTCTCTCACATATTTGGGAGGTGGTAAAGAATGCATAATATCTATTTTAGATTTATCAACCTCTATCCCTCAAGAAGAAATAACATGGCCTAAAACTATTCCTTGTTCTAACATAAAGTGACATTTTCCCCAATTCAAAACAAGGTTAGTTTCCATGCATCTTTTGAGTACTAGTATAAGGTTCTCTAGACATCTATCAAAAGAATCACCATAGACACTAAAATAATCCATGAACACTTCTATGATGTTCTCTACATAATCTGAAAATATGCTAACCATACACATTTGGAATGTAGCTGGTGCATTACAAAGACCAAATGGCATACGCCGATATGCAAAAGTACCAAATGGACATGTGAATTTTGTTTTCTCTTGGTCCTCCAGTGCAGTGGCAATCTGATTATAACCTGAAAAACCATCAAGAAAACAATAATGAGAATGGCCAGCTAACCTTTCAAGCATTTGATCAATAAAAGGTAAAGGAAAGTGGTCTTTGCGAATTGTGGAATTAAGTTTTCGAAAATCAATACAAACTCGCCACCCTGTTTGAATCCTAGTAGGAACAAGTTTATTCTCATTATTTGTTACCACCGTTACACCTGATTTCTTTGGAACCACTTGGACCGGGCTCACCCATTTGCTATCCGAGATAGGATAGATCACTCCAACATCTAGGAGCTTTAGTATCGCCTTTTTCACAACTTCCATCATATGAGGGTTCAATATTCTTTGTGCCTCTCATGTTGGTTTTGACCCTTCCTCTAACAAAATCCGGTGCATGCACATGGATGAGCTTATTCCCTTGATATCAGCAATTGACCAACCAATTGCTGTTTTATGCTCTCCAAGCACCCGGATAAGTCATTCCTCTCGCAAAGGTGTGAGCTCTTTGGCAATGATGACCGGTAGTGTGTCCTTTTCACCTAAGAACACATATTTCAAGTGGTCCGGTAGTGGTTTCAACTCTAAAGTTGGTGCCTGAAAAATTGAAGGTAGAAGTTTCTCATTAGATAAAGGCAAATCAATAAATGAAACATCAAACCTTGCATCTTTAGGTGGCATCGAGTTTAAAGATTCTACTACCCCTTCCACATGGTCACTCAAGGCTAGTTCCCCTTTAGCATTCCCTATTCCAAGATGTTTGCTAAAGACTATCTCTAAGCTATCTTCACCGTCTAGCTCATAAGCTTGTTACACTAGTGAGTCAATGATATCAATATTAAAAACAGAATGCTCATCACTAGGATATCTCATGGCCTCAAAAATGTTAAAGCGATTTCACCATCAAATTCCATAGTTAAAGTGTCATCATGTGCATTTATTTTAGTTCTTGCAGTTTTCAAGAATGGTCTCCCTAATAAAATAGGAGTGGGATTAGAAGACATCTCATCTTCCATCTCAATAACATAAAAGTCAGCGGGAAAAACCAATTCATTAACCTGTACAAGAACGTCTTCTACAACTCCTCTTGGGTAAGTGTTAGAACGGTCAACAAGTTGTATTATAACACCAGTTTCCTCTAATGGTCCTAGATTCAATGAAGCATAAATTGAATATGGCATGACATTAATAGATTCCCTTAGATCTGGCATAGCACGCTCAAACCTGGTGTTGTCTATCTTACAAGGAATGGTAAACATACCTGGATCCTTGCATTTAGGTGGGAGTTTCTTTTGAAGAACAGCTGACACATTCTCCCCCACACTTACTTTTTCATTCTCTTTCAACTTACGTTTAGATGTGTACAACAATTTTAGGAACTTGGCATATCTTGGCACTTGCGTGATAGCATCTAGTAAAGGAATGTTCACCTCTACTTTCCGAAAAGTTTCCAAAATTTCCTTCTCTTGCTCCTCCTTCTTGGACTTTGCTAACCTGCTATGAAAAAGGGGAGGAGTTATATAAGAAGGAAAATATGGTTTAGGAGTTAACTTTTTTAGTGGCTCATTGGGATGTAAAGAGGATGCCACGGTGTTGTTCTCCCCTTGAGCACTATCCTTTTGTGGTGTCTCTAGTTGTTTCCCACTTCTTAAAGTTATAGCATTCACATTCTCTCTTGGATTCACTATGGTTTGGGAAGGTAATTTCTCGGAATCCCTTGCTTGCATTTAACTCATGGTTGTTGCCAATTGCCCCATCTGAGCCTCTAAGTTTCGGATACTTACCTTTGTCACCCTTGATTCCTGTTGAAGTTGAATTGTATTAGTAGTAAGGGTTTTGACAAGATCTTCAAGAGTCTCACCTGATTTTTTTTGTGGTGGCACTTGTTGTCGGGTTTGATATGGTTGTTGCACTCTTTGCTAAAAACCCGATGGCCTGTTGTCAAATGGTGGAGGAACAACTTGTGATTGGTTCCCTCCGTAATTAGAGTTTGGATGATCCCTCCATCCTGGATTGTAAGTGTTTGAGTAGGGATCATATTTCCTTGGTTGGTTCTGAAATCCACCGATGGCATTCACATGTTCATTGGTGTCTTCTTGAAGTGTTGGACACATATCAGTTTGGTGAACATATGCCACAAACCTTTATTTGCTGTATTTTATCTACAGCCAATTGTTGAATAAGAGAAGTCAGTTTATAAAATTTTTGTTCAAGGGATGACATACTTACCTCATTAACTCTCTTGGGTTGTGGTGGTGGATCTTGTCTCATTGAGAATTTTTGAGAATTGGCTGCCATGTTAGAGATTAGAGTTCTAGCAGCCCCGGGAGTCTTATCAACTAGAGCTCCCCCACTAGCGGCATCTATCATACTTCTCAGCATTGGCATGAGACTTTCATAGAAGTATTGGATGAGAAGTTGTTCACTTATCTGATGGTGTGGACATGGTGCACAAAGTTTCTTGAACCTTCCCAATATTCATATAAGGACTCTCTGTTGTATTGCCTAATCCCACATATCTCTTTTCTAATGTTGGCAGCCTTAGATGTTTTGAAATACCTTTCCAAGAATGCTTTCTTCATATAATTCCATGTAGTGATGGTCTCCGATGGTAGATAGTAGAGCCATTCCTTTGCTGAATCAGTTAGAGAGAATGGGAAGGCTCTCAACTTAACTTTCTCTTCTGTGACTCCTGTTGGTCACATGCTTGAGCAAACTACATGGAATTCCTTGAGGTGCTTATTTGGATCCTCTCCTGCAATACCATGAAAAGTTGGGAGAAGATGAATCAAACTATATTTTAATTCAAAAGCTACCTCAAGATTAGCATATTCAATGCATAATGGCTGTTGACCCAAGTCTGGAGCGGCTAGCTCCTTGAGAGTTCGGTTGTCAGCTGCTGCCATCTCTCCTTGCTCCTCTTGGATATTTTGGATCAACTCCTCGATTGGTTGTTGGTGAGAAGTTATAAATTCCTGAATTCTCCTAAGTCTTAAGTCTTCATCGGGGGCTTGAAACATTCACTAATAAAAAAAAGTAAATAATTAGAACAGAAAATAAGAATAAACCAATAAACTAATAAAATAAAAAAAACAATCCCCGGCAACGGTGCCAAAAACTTGATGCACCCAAAAGAGTGTATCTTATTTAGCCTTGCACTTAAAAAGAATTAATTTTAGAGTATAGTGATTAGCAAGTGTCGAGTCCTCAGGGATTGGGTTTTAGTTTATAAGTTTATAGTTTAAAACTTAAATTCAAGAACAATAAAAGAAAAGGGATTTTTGAACTCAGATTTAAACTAAAGTAAACAATAAGAATGAGAAAAAAAGTAATTAAGAAGAACCAAATATGAAAAATATGGTTAAGGGTTTTATTCTCCACCACTAGACATCATTAAGAATCAATTTCATATCTATCAACATCAATTAACTATCAAAGTTAACAACCGTAGATAACAACAACTTCTGTTACCCCAATCTTTCCTTAGTTCATCGTTAAATAGAACAAGCTCTCTATTTAATCTCTAACTATCAAACAACCTAGAATAAGCTCTCTAAGTTCAATTTAATAGCAGCTTTATGATGAGAAAGATAGGTTGATCTAAGCAACAAACACATAAGCTCGGATTGTTCAACTTAGGATATGATCCACTTTGCAATTATTGAAAACTTGACCATAATCATTAATCACAAATTGCTACTTATGAATAGGAAATCAAGACAATTACACGGATCAAGACTCCTAAACTAGCATTAGACAATTATCAAGATTTATCTAGTTGGCCACCTAAACAAATCAAAACATCATCATGAACAATTTTAATGGAAGAACATAAGCAACTTTGATAGAAAACAATGATAGATAAATTCAGAAAATTAATTACATAACTTGTCTAGGGCTTTGAAATCACCCTTAACCAAATAAAAGTTTAGCCTTGCATCGACATTATAAACAAAAACATAAAATTAAAGAGAATCTAAGAAGAAAATAAAAGAAAGAAAGAAGAAGAAGAAGAATATAAATTATCTAGCCTCTTGCTCTCTCAAAAACAAAGAAACAAAGAAGAAATCAGAACTCTAATGCTTGGTGAAGTGTAAATTTCGTTTGCCCCCTTGATCTCTATTTATAGGCAATAGCTAGGGCATCAAACAAGTGAATTTCAGCTCTCTCCCTTCAAAAAATGCTGACTTGTGGCTAAAGTTAAGGAAAGATGGCTGACTTTTGTGTTTTAAGAAAAGATATAAGCCTTGGCAGCCAAGTTTGAATAAAGTAGGAAAGTCTTAGTCAAAGCACTGTTTAATGAGGAGAGATTACAAACTTGCAGCCAAAGTAAGTGTAAGGAAGAAAAGTCTTGACTGATTTAATTCTCCTACTTTTACTAGGATTAGCTTTAAGGAAAGATACTTGCAATGAATGCAATTAATGCAAGTTGACAGCCACTAATCCTTCTTTGACAAGGATAAACATAAATGTCAGCTATGGTATTAATAAAAAAATGTGATTTGTGGCTAGGGTTTTTTCTGCCACTAGGGTTGTTTAGGGAGATATTCCGATACCGATTTGGATGACCATTTCTTATCCAATTTAGGCCTATGACCCACCGTTGGAAAGGTGATCAAGTGATATTCAAAAGTCAAGAAGGAAGTTTCTTCAGATAAAGAATCTTACATCATGCTTGTTTAGCAACAACATCTGGAGGTCAAATCTGTCTTCTTGCTTTGCACCAAGAATTTTATCTTTTTGACTCCCAAGTATTTTTCCATCTTGTGATTGTGATTTTGTAAGCTCTTTAACATCCTAATTGACATGTTTTGACTTTATCTCTTCCAAAATACCTACAAAGCATAAAACCTAGTAAAATGTCAAGGAACTTAAGAATCAAAACACAAAGTATAAGGAAATTCAGTAGGAAAATGCATGAAATTAAGCATTTATCAATCATTATACTCTACAATTTATTCTTTTTAAGTGCAAGGTTAAATAAGATACACTCTTTTGGGTGCATCAAGTTTTTGGCGCCGTTGCTGGGTATTGCTTTCTTTAGTTTATTAGTTTATTGGTTTATTCTTATTTTCTTTTTTAATTATTCATTTATTTATTTTTTTTGTTTATTAGTGAATGTTCCAAGCTCCCGAAGAAGACTTAAGACTTAGGAGAATTGGAGAATTTTTAACTTCTCACCAACAACCAATTTAGGAGTTGATCCAAAACATCCAAGAGGAGCAAGGAGAGATGGCAGCAGCTGACAACCGAACTCTCAAGGAGCTAGCCGCTCCAGACTTGGGTCAAGAACCATTATGCATTAAATATGCTAATCTTGAGGTAGCTTTTAAATTAAAATCTGGTTTGATTCATCTTCTCCCAACTTTTCATGGTTTTGCAGGAGAGGATCCAAATAAGCACCTCAAGGAATTTCATGTAGTTTGGTCAAGCATGAGACCAACAGGAGTCACAGAAGAGCAAGCTAAATTGAGAGCCTTCCCATTCTCTCTAGCTGATTCAGCAAAGGAATGGCTCTACTACTTACCATCTGGGACCATCACTACATGGAATGATATGAAGAAAGCATTCTTGGAAAGGTATTTCCTAGCATCTAAGGCTGCCAACATTAGAAAAGAGATATGTGGGATTAGGCAATACAACAAAGAGTCTTTATATGAATATTGGGAGAGGTTCAAGAAACTTTGTGCATCATGTCTACACCTTCAGATAAGTGAACAACTTCTCATCCAATACTTCTATGAAGGTCTCATGCCCATGGAAAGAAGTATGATAGATCCCGCTAGTGGGGGAGCTCTAGTTGATAAGACTCCCGGGGCTGCTAGAACTCGAATCTCCAACATGGCAGCCAATTCTCAATAATTCTCAATGAGACAAGATCCACCACCACAACCCAAGAGAGTTAATGAGGTAAGTACATCATCCTTTGAACAAAAATTTGATAAACTGACTTCTCTTGTTCAACAATTGGTTGTAGGTAATATACAGCAAATAAAGGCTTCGCATATGTTCAAACATAGGGCACCAAACTGATATATGTCCAACACTTCAAGAAGACACCAATGAACATGTGAATGCCATGGGTGGATTTCAGAACCAACCAAGGAAATATGATCCCTACTCAAACACTTACAATCCAGGATGGAGGGATCATCCAAACTTCAATTATGGAGGGAACCAATCACAAGCTGTTCCTCCACCATTTGACAATAGGCCACCGGGTTTTCAGTAGAGAGTGCAACAACCATAACAAACCTGACAACAAGTGCCACCATAAAAAAATTCAGGTCAGACTCTTGAAGATCTTGTCAAAACCCTTACTACTAATACAATTCAACTTCAATAGGAATAAAGGGAGACAAAGGTAAGTATCCGAAACTTAGAGGCTCAGATGGGGCAATTCGCAACAACAATGAGTTAAATGCAAGCAAAGGATTCCGAGAAATTACCTTCCCAAACCATAATGAATCCAAGAGAGAATGCCAATGCTATAACGTTAAGAAGTGGGAAACAGCTAGAGACACCACAAAAGGATAGTGCTCAAGGGGAGAACAACACCATGGCATCCTCTTCACATCCCAATGAGCCACTGAAAAAGGTAACTCCTAAACCATATTTTCCTTCTTATATAACTCCTCCACCTTTTCCTAGCAGGTTAGCAAAGTTTAAGAAGGAGGAGCAAGAGAAGGAAATTTTGGAAACCTTCCGAAAAGTAGAGGTGAACATTCCTTTACTAGATGCTATCAAGCAAGTGCCAAGATATGCCAAGTTCCTAAAAGAGTTGTGCATATCTAAACGGAAGTTGAAAGGGAATGAAAAGGTAAGTGTGGGGGAGAATGTGTCAGCTGTTGTTCAAAAGAAACACCCACCTAAATGCAAAGATCCAGGTATGTTTACCATTCCTTGTAAGATAGGCAACACCAGGTTTGAGCGTGCTATGCTAGATCTAGGGGCATCTATTAATGTCATGCCATATTCAATTTGTGCTTTATTGAATCTAGGACCATTAGAGGAAGCCAGTGTTATAATACAACTTGCTGACCATTCTAACACTTACCCAAGAGGAGTTGTAGAAGACGTTCTTGTACAAGTTAATGAATTGGTTTTTCCCGCTGACTTTTATGTTATTGAGATGGAAGATAAGATGTCTTCTAATCCCACATCTATTCAATTAGGGAGACCATTCTTGAAAACAGCAAAAACTAAAATAGATGTACATGATGGCACTTTAACTATGGAATTTGATGGTGAAATAATTTGCTTTAACATTTTTGAGTCAATGAGATATCCTAGTGATGTGCATTCTGTTTTTAATATTGATATCATTGACTCACTAGTGCAACAAGCTTATGAGCTAGATGTTGAAGATAGTTTGGAGATAGTCCTTAGCAAACATCTCGGAATGGGAAATGCTAAAGGGGAACTAGCCTTGAGTGACCATGTGGAAGGGGCACAAGAATCTTTAAACTTGTTGCCACCTAAAGATGTAAGGTTTGATGTTGCATTTATTGATTTGCCTTTATCTAATGAGAAACTTCTACCTTCCATTTTGCAGGCACCAACTTTAGAGTTGAAAAGGACACATTACCGGTCATCATTGCCAAAGAGCCCATACCTTTGCAAGAAGAACGGCTTATCTAGGTGCTTAGAAAGCATAAAACAGCAATTGATTGGTCAATTGCCGATATCAAGGGATGATGCACCCAAAAGAGTGTATCTTATTTAACCTTGCACTTAAAAAGAATCAATTGTAAAGTATAGTGATTAGCAAGGGTCGAGTCCTCAGGGATTGGGTTTTAGTTTGTAAGTTATTAGTTTATTACTTAAAAAACAAGTAAACAAAAGTAAAGGGGGTTTTGAGATCATAATTAAACTAAAGTTAACAATAAGAATGAGAAAACAAGTAATTAAGAATAATCAAATATGAGAAATATGGCTAAAGGTTCATCCTCCACCACTAGACATCATTAAGAATCAATTTCATATCTATCACATCAATTAGCTATCAAAGTTAACAACCATAGATAACAACAAGTTCTGTTACCCCAATCTTTTCTTCATTAACTAGAACAAGCTCTCTATTTATTCTCTAACTATCAAACAACCTAGAATAAGCTCTCTAAGTTCAATTTAATAGCAGCTTTATGATGAGAAAGATAGGTTGATCTAAGCAACTAACACATAAGCTCGGATTGTTCAACGTAGGTTATGTTCCACTTTGCAATTATTGAAAACTTGACCAAAATCATTAATCACAAATTGCTACTTATGAATTGAAAATGAAGACAATTACATCTATCAAGACTCCTAAACTAGCATTAGACAATTATCAAGATTTATCTAATATGGCCACCTAAACAAATCGAAACATCATCATGAACAATTTTAATGGAAGAACATAAGAAACTTTGATAGAAAACAATGATAGATAGATTCTGAAATTTAATTACATAACATGTCTAGGGCTTTGAAATCACCCTTAACCAAATAAAAGTTTAGCCTAGCATAGGCATTGTAAACATAAAAATTAAAGAGAATCTAAGAAGAAAATAAAAGAAAGAAAGAAAGAGGAAGAAGAAGAAGAAGAATATTAATTTTCCAGCTTCTTGCTCTCTCAAAAACAAAGAAACAAAGAAGAAATCAGAACTTTGATGCTTGTTGTAGTGTAAATTTCATTTGCCCCCTTGTTCTCTATTTATAGGCAATAGCTAGGGCATCAAACAAGTGAATTTCAGCTCTCTCCCTTCAATAAATGCTGACTTGTGCCTAAAGTTAAAGAAAGGTGGCTGAGTTTTGTGTTTTAAGGAAAATATAAGCCTTGGCAGCCAAGTTTGAATAAAGTAGGAAAGTCTTAGTCAAAGCACTCTTTAATGAGAAGAGATTACAAACTTGCAGCCAAAGTAAGTGTAAGGAAGGAAAGTCTTGACTGATTTAATTCTCCTACTTTGACTAGGATTAGCTTTAAGGAAAGATACTTGCAATTAATGCAATTAATGCAAGTTTAACAAAGTTGACGGGCAATATTACTAGGAGATGCCGCCACCTTTTATTTATATAAGAAACCATGTAATTAGCTAAGGTATTTAAAGGAAGAATTAGGGCAACCCATAATAATGCAAAAGGAAGGTGGCGTGATGCACCCAAAAGAGTGTATCTTATTTAACCTTGCACTTAAAAAGAATCAATTGTAGAGTATAGTGATTAGCAAGGGTCGAGTCCTCAGGGATTGGGTTTTAATCTATGAGTTATTAGTTTATAACTTACGTTCAAAGAAAACAAAATAAAAGGGGGTTTTGAAATAGTGTTAAAAATTAGCAAACAAGAAAAGTAAGAAATAAGAAATCAAATATGATAGAAATATGGTTAAGGTTTCATTCTCCACCACTAGACATCATTAAGAAACAATTTCAGATCTATCAATATCAACCAACTATCAAAGTTAACAACCGTAGATAACAACAAGCTCTGTTATCCCAATCTTTCCTTAGTTTGTCCTTAAATAGAACAATCTCTCTATTTAATCTCTAACCATCAAACAACCTAGAATAAGCTCTCTAAATTCAATTTAATGACAGCTTTATGATGAGAAAGATAGGTTGATCTAATCAACAAACACATAAGCTCGGATTGTTCAACTTAGGTTATGTTCCACTTTGCAATTATTGAAAACTTGACCATAATCATTAATCACAAATTGCTACTTATGAATAGGAAATCAAGACAATTACACGGATCAAGACTCATAAACTAGCATTAGACAATTATCAAGATTTATCTAGTTGGCCACCTAAACAAATCAAAACATCACCATGAACAATTTTTATTGAAGAACATAAGCAACTTTGATAGAAAATTAATAATAGATAGAATCTAAAAATCAATTACAAAACATGTCTAGGGCTTTGAAATCACCCTTAACCAAATAAATTTAGCATAACATAAGCATGAATAATATATACATAAAACTAAAAAGAAAAATAAAAGAATGGAGAAGAAGAAGAATAATGATGATCCCTTGAGTCTCCTCAAAAGATGTCTAGTTTGTGGCTCAAAAGATGGTATTTATAGAGCTTTAAAACCCTGAGAATAAGTCATTGCCGCACAAGTAAGCCTGGAGGCAAAAAAATCACGATTTTGCCTTTTTTTTAAGATTTGCGGTTAGGGTTTTTCTCGCCGCAGGGTTCTTTAGGGAGATCTTCTAGCGACATTTTGAATGACCATTTCTTATCCGATTTGGGCCCATAATATATCGTTGGAAAGATAATCAAGTCAGCTTCAAAAGTGAAGAAGGAAGTTTCTTCAAATAAATACTTTAACATCATGTTTTCCTTGAAACACGCTCCGGAGGTCAAATCTGCCTGATTGCTTTTCAACCAGAAATTGATATTTTTGACTCCCAAGTCTTCTTCCATCTTGTAATTATGATTTTGTATGCACTTTACCATCATTATTGACATCTTTTGACTTCATTCTCCTCATTGTACCTAGAATTCAAAAACATAATATAAGTAAACAAGATAAAGATCGAAAATATAACAAAAACTAAAAGTAGAAAGGCATAAAATGTATATTTTATGAGCTTATCATGGCGGCTGACATTCTTCATGGTGGAATAAAAGCTGCCGCTAGCCCTAATTTGGGCGTGAGAATGGTGTTTTCAACTAGGGTTTTCATGGATAAAGAGTATATAATACACCAATAGTTTATTTATGGAAGGTTTAGCTTAGGTTTAGTCACATATTGTCTCATTGCTAGGCAATCAACTTTCCTTTGTGCTTGAAACTTCATTTTTTGTCCAAATTGATTCTTTTTAACTCCGTAGCAATCGCTATCTTCTAAAACACCTACAAAACACAAAACCATAGTAAACTATCAAGGATTTCAAGGAACTAAGCATAAAATATAAGGAATTAATATATAAAAATACATGAATTTAAGCACTTATCAAGGGAATAAGCCCATGCATGTGCATGCATCGGATTTTGTTAGAGGAAGGGTCAAAACCAACAAGAGAGGCACAAAGAAGATTGAAACCTCCTATGATGGAGGTTGTAAAATAGGAGATACTAAAGCTCCTAGATGTTGGAGTGATCTATCCTATCTCGGATAGCAAATGGGTGAGCCCGGTCCAAGTGGTTCCAAAGAAATCAGGTGTAACGGTGGTATCAAATAATGAGAATGAACTTGTTCCTACTAGGATTCAACACTTGTACTTGAAAGATGCATGGAAACTAACCTTGTTTTGAATTGGGAAAAATTTCACTTTATTGTAGAACAAGGAATAGTTTTAGGCCATGTTATTTCTTCTAAAGGGATAGAGGTTGATAAATCTAAAATAGATATTATGCATTCTTTACCACCTCCACAAATGTGAGAAAGGTTCGTTCTTTTCTTGGACATGCAGGTTTCTATAGGAGATTTAAGACTTCTCAAAGATCACATTACCTCTTTGCAAGCCACTACAAAAAGATGTGGTTTTCCACTTTGATGATAAATGCACAGAGGCGTTTGAAACATTGAAGGGACTCTTAATATCAGCTCCTATCATGCAACCACCAGATTGGAATGTAGCTTTTGAAATCATTTGTGATGCTAGTGACTATGCCATTGGAGTTGTTTTGGGCCAACGGGTTGGCAAAGCCTCACATGCCATTTATTATGCCTCCCGAATTCTTAACGATGCTCAATTAAACTATTCACCTACTAAAAAGGAACTTTTGGCTGTTGTATTTGCTTTAGAAAAATTTTGATCTTATTTAATTAGTACAAAGTAATTGTATTTTCTGACCATATAGCCTTGAGGTACTTACTCACTAAGAAAGAGGCCAAACCAAGGTTGATTAGATGGATACTTCTCTTAGAAGAGTTTGATTTGGAGATAAAAGATAAGAGAGGTAGTGACAACCTGGTTACGGACCATCTTAGCCGTTTAGTTCATGAAGAATATGCACTACCCTTGAATGAGAACTTTCCAGATGAGCAACTTCTTTTTATAAGTACAACAACTCCTTGGTATGCCGATATTGTTAATTACTTAGTTACCAAGAAGTTGCCACAAGAGTTGATACAAGCTCAAAGAAATAAGATCAAGAGTGATGCCAAATACTACATATGGGATGATCCTTACCTTTGGAAGCATTACTCCGATCAGATTATAAGAAGGTGTGTACTCGAATCTGAATTTCAATCTATTATCACCTTTTGTCACTCTTATGCATGTGGAAGACACTTTGGATACAAAAGAACAGCCATGAAAGTTCTTGATTCTGGAATTTATTGGCCTACTATGTTCAAAGATGCATACCTCTTTTGCAAGTCATGTGATCGTTGCCAAAGAACAGGTAACTTAGGTGCTAGAAATCAAATGCCTCAAACTCCAATACTTATTGTTGAAATTTTTGATGTATGGGGCATGGATTTCATGGGACCTTTTCCTTCTTCTTTTGGTAATCTTTATATTTTACTTGCCGTTGGTTATGTTTCAAAGTGGGTGGAAGCAAAATCCACTAGGACTAATGACTCTAAAGTTGTTTCAGATTTTGTCAAGACTAACATCTTTGCTAGGTTTGGAACACCAAAGGCCATAATCAGCGATAGAGGTACTCACTTTTGCAATAGGATTATGGAAGCACTTTTGAGGAAGTATAACATCACACACAAGGTCTCCACCTCATACCATCCTCAAACTAGTGGGCAAGTTGAAGTGTCAAACCGAGAAGTTAAGTCCATCCTTGAAAAGACAGTTAATCCAAATAGGAAGGATTGGAGTTCACGAATTGATGATGCACTTTGGGCTTATAGGATAGCATATAAGACACCCATTGGTATGTCTCCTTATCGAGTTGTTTATGGTAAGCCTTGTCATCTTCCAGTTGAATTAGAACATAAGGTGATGTGAACCCTAGGGGTTTAAACCCTTTGAACCCACTTACAAATTGAAAACCCTAACCCTAAGAAAGCCAAGATTCAGGCAAAGAAAACTTAAACCCTTAGAAAGCTTGTTTTAAAGAACCTAGATTAAGCATGTAAGCTAGACCCTAAGAACTCTCGTTTCAAGAACCTAAGTTTGATAGATTGAATGCCATAAAAAAAGAATTCTTTGATAAGTTCCTAAGTTCTATCAAGAACTAAAAAGAGTGAAACGCTCACTTTGAACAAAATTGAAACTCAATAGATTAATAATGGTTGTTGAAGTAGATGGCTAAACAAGGGTATTTATAGCCTCCCTACTAACCCTAATTCAACTAGCCTAAGAACTCCTAGTACAAATGAAACTCCTTGGCAGCCAAGGCTTACTACTTACATAATTAAATGAAAGCTTAACTATGGGCTGAACAAGCTCAAGCCCAAACCTAATTAAATTAAAAGGATGTCCAACAAGTTTAATAAAGATAGATCCCACAAGCCTAATGGACATAATACATAAATCAGGCCCAAAAACCTAAGTAATTAAAAGACCCAACTAAAGCTTCTAATTTAGACGCCACATCATTAATGAATTGGTCCCATTTCATATTAAATAATGAACTAATAACAGGCCCACTAATTCATTAAGATTGCCGCCTCTTTGAATTTCTCTATCCCCCATCATGTGAAGCTTGGATCACATGGACCAATTCTTGGTCTTCCTCATTCAAGCAGCCCAATTTGAATGGCTTGACATTGCTTAAAAGACTTGTAGATTCTTCCCAAGTCCTTTGCACCAATCCTTTCATAGCTTCCTTGAGCTTCTTGGATCTTGACCTTGTAATAGGCCCAATTGGAACATGAAATGGATCTTGAAGTCCAATACCAGCTTGGTTCTCATCATTCCCCCTTTCCTCAAAAGGATTCGACCTCGAATCATCACCTACATCATAAAGAGAAAGATCAGAAACGTTGAATGAAGCAGAAACGTTATACTCACCGGGTAAGTCCATTTTGTAAGCATTGTCATTAATTTTCTCAAGGATTTGGAAAGGCCCATCTCCACGAGGATGCAACTTGGTTCTCCTATGGGCTGGAAATCTTTCCTAGCGCATATGAACCCAGACCCAATCACCTGGTTCGAAAGTAACTCGCCTCCTCCCTTTGTTTGCTTGTTAAGCAACTTTTGCATTCTTTTTCTCAATTTTGAAGCTTTACTTTCTCATGAAGAGACTTCACCAATTCAGCTTTCTTACTCCCATTCAAACTATTCCTTGCATCAACAGGTAAAGGCATTAAATCTAAAGGAGTTAATGGATTAAAACCATAAACAATCTCAAATGGAGAATAAGAAGTAGTGGAATGCACAGTCCTATTATATGCAAACTCTATGAATGGCAAACATTCTTCCCAAGTTTTCAAGTTCTTTTGTATAACAGTGCGCAAAAATTGTGTTAAAGTCCTATTAACTACTTCAGTTTGCCCATCAGTTTGTGGATGACAAGTAGTAGAAAACAAAAGTTTAGTACCCAATTTCCCCCACAAAACCTTCCAAAAGTAACTAAGGAACTTAACATCTCTATTAGACACAATGCTTCTAGGAACACCTGTAGGCGCACTATCTCTCTAAAGAACAATTCAGCAATGTTAGTTCCATCATCAATTTTATGGCATGGAATAAAATGTGCCATCTTGCTAAACCTATCCACTACCACAAAAATTGAATCCCTACCCCTTTTCGTCCTAGGTAAACACAATACAAAGTCCATAAATATGTTTACCCATGGTTCACTAGGAACTGGTAAGGGTGTATATAACCCATGAAGTAAAACCTTAGATTTGGCCTTTCTACATGTAATGCATCTATTACATATGCGAATAACATCCCTTTTCATTTTAAGCCAAAAGAAATGTTCATGCAATATTTCTAAGGTCTTCTTGACACCAAAGTGTCCCATTAAACCACCACCATGTGCCTCACGCACTAATAACTCTCTCATAGAACAATTAGGCACACATAGTTTATCTTCTCTAAACAAAAAACCATCATGCTTGTAAAATTTACCAAATGCTGTCTTATCACATGCTATGTATACATCACAAAAATCAGCATCATTGGCATATTCATCCTTTATATATTCAAATCCAAGCATCTTAGCATTCATAGATGTGAGAAATACATACCTCCTAGATAAAGCATCAGCCACAATATTTTGCTTACCTTGCTTGTATCTAAGGACATAAGGAAAGGTCTCTATGTATTCCATCCACCTAGCATGTCTCTTATTCAACTTACCTTGAACCTTGAGATGTTTCAATGACTCATGATCAGTATGTGTCACAGACTCATTAGGCCATAAGTAATGCTACCATGTCTCCAAAGCTCTAACAAGTGCATAGAGCTCCTTGTCATAAGTTGGATAATTCAAGGCCGCTCCACTAAGCTTCTCACTGAAGAATGTGATTGGACGCTTTTCCTGCATTAAAACAGCTCCAATTCCTATTCCTGAGGCATCACATTCAATCTCAAAAGCTTTGTCAAAGTTAGGTAATGTTAAAACAGGTGCTGAACATAACCTATCTTTAAGATTAACAAATGCTTTCTCTTGTTCATTGCCCCTATGAAAACCAACATTCTTTTTAATAACTTCAGTAAGTGGTGCAGCAATAGTGCTAAAGTCTTTAACAAAATGCCTATAAAAACTAGCTAAACCATGAAAGCTTCTTATCTCACTTACCCCTTTAGGCGTCGGCCAGTCCTTGATAGCCTTGACTTACTCTTCATCCATCTCAATACCTTTTGAGCTAACAACATATCCAAGAAATATAACTCTATCCATGCAAAAGGTACACTTCTTAAAATTAGCATACAACTTTTCAGTTTTCAACACATTAAACACAAATCGTAAATGTTCAACATACTTATCTAAGCTTTTGTTGTACACTAAAATGTCATCAAAGTAGACTACTACAAATTTACCTATAAACTCTCTCAAAACATGATTCATTCGTCTCATAAAAGTAATAGGTGCATTAGTAAGTCCAAATGGCATGACTAACCATTCATACAACCCATACTTAGTCTTAAAAGCTGTTTTCCATTCATCACCTTCTTTCATCCTAATCTGATGGTAACCACTTTTAAGATCTATCTTACTAAAAACACAAGATCCATACAATTCATCTAGCATATCATCTAATCTAGGAATGGGATGACGATACTTTATCGTGATATTGTTGTCTGCTCTACAATCAACACACATCCTCCAAGACCCATCCTTCTTTGGCACTAGAAGAACTGGAACAACACATGGACTCATGCTTTCTCTTATGTACCCTTTACTCATCAAGTCTTCAACTTGCCTTTAAAGTTCCTTTGTCTCTTCCGGATTACTTCTATAGGCTGCTCGGTTTGGAATGACTGCTCTGGGTACAAAATCAATCTGATGCTCAATGCCTCTTACGGAAGGCAACCCACTTGGCATCTCCTCCGGGAATAACTCTTCAAATTCTTGTAATAAAGAAACAGCAACACTAGGAAGATCTTGGTTAGATTCATCAAGATTAAGATATGATTCTTTATAAACAAGGAAGATCATGGGCTGATCTTCTAAAAAAGCCTTCTTAACCTCACTCTCTATTGCATAAAAGCTCATCTTTGTTTTTGCTTTTCTTTCTTGTGGCATCACTTTATTTTTTTCAGCCACTTCTCTGTTTTTGTCACTTTTTTTTCCTCCCCTTTTTCAGCCAATCTTTTTTTTTTGTTCTCTCCTTTTTTCCTCATTAGAATCGGCCACACTCAATTCTTTTTTCTCAAAAACAGATTTCAATTTCATTTGATCTTCATAGACCTGCTTTGGTGTTAAAGGAACAAGGTTGATGGTTTTGCCATCTTTTAAAAATCTATATCTATTCATAAACCCATCATGTGTAACCCTCCTATCATACTGCCATGGCCTCCCCAACAATAGATGGCCAGCATGCATTGGCACTACATCACAAAGCACCTCATCACTATACCTCCTTGTAGACACCTAATTTTGTTCGGACCCTTAAATCAGGTACATTTTCTTCCTAAATTGATGTTTCAGAATGCTAAAAGGCTTTTCTCATCCTGTAGGTGGTACTCCGAGGCTTAGTCTAGGAAAGCAGACAGAAAAAGTGAAACTAAAAAAAAGTCAACCTCGAAAAAAGTCAACCCCAAAAAAGTCAACTACTGAAAAAATCAACCCACTTTCAAAATCAAGATTTGAGGTTCAATTGAAAAATGGTGAAAGAGTTTTGATAATCCGACACTTTGAAAGATATGGAGTTCGGAAGTTGGGTTACGAGATTTATTAGAAAGGAAACCCTAATTCGGGAAATTTGGGGAAAAATGCTTAAACGATCAAATTGGTCGAAATTGAAGGTCTCAAATGAAAGATAAGCACTGACTACGGGTAATGGAGAAGCCATTTGGAAGAAAAACTGATAGAAAAGTCAATTCGGAAGAAAACCGAGAATTAGGGTTTTTTGGTGGATTTCGGTGAAATTTGGAAGAATTATAGAAATGGCCCGATTCAGAAGATCTAAAGCCCCTAATTGATGAGAAATTACTAAACAAGGATAGCCCAAGGCTCATTTTGAAGAAAATATGAAAATCAGACTTGTTTTGAGCAAAACCGGGTTTCGAAGGCAAAAGGGGAGAATTGGAAAATATTGGAAAAATAGAAAATGAACTCTAAAATTTATGAAAATTTGTAAATCTCATTCTTAAATCATTTCAAAGAGATTGGAGAAAGAAAACCTTGATTCGGAGTTCGTTTGCAAAATGGCCAAATACCAGGTCTCCTATGTAGTAATTCAAGCAGATAAATCTCGAAAAAATAGCAAACGAGCTCCAAAAATTTTGAAAATTTGCAAATCTCATTATTAAATCATTTCAAAGAGATTGGAAAAAGAAAATCTTGATTTGGAGTTCGTTTGCAAAATGGCCAAATACCGGTCTCCTAAGTAGTAATTCAAGCAAATAAATCCCGAAAAAATAGCAAATGAGCTCCAAAAATTATGAAAACTTCCAGATCACATTTTTAAATTATTTTGAAGAGATTGGTGAATAAAAATATGGATTCGGAGCTCGTTTAAAAAATGATAAAGTTCGGGTGCATAAAAGGGGTAATTTCAGAAATAAATCTGAAACAAATAGCAAATGGACTCGAAAAATTTTGAAAACTTCCAGAATTCAATTTTTTATTATTTCGAAAGTATTGAAAAAATAAAATTCGAATTTGGAGTCCGTTTGCTATTTATTTAAGTTCGGGGGGCAAAAAGGTCATTTCACTAAGGAAACCAAAAAGGGCAAATTGGTAATTGGGGAAAATATGAAAGAAGAAGGAATTGCTTGGATTTTTTCTTCTCTTGGTCAGCCAACATAGAGGAGAAGAAGGAAGCTTGAAAAATTTAATTCCCTAGTCACTATCAAGCCACATGCTACCACTAACACCTTGCAAATGGTCCCCCTTCATCCAATGGCTTAGGTGCCTTGTAGGAAAGTTGAATGCACCATTCAATGGCCAAGTTTAAATGCCAAAATGACATTTTTATTTGTCATAAAAGAACCCTCATCTAATGGCCAAGAATGGAAGAAAAAAGATGAGCACAATTCATCCAATGGTGAGCATCTATTCGGTTGAGCAAAGGAGTGCATGTGATTATTTCTTTTCATCCAATGGCTTAGGCCATCTACAAGGGCTGAGTACACATGTTGAGGGCTGGATTTAATCTACAAGATGTCATTTTTATGTTGGCCTCATCCAATGACCAAGAATGGAAGAGCACAACTCATCCAAGGGTAGGCACTCAAGAGGGGCAAGCAAGGGAGTGCATGGGATTGGTCCTCTTTTGCATCTAATGGCTAAGGTTACTACAAGGGCTGAGTACACATCTTAAGGGCTGCTATCAATTGGCAAGATGACATTTTTATGTTGTCATCAAAATATCTAAATCTAAAGGCCAAGATTGGAAGAGAAAAAAGAGCAATTCCCATCCAAGGGTTAGAGGGCCATTCTGCCAAGGCTAAAGGGAGGGGGAGGATTTCATTTTTCAGAGGTTTTTTGGCTGGAAAATAGTAGCTAATTTGGCAAGAAAAAAGGTTTTTAAAGATAGAAAAAAAAAGGTTTTCAATAGAGAGCTTGAAGGTAGTAATCTCTACCAAGCTCTAGCCTAGCTTTCTTATTCATTTCCATGGTGTTTTCTTGATTTTTTTATCATGTTTTCCTACTACATTTTTCATATAAATAAATTTTTTAATGTTTACTCATGTTTTCATCTCTTCTTCTTCTTTAAAATGGTGGAAAACAACATTTTTCTATGGTTTCATGCTATGGCCGAAAATGACACATTTATTTGCCTTGTTTTTTCATTTTTTTTCTTCCTTGCATGTTGTTGTGAAAAATGATTTTTACAAGTTTTTTTAGAGTATTCTAAGGTTCTTATTTTTACAAAGTATGAAGCAAAAAAGGTTGAAATGGCTACATGATCTTGGCTAGACCAAGTGACCATGGTTAGGAGAGAGGCTATGCCCATTTTTACCTACCATGAAGCTCACCTTATTTTCTGTTTTACATGGTTTATTTCTGTTTTATTGAGATGGAAAGGCTTCATGATCTTGGCAAGACCAAGTGATTATGGTTTGGTGAGAGGCTATGCCCATTTGATACCAACCATGGAGCTTAACTTTCCTTGTTCTGTTTACTAGTTTTGCTTCTAATTTTTGCATGCCTATGTTAGATCTTGTGTATATATGTTCTTTACATTATTTTCTATGCTATATTTACTTATATATTTCATTTTCATGCTTGATATTGCATCCTTGCATATTCGGCCATTGTTGTTCATATGCTCATGTTGTGCATTTTTTTATGTATCATGTCTTACATGTTTGCATTTTTTTGGTATTGTTCTATGAACATTCGGCAATCTCATTTTTGTTTGCGTTGTATGTGCATTTTCCTTTTGTTTCTTAACTTGTTTGCATCTCCATGCCATGAACCTGTATATTCTGATTTTAGTATGCCATGTGCTTATGAAAATGCTATGATAAAAATGCCACCATATTGTTCCATGACCATTCGGCAATCCCAGGTTTATTTGCCTTGCATGTGCATTTTCCTTTTGTTTCTTAACTTGTTTGCATTTACATGCCATGAGCTTGTGCATTTTGATTTTGGTATGTTATATGCTATTGAAAATGTCATGACATTATGCATCTTAATATGATTTATCATGTACTTATGTCATTTACTAAATAGGATTGCATTAGAGTCTCATGTGATCATTTGGCCTCTTCATGCATCCTTGCCTTGTCATGCATTTGCATTTTGTTTAGGTAACATGCTTTGCATTATCATATATTGAAATTTGTGTATTAGTTGCTGTCGGTTCCAGCATTGACATTAGTTTCATGAGTCATTGTATGTTCATAGTATTGCTATGCATGTTCATTACATTTTAGGTCTAGGCCATATTGGTATTGCCAAGCATATTGAGTCTTAAATCACATTGGTATTATCATGCATTACTATGCTATTTAGGTCTTAGGTCACATTAGCATTTTCATGCATATTCATAACATATTAGGTCCTAGTCACATTTGCATTATCAAGCATTGCATGTATATTGAGTTAGGATATCGTTTATTGCCATGCAAATTCATGCTAGGCATTTAGGTTGCCATGAATTGTCATGCATTTCCTTTACCATTTAGACCTTTAGACCATGTATTTCATACATTTCATTTGCTGTATGTTTATGCATTCCATTTCATTGCCACTTGATTTGTGACTTAGGCTAATTAATGGCTCAAAGTCATGCTCCCTTGAGCATACTTGTGGAAAATTAAGGAATTGTCAAATTAATTATTCTACCTTTTTTTTTTTTTTTACTTAGCCAATTTTGTCCAAGGTTTTTAAAATGTTTATCTGCTATCTTTAGGTCTTTAGGATGATTTCCAACAATTTCTACTTTGATTTTTGAATGAATTTATCAAAGGCAAAAAAATGTGTTTTGACAAATAGTTTTTTTTTTTTTCACCAGTACTCGATCATCTCCAATTTTTCTGGGCAGTCATCTTTAATCATAAAATTAAGAAAAACTTTTCTTGTGTAGATGTACATTTTCTGAGTTTGCAGTATTTATTTTAGATTTTTTTTGAATTTTTAAAAATAGGCAAAAAAATCGTGTGGAAAAACCGGACAGTAAAGACAGATTTGAAATCAAAAGAGGAATAAGGGTTGAATTTGGCTAAGGCATTTAGAGAGGGTTGGTTAGAAGATTTAGCTACTATCTAAGGGTAGTTTCTAAGCTTTTTTAAACTCTAAAAATGATTTATAAATCTCGAGTTAAGGGTAGTTAAGTCCGGGATTTCAAACTTAGGAAATTAGAGCCATTTTAAAAGGGTTTGGTAAGGGTTTTAATTTTTATTCAAGTTTTTCTTCTAAATTATTTTCAAACAATCACAAAGTTTTATTTTTTTTAGAAAATCTAATTTGACATATTTTTCTAAGGTAGCCGGATATGTTTTTAGATATACGGATTTCTTTAATTAAAGGAAAAAATACATTTTCATGCATTGCATTTTCCATGTTCATACTTTTTATTTAAATGTGTGATTTTTGCTATGATATTTTCCATGATATTATTATTATTATTTTAATTCACATTTTATGATCTTATATTCGTTTGCCATATGATTTTGAATGTTTCATGATATCTTATGCTTTTTATTTAGTTATTTTTGTCATATTGTTTAGCATATACCATGTTCATGCATTATTATTTTTATTTTTATGCATATTATATGTTAGTATTATTTTAATTTCATGTCATTTCTTGTCATTTAGATCATATTCCATGTCATTTAGGTTATTTTATTTATAACATGCCATGTCATTTATACTATGCCATATCATTTAAAATTGCCATGTCATTTAAATCATTTTATCTCATTTAGAATATACCATGATACTTAGGATTTTTTTCATTTTACCTAGAATATACTACGTCATTTGAATTATGTCATATCATTTAGGTTGCATTATATTATCTAGATTTGCCATGTCATTTTATTTATGTCATACATGTTCATGTTCATATTTTTAAATGTTTTGAAAAAGACAATGATTTTCAATAAAAAATAAAGATATTCTCGAGTTAAAATAATTCATGAATTCTCTAACGAGTTTGCTGGAGGGAATATCATCAATTATCATTAATAAAGGAATATCTTTCTTTCAAAAAACGAGAATGATTCGGAAAGTTTTCCAAATGAATAAAAATTTCTATATTTTGTCGATTTTGTCGGGGAATATAGGAAAATTTTGAATTAATAAATTTCGGATCATTTTCAATTAAAAATGAAATTATTTTTCTTAAAATTGGGAATTAACTAGAAATACTAAAAACCAACTTTTTTACTGAGACTTGAGATAACACATGATTAATAAGGTATCGATTTATACGGGCGTTGTGGATGTGCTAATCCTTCCCCGCACTTAACCGACTTTCGAACCCGCTTCTTTGATTTCTCTAGTTTATAACGCAGACTTGAAATTGGTTTTAAAAAAGTTTTAATTAACTTTATAATGTTTTATAAAACCGGTTTTAATAGGTGGCCGTGATAAGCTCATAAAATATACATTTTATGCTTTTCTACCTTTAGTTTTTTGTTATGTTTTCGATATTTATCTTCTTCACTTATATTATGTTTTTGATTTTTAGGTACAATAAGGAGAATAAAGTCAAAATATGTCAATAATAATGGTAAATAGCTTACAAAATCATAATCACAAGATGGAAGAAGACTTGGGAGTCAAAAATATCAATTTCTGGTTGAAAAGCAATCAGGTAGATTTGACCTCTCGAGCTTGTTGTAAGGAAAACATGATGTTAGAGTCTTTATTTGAAGAAACATCCTACTTGACTTTTGAAGTTTATTTGATTCTCTTTCCAACGATATATTATGGGCCCAAATCGGATAAGAAATGGGATTCAAAATAGCGCTAGAAGATCTCCCTAAAGAACCCTGCGACCAGAAAAACCCTAATCGCAAATCTAAAAAAAAAGGAAAAAACGTGATTTTTGCACCTCTAGGCTTACTTGTGCGGCAAGGACTTATTCTTAGGGTTTTAAAGCTCTATAAATACCATCTTTTGAGCCACAAACTAGACATCTTTTGAGGAGACTCAAAGATCATCATTATTATTATTCTTCTTCTCCATTCTTTTATTTTCTTTTTAGTTTTATGTATATATTATCTATGCCTATGCTAGGTTAAACTTATATTTGGTTAAGGGTGATTTCAAAGCCCTAGATATGTTTTGTAATTGATTTTCAGATTCTATCTATCATTAATTTTCTATCAAAGTTGCTTATGTTCTTCTACAAGAATTGTTTATGATGTTGTCTTGATTTATTTAGGTGTACAACTAGATAGATCTTGATAATTATCTATTGCTAGTTTAGGAGTCTTGATCCATGTAATTGTCTTGATTTCCTATTCATAAGTGGCAATTTGTGATTAATGATTATGGTCAAGTTTTCGATAATTGCAATGTGGAACATAACCTAAGTTGAACAATCCGAATTTATGTGTTTGATGCTTAGATCAACCTATCTTTCTCATCATAAAGCTTCCATTAAATTGAATTCAGAGAGCTTATTATAGGTTGTTTGATGGTTAGAGATTAAATAGAGAGCTTATCCTATTTAACGACAAACTAAGGAAAGATTGGGGTAACAGAGCTTGTTGTTATCTACGGTTGTTAACTTTGATAGTTGGTTGATATTGATAGATTTGAAATTGATTCTTAATGATGTCTAGTGGTGGAGAATGAAACCTTTACCATATTTCTCTCATGTTTGATTTCTTATTTCTTACTTGCATCTTACTTTTCTTGTTTACTTATTTTTAAAACTATTTCAAAACCCCTTTTTTCTTTTGTTTTCCTTGCATTTAAGTTTTAAACTATTAACTTATAAACTAAAACCGAATCCCTGAAGACTTGACCCTTGCTAACTACTATACTTACAATTGATCTTTTTAGTGCAAGGTTAAATAAGATAAACTCTTTTGGGAGCATCAAGTTTTTGGCGCCGTTGCCGGGGATTGCTTTATTTAGTTTATTAGTTTATTGGTTTATTCTTACTTTTAGTTGTAATTAATTTTATTTTTCTTGTACATACAGGTTTTTGTTTTCAAATTTCAAGCAAGAAGAGATGGCAGGTGCTACATCAAAACTTCAGAACCTTCATAACCAACTAGACAATCTCATCTCCATAGTTCAACAAGTGGCCATAAGTAAGATTCAACAATCAAGGCAGTGTGGAGTGTGCTTCATGATGGATCATCCAACCAATTGGTGCCCATACTACCAAAAAGATAATTTTGAACTAGCCTATGATGTGAGAGAATACCAAAGCCATCAAGGGTTCCAAGGACAATAGTATGATGCTTTCCCAAACACTTACAATGAGGGATGGTGGAATCATACTCATTATGGCTACTCGGGAGATTATCAAGAAGTAGATCCTTGTGCTAATTACACTAATCAATTTGCCTTCAATCAAACATGGGATCAACAACAAGATCTTTTTGAGCTACCACCTCAAAACTCAGGTAATTCTTTAGAAGAACATGTCAATTTTCTTGTTATTAATACTCTGCAACTTCAACAGGAAACAAGGGAAACAAAGGCAAGTATCCAGAGTTTGGAAACGCAAATGAGCCTATTGGCTAGTAGTAAGGTGGAATTAGTAGCACAAAGATCTCAAGCACTCCTTTCCCAATCGATGATTGATCCAAAGGAGAGTGTTAGTGCCACACAACTTGAGGATGAATCAGAAAATCCAAGGGAACCCGAGGATAAGAAAGAACTAAAGATGGATTCAACTATTGAAGATAATAAAGCTTCAATTTCGAAAGAGAGTACTTCGGCACCTGAGGTAACGTTTAAGGTTCCACTTTTCACTAATGTTTCTTCTTTAGCTTTTCCTAGTAGATTTGCAAAGTTCAAGGAGGAAGAACATGAACAACACATGCCGGAAACCTTAAACAGCTTGTTTGTGGATGCCATTCAACAAATACCCAAATATGCACCATTCCTTGACAAGCTATGCACCACAAAGGATGATGAAATAATACTTGTAATGGAGAATGCATCCACTATTATACAAAGAAATCGCCCTACAAAACGCACAAATTCGGAAAGTTTCATGTATGAGCCTAACAAGCCTAAAAAGCCAAGAAAGGGTGTTGGTTAGGATGGACAACTTAACTCAAGTACTAATTGGGAAGGCAGCCCAATTAATGAAGAAATTACCAACCTGCCATACTCAGATTTGCTTTCTTTTCCTTTTTCTTTTATTATTTTTATTTTTAAGTTTATTTGTTAATTTTTTGTTTAGTATTTTAGGATTATTTAGGTTGCATGAGTTTGTTTTGTTTTGAGTCTTAGTTGTTCCTATTCTTATGTTATTAGTTCTTTTCTCTTACACATGATTCTTTCATTTGGGTTAATAGCATTACATTGAGGAGAATGTAAGAATTAAGTGTGGGGGGAAGGATTTAGGATTTCTTTTATTTTTGTCTATTTTTTTTTATGAGTCTTAATATAATTATTATTATTATTTTTAGTGTGTTTTAGTTCTTTTTAATACAATGATGACATATGAATTGCATAGGTCTAAACTGGTTATTAGTGAGAAGATTTTCATGAGAATTAAGCTTGATACTAATTTTTATGAGCCAATGTTGATATGATATGTTGATTAAGAAAGAAGCATGTTTAGACTTAAAATTGACTTGTATAATCATCCTTGTGAGTTTTGAGCCTATATGATTGATGCATTATACATATCAATCTAATTTCTTTATTGAGTTCTCTTATGATTACATGATTCTCTAGAACTTGCTTTAAACCTTTTTGAGACTATATTGATGTATGCGACAACATGAATATGATAGAGGTATTAGGATTATGACCAGGGCCAAACAGCCATCCCTATTGATGTTCCAAGAGAACATCCCCACTAGTGAGCCAATTTGAGCCTACATTAAATATGTTATTTTATTAGTAACCACAACTTACACCTAGCCTAAATATACTTATATCCTTACCCTTGTTCTAAAGATGGATTATATATTTTGAGACATATTGCAAAAAACAAAGGATATTTTTAGTTCAAAATTTGGGTTGGAAACAAAAGATAAGTGTGGGGGAAGAAAAGAAAAGAAAAAGTCAAGAGAAAAAGAAAGGGATCATTGTCAAATACATTCCCATATTGAAAAAAAATCATCTCTTGAACTTCTAGTTAAATTAAAGAAAAATGATGCACCCAAAAGAGTGTTTCTTATTTAACCTTGCACTTAAATAGGGTCAATTGTAAGTATAGTGATTAGCAAGGGTCGAGTCCTCAAGGATTGGGTTTTAGTTTATAAGTTAATAGTTTATCACTTAAAAACAAGTAAACAAAAGTAAAGGGGATTTTGAAATCAGATTTAAACTAAAGTTCACAATAAGAATGAGAAAACAAGTAATTAAGAAGAATCAAATATGAAAAATATGGTTAAGGTTTCATTCTCCACCACTAGACATCATTAAGAATCAATTTCATATCTATCAACATTAATTAGCTATCAAAGTTAACAACCGTAGATAACAACAAGCTCTGTTACCCCAATCTTTCCTTAATTTGTCGTTAAATAGAACAAGCTCTCTATTTAATCTCTAACTATCAAACAGCCTAGAATAAGCTCTCTAAGTTCAATTTAATAGCAGCTTTATGATGAGAAAGATAGGTTGATCTAAGCAACATACACATAAGCTCGGATTATTCAACTTAGGTTATGTTCCACTTTGCAATTATTGAAAACTTGACCATAATCATTAATCACAAATTGCCACTTATGAATAGGAAATCAAGACAATTACACGGATCAAAACTCCTAAACTAGCATTAGACAATTATCAAGATTTATCTAGTTTTCCACCTAAACAAATCAAAACATCATCATGAACAATTTTAATGGAAGAACATAAGCAACTTTGATAGAAAACAATGATAGATAGATTCTGAAAATTAATTACATAACATGTTTAGGGCTTTGAAATCACCCTTAACCAAAGAAGTTTAGCATAACATAAGCATGAATAATATATACATAAAACTAAAAAGAAAAATAAAAGAATGAAGAAGAAGAATGATGATCCTTGAGTCTCCTCAAAAGATGTCTAGTTTGTGGCTCAAAAGATGGTATTTGTAGAGCTTTAAAACCCTGAGAATAAGTCTTTGCCGCACAAGTAAGCCTGGAGGTGCAAAAATCACGTTTTTGCCTTTTTTTCAGATTTGCGATTAGGGTTTTTCTGATCGTAGGGTTCTTTAGGGAGATCTTTTAGTGCCATTTTGGGTGCCCATTTCTTATCCGATTTTGGCCCATAATATATCGTTGGAAAGATAATGAAGTCATCTTCAAAAGTCAAGAAGGGAGTTTCTTCAAATAAGGACTCGAACGTCATGTTTTCCTTACAACAATCTCCAGAGGTCAAATCTACCTGATTACTTTTCAACCAGAAATTGATATTTTTGACTCCCAAGTCTTCTTCCATCTTGTGATTATGATTTTGTAAGCTCTTTACCATCGTTATTAACATCTTTTGACTTCATTCTCCTTATTGTACCTAAAATTCAAAAACATAATATAAGTAAACAAGATAAAGATCGAAAACATAACAAAAACTAAAGGTAGAAAGGCATAAAATGTATATTTTATGAGCTTATCAAATACCCCCACACTTAGCTTTTTGCTAGTCCTCGAGCAAAACAAAATAAAAATAAAATAAGAAAATATAATCTAATCCACTTTCGTAGGAAATCACGGTGGCACTTAGTATGTGACACGAGCCTTTAAACCCTTAGGTGTCCCTAGTGGACGATTTTAGTCTCGTGAGGGTTTACTAGGACGATACCCACAAACATTGAAGACATAAGAAAAACTAAAAAAAAAATAAAAATAATAATAATAATTACAACTAATCCTTCCAATATAAATTAGAGATAATCATTGGACAAGTCTTATAAACTAATCAATAGCTTAAAGAAATTCACAAAAAATCTTGCTTGAATGTAAATAGTTTGAGTTAAGCCAATATTAACATAACATATTTCAATCAAAATAGTGCAAAATCAAACTTAATCTCAACTTCTCACTAGGATACTCTCATGATTTTCACTCTTTAAAGTAGTGGTAAAGTGTTTACACTCAATCAATCTCATGAAAACAGTTATACCATATGCTTGCTTGTCCACATATTATCCACTATTTAGATCATGCAACTTCATAAATCAAGAGATCTTTAATCAAGGTTGTAATGGGGCCAAAGGGTTATAATGTGGTTAAAGAACAAAAGGATAAAGATATCACAAAGGTTCCAAAGAGTTCATAGAGTTTAGAGACATAATAAGATCATACAAATAAAACTTCTCAAAACTCTTATAAAGCACATAATAACATTGGCTAAATATTCATTTGAGCCTTTGCTTCATTCTAACCAACTTTGTAACATCTGTTTCATTACTTTAACTAGAAGTTCAAGAGATGATTTTTTTTTTCAATATAGGAATATATTTGACAATGATCCCTTTCTTTTTCTCTTGACTTTTTTCTTTTCTTTTCTTCCCCCACACTTATCTTTTGTTTCCAACCCAAATTTTCAACTAAAAATATTCCTTGTTTTTTGCAATATGTCTCAAAATATATAATCCATCTTTAGAACAAGGGTAAGGATATAAGTATATTTAGGCTAGGTGTAAGTTGTGGTTACCAATAAAATAGCATATTTAATGTAGGCTCAAATTGGCTCACTAGTGGGGATGTTCTCTTGGAACATTAATAATGGATGGCTGTTTGGCTCTGGTTATAATCCTAATGTCTCTATCATATTCATGTTATCACATGTATCAATATAGTCTCAAACGGTTTAAAGCAAGTTCTAGAGAATCATGTAATCATAAGAGCACTCAAGAAAGAAATTAGATTGATATGTATAATGCATCAATCATATAGGCTCAAAAACTCACAAGGATAATTATACAAGTCAATATCAAGTCTAAACATGCTTCTTTCTCAATCAACATATCATATCAACATTGGCTCATAAAAATTAGTATCAAGCTTAATTCTCATGAAAATCTTCTCACTAATAACCAGTTTAGACCTATGCAATTCATATCTCATCATTGTATTAAAAAAAGAACTAAAACACACTAATAATAATAATAATAATAATAATAATAATAATAAAGACTCATAAAAAAAATAGTAGACAAAAATAAAAGAAATCCTAAATCCTTCCCCCCACGTTTAATTCTTACATTGTCCTTAATGTAAGTCTATTAACCCAAATGAAAGAATTATGTGTAAGAGAAAAGAACTAATAACATAAGAATAGGAACAACTAAGACTCAAAACAAAACAAACTCATGCAACCTAAATAATCATAAAATACTAAACAAAAAATTAACAAATAAACATAAAAAATAAAAAATAAAAATAAAAACAATAAAAATAATAAAAGGAAAAGGAAAAGAAAGAGAAAGCAAATCTGAATATGGCAGGTTGGCAATTTCTTCTTTAATTGAGCTGCCTTCCCAATTAACACTTGAGTTAGTGTTTTGAATCTAACCAACACCCCTTCTTGGCATTTTAGGCTTGTCAGGCTCATACATGAAATTTCCCAAATTTATGCGTTTGAGAGGAAACTTTCTTTGCACAACAGTGGATGCATTCTCCATTACAAGTATTATTCCATCATCCTTTGTGGTGCATATCTCATCGAGGAATGGAGCATATTTTGATACTTGTTGAATGGCATCCACAAACAAGTTGTTTAAGGTTTCCGGCATGTGTTGTTTATGTTCTTCCTCCTTGAACTTTGCAAATTTACTAGGAAAAGGTGGAGAAGAAACATTAGTAAAAAGTGGAACCTTAAACGTTACCTCAGGTGCCGAAGTACTCTCTTTCGGAATTGAAGCTTCATTATCTTTAATAGTTGAATCCATCTTTAGTTCTTTCTCATCCTCGGGTTCCCTTGGATTTTCTCATTCATCCTTAAGTTATGTGGCACTAACACTCTCCTTTGGATCAATCATCGATTGGGAAGGGAGTGCTTGAGATCTTTGTGCTACTAATTCTACCGTACTACTAGCCAATAGGCTCATTTGCCTTTCCAAACTCTGGATACTTGCCTTTGTTTCCCTTGTTTCCTATTGAAGTTGCAGAGTATTAATAACAAGAAAATTGACAAGTTCTTCTAAAGAATTACCCGAGTTTTGAGGTGGTGGCTCAAAAAGATCTTGTTGTTGATCCCATGGTTGATTGAAGACAAATTGATTAGTGTAATTATCATAAGGATACACTTCTTGATAATCTCCCGAGTAGCCATAATGAGTATGATTCCGCCATCCCTCATTGTAAGTGTTTGGGAAAGCATCATACTGTTGTCCTTGGAACCCTTGATGGCTTTGGTATTCTCCCACATCATAGGCTGCTTCAAAATTATCTTCTTAGTAGTACGGGCACCAATTGGTGGGATGATCCATCATGAAGCACACTCCACACTGCCTTGATTGTTGAATCTTACTTATGGCCACTTGTTGAACTATGGAGATGAGATTGTCTAGTTGGTTTTGAAGGTTCTGAAGTTTTGATGTAGCACCTGCCATCTCTTCTTGCTTGAAATTTGAAAACAAAAACCTGTATGTACAAGAAAAATAAAATTAATTACAACTGAAAATAAGAATAAACCAATAAACTAAATAAAGCAATCCCCGGCAACGACGCCAAAAACTTGATGCACCCAAAAGAGTGTTTCTTATTTAACCTTGCACTTAAATAGGGTCAATTGTAAGTATAGTGATTAGCAAGGGTCGAGTCCTCAGGGATTGGGTTTTAGTTTATAAGTTAATAGTTTATCACTTAAAAACAAGTAAACAAAAGTAAAGGGGATTTTGAAATCAGATTTAAACTAAAGTTAACAATAAGAATGAGAAAACAAGTAATTAAGAAGAATCAAATGTGAAAAATATGGTTAAGGTTTCATTATCCACCACTAGACATCATTAAGAATCAATTTCATATCTATCAACATTAATTAGCTATCAAAGTTAACAACCGTAGATAACAACAAGCTCTGTTACCCCAATCTTTCCTTAATTTGTCGTTAAATAGAACAAGCTCTCTATTTAATCTCTAACTATCAAACAACCTAGAATAAGCTCTCTAAGTTCAATTTAATAGCAGCTTTATGATGAGAAATATAGGTTGATCTAAGCAACAAACACATAAGCTCGGATTGTTCAACTTAGGTTATGTTCCACTTTGCAATTATTGAAAACTTGACCATAATCATTAATCACAAATTGCCACTTATGAATAGGAAATCAAGACAATTACACGGATCAAAACTCCTAAACTAGCATTAGACAATTATCAAGATTTATCTAGTTGGCCACCTAAACAAATCAAAACATCATCATGAACAATTTTAATGGAAGAACATAAGCAACTTTCATAGAAAACAATGATAGATAGATTCTGAAATTTAATTACATAACATGTCTAGGGCTTTGAAATCACCCTTAACTAAACAAGTTTAGCATAACATAAGCATGGATAATATATACATAAAACTAAAAAGAAAAATAAAAGAATGAAGAAGAAGAAGAAGAAGAATGATGATCCTTGAGTCTCCTCAAAAGATGTCTAGTTTGTGGCTCAAAAGATGGTATTTGTAGAGCTTTAAAACCCTGAGAATAAGTCTTTGCCGCACAAGTAAGCCTGGAGGTGCAAAAATCACGTTTTTGCCTTTTTTTTCAGATTTGCGATTAGGGTTTTTCTGATCGTAGGGTTCTTTAGGGAGATCTTTTAGTGCCATTTTGGGTGCCCATTTCTTATCCGATTTTGGCCCATAATATATCGTTGGAAAGATAATGAAGTCATCTTCAAAAGTCAAGAAGGGAGTTTCTTCAAATAAGAATGTGAACATAATGTTTTCCTTACAACAAGCTCCAGAGGTCAAATGTGCCTGATTGCTTTTCAACCAGAAATTGATATTTTTGACTCCCAAGTCTTTTTCCATCTTGCGATTATGGTTTTGTAAGCTCTTTACCATCGTTATTGACATCTTTTGACTTCATTCTCCTTATTGTACCTAAATTTCAAAAACATAATATAAGTAAACAAGATAAAGATCGAAAACATAACAAAAACTAAAGGTAGAAAGGCATAAAATGTATATTTTATGAGCTTATCAAAAAAGATGTTACAAAGTTGGTTAGAATGAAGCAAAGTCCCAACATTGAATATTTAGCCTATGTTATTATGTGCTTTATAAGAGTTTTGAGAAGTTTTATTTGTATGATCTTATTATGTCTCTAAACTCTATGAACTCTTTGGAACCTTTGTGATATCTTTATCCCTTTGTTCTTTAACCACATTATAACCCTTTGGCCCCATTACAACCTTGAATAAATACCTCTTGATTTATGAAGTTGCATGATCTAAATAGTGAAGAATAGGTGGACAAGCAAGCATATGGTAGAACTGTTTTTATGAGATTGATTGAGTGTAAACACTTTACCAATACTTTAAAGAGTGAAAATCATGAGAGTATCCCATGTGAGAAGTTGAGATTAAGTTTGAATATGCACTATTTTGATTGAAATATGTTATGTTAGTATTGGCTTAACTCAAACTATTTACATTCAAGCATGATTTTTTGTGAAATTCTTTGAGCTATTGATTAGTTTGTAAAGCTTGTTCAAAGATTATCTCTAATTTATATGGAAAGGATTAGGAGTAAATATTTTTAGTATATTTAGTTTATTTATATTTTATTTTTTCAATGTTTGTGGGTATCGTTCTAGTAAACCCTCACGAGATTAAACTCGTCCACTAGGGACACCTAGGGTTTTAAAGGCTTGTGTCACATGCTAAGTGCCACCGTGATTTCCTACGAAAGTGGATTAGATTAGATTTTCTTATTTTATTTTTATTTTGTTTTGCTCGAGGACTAGCAAAAAGCTAAGTGTGGGGGTATTTGATAAGCTCATAAAATATACAAGAAGGAAGAAGACTTGGGAGTCAAAAATATCAAAGCAATCAGGCAGATTTGACTTCTGGAGCTTGTTGTAAGGAAACCATGATGTTAGATTCTTTATTTGAAGAAACGTCCTACTTGACTTTTGAAGTTTATTTGATTATCTTTCCAATGATATATTATGGGCCCAAATCGGATAAGAAATGGGCATTCAAAATAGCACTAGAAGATCTCCCTAAAGAACCCTACGGCCAGAAAAATCCTAATCGCAAATCTAAAAACAAAAGGAAAAAACGTGATTTTTGCACCTCTAGGCTTACTTGTTCGGCAAGGACTTATTCTCAGGGTTTTAAAGCTCTATAAATACCATCTTGTGAGCCACAAACTAGACATCTTTTGAGGAGACTCAAAGATCATCATTATTATTATTCTTCTTCTTCTTCTCCATTCTTTTTTTTTTTTTTTAGTTTTATGTATATATTATCTATGCCTATGCTAGGTTAAACTTATATTTGGTTAAGGGTGATTTCAAAGCCCTAGATATCTTTTGTAATTGATTTTCAGATTCTATCTATCATTAATTTTCTATCAAAGTTGCTTATGTTCTTCTACAAGAATTGTTTATGATGTTGTCTTGATTTATTTAAGTGTACAACTAGATAGATCTTGATAATTATCTATTGCTAGTTTAGGAGTCTTGATCTGTGTAATTATCTTGATTTCCTATTCATAAGTGGCAATTTTTGATTAATGATTATGGTCAAGTTTTCGATAATTGCAAAGTGGAACATAACCTAAGTTGAACAATCCGAACTTATGTGTTTGTTGCTTAGATCAACCTATCTTTCTCATCATAAAGCTTCCATTAAATTGAATTTAGAGAGCTTATTGTAGGTTGTTTGATGGTTAGAGATTAAATAGAGAGCTTATTGTATTTAACGACAAACTAAGAAAAGATTGGGGTAACAGAGCTTGTTGTTATCTACGGTTGTTAACTTTGATAGTTGGTTGATACTGATAGATTTGAAATTGATTCTTAATGATGTCTAGTGGTGGAGAATGAAACCTTTACCATATTTCTCTCATATTTGATTTCTTATTTCTTACTTGCATCTTACTTTTCTTGTTTACTTATTTTTAAAACTATTTCAAAACCCCCTTTTCTTTTGTTTTCTTTGAATTTAAGTTTTAAACTATTAACTTATAAACTAAAACCCAATCCTTGAGGACTTGACCCTTGCTAACTACTATACTTACAATTGATCTTTTTAGTGCAAGGTTAAATAAGATATACTCTTTTGGGTGCATCAGGCCGATCACACCTAGCTAAAAAAGATTGGTGGCGACTCCATGTCTTTTTATGAGGCCGTTTTCATACCCTCGACTTTTTATTTCAATCTAGAGGAATTAAGTTGTCTTTTCCTTTGATCCCGTTTCCCCCTCACTCGAATGGGTCCCCTGCGATTCGTGATCACGTATCGACAGCTTGGCAACTCCGCTGGGGACTATTAGAGAGTTAGACCTAGAATTAGTCGTGTGTTATCAATGTCTCGGTTTTGTTGGTTTAATTGGTATTTAATTTTAATTCCCATATTTTTTTTAAAACAATGGAGAATTTTGAAAATAATAAAATGTTTTTGAATATGGTCATACTCATGTGCATGCATTTTATTATTTTTCTCTAGTTATTTAATGTTGTATGTTATAATTGCTTGTTGGTTAATACGTTACACTATTCTTGATCTGTGTTTTAATAAATTGTTGGGTTGTTTAGGATAAGGGGTGTAGAATAGGTGGTGAAAGGTTTGTTGTTCCTTCTCACACACCTCACTTGCATTTTCATAAAATGAACTCTCTACCCGGGTTCCTTCCTTTTAAGTGGGAGTAAAGTAACTACGGCTTCGTGATGATCCTCCGTATGGGCTAGTGAAATGCTTTCGGAGTATAAAGTACCTAAAGCCTTCGTGATGATCCTCCATATGGGCTTAGGAAAATTTACTCTAACGAATTGAACCCGCTTTTATCGGGGTGCCTTACTAGCCTTCACCGGTGACAGTGAGGAGCAATTCGGGGCCTTTAGAACCGATTCACCCTCATATAGTGAACCTAGGCGAAGCCATGCCGGATTTTTGTTAGATACACCGAAGTTAGGAACACATGGAGGGACATTTCTAACCTTTTATTACCTATTTTTACATCTCAAATAAGTTTTGTAAATCGGGCAGAGATGAACGTACATCGCCCGTAATAAGAGGGGGTTTGGTATGATGGAAAGTGATCACTTTCCATGGAAAGTAATTAGTGGGAATGTGATTCCCATGTTTGGTATGCTAAAAACTGCTCACTTTCCTGGGAATGTAACTTTCCTTGGAGAGTTACTTTCCCACAAGCATTGGAATGTGATTCCCATGAGAAGTGGTGGGAAAGTAACTTTCCCATGTAGTTGGAAAGTTAAAAAAATGTTAAAGACAACATTATCCTCTTTCTATTTGAGTTAAAATTATCAATTGAAATATTATTTTAAAATATTTCGTACAAATATTTATTAATAATAAATATTACTGAAATATTTAAATAATATTTAATTTGCATTCTGCTTTTTAATTTTTCAATTACTTGAGAGTAACTTCGAAAATTTATTATTAACAAAATTTTTTTTTATCATAAAAGTAACTCAAATTACCAATTGAAATATTATTTTTAAATATTTAGTACAAATGTTTGTTAAAAATAAATATCATTGAAATATTTAAATAATATTTAATTTTTATACAGCCTTTTAACTTTAAAACTACGTGAAAGTAATTTCAAAATTTTATTATTAACAAAAATTTTTTATCATAAAAATAACTCAAATTACCAATTAAAATATTATTTTTAAATATTTAGTACAAATGTTTGTTAATAATAAATATCATTAAAATATTTAAATAATATTTAATTTGCATACAGTCTTTTAATTTTTTAACTACATGCGAGTAATTTCAAAATTTATTATTAACAAATATTTTTTATCATAAAAATAACTCAAATTACCAATTAGAATATTATTTTTAAATATTTAGTACAAATATTTGTTAATAATAAATATCATTAAAATATTTAAATAATATTTAATTTGCATCCAGCCTTTTATTTTTTTAACTACATGAGAGTAATTTCAAAATTTTATTATTAATAAATATTTTTTATCCTAAAAGTAACTCAAATTTAAAATATTATTTTTAAATATTTAGTATATATATTTGGTAATAATAAATATCATTGAAAAATTTTAAAATTAAATAAAATTTACATTTTTTTTGATAAGGGTAATTTCGAAAATTATCAACACATTCCCAGGATTTTAATTAGCACTTTCCCATGTATACCAAACGCTAGAAAGTTACATTCCCAGGAATCACATTCCCAAGAATCACATTCTCAGGAATCACATTCCATGGAATGTGATTCCTGGGAAGGTACCAAACACCCCCTAAGTGTGATACTCCACACGAAATGCACCGTGATGCCTATATAAGTAAATATTGTTGGGGCAAGTGTTGACTAACCTTTTGAAATTCAAAATACAAACATTCTTTTTCAAACATTTTTGCATTTTGCACATTTCATGCATGTGTGAATAGAGCATGTACATTTATCGTTGTATTTTTGATCTCATTCTTTGCAATAAACAGTCGGTAATAATAATCTCATTTGGTGATTTCATAAACCGGAAGTATTACATGAACATATGCATATTGTACCATAGTAGGATCCATTATTCCGAAATTCTTTTGAAAATAATATGTGCGGTTTTTCATAGAGAAAACATGTTTAAAAAAATTATAGATTAAATGTGGAGGCAAATCTTGCATAATGAGATTTTTAAATAATCAAAATTTGGTCCCACCATTTTTGTGTAGCCATTGATTTATTTGTATATACCTTTGTGTTAATTCATTTATTTTTTGCATATATCATTTTGACATCATGTTACAGTCATAATCATGTATGCTCATTCATTGTAGAATACAGTCATAGTTAGCATAATTTTTCTGTATATACCGATGCAGTAATTTGCTTATTCTTTACATGCATCTTGTTGACATCAGGTTGCACACATGGCATACATAGTCATCATAATTTTTTTGAACGCTTCATGCATTCATCATCAGTATATCCATGCATATAGGAATAGAGCATGTACATTCATAATTGTATTTTTAAATCTCATGACGTTTTCATTTGCATGAAAGGGGTTAGAGATATGAGGAATGAATCGAAGGAATGACTGGATGCTTTGGAACGCAATCAAGAGGAGTTTAGACATGACATTCGGTAACTGAAAGAGCAACTCGTCAAATTGCTGAAAATGTTTGAGGATATAGGTAAGATTAAGGGGAAACTTTCTCAGGGCTCTGCATCGCTTTCGGATCAACCAAAACCTTCAGGTCCAGAACATACAATCCTTGCTAGATCCTGCACTTGCCAGTGTTACAAAGGGTGCAACCCTGATGAAATTGTGGACAAAATCATGAAAATGATTAAACTAGATAGCCTGATACCAAAGACAGAAATCACCGATCCTGTACCGTACCTGCAAACTGCTCTAAGTCCAAACCAATATCCCTACCCTACTATGGCTCAATTGTCCACTGGGATGATCACTTCGGGACCCCTGAACCCCACTCTATCACCACCAACTGGCAGTTCATGCCATTTCCCTCATCAATCTCCTTATCAAGCATCCGGGATAGGAACCTCAAACTGTGTACAACCTCCAAGGGTCCCATGTCCTAATCCATACCCTTGCCTTGCTATTCGGTCATCTCCCTATGTAAACACTCCGGTTCGGACCTTAGTGCCACCACCAAGTGCCCTAACTCCTAGGCCATGTGTGATTAAGAAACAACCCAAAAACAAGACTCAAGAGCAGTATGATCCCATTCCAATCAGCTACCGAGAGCTTTTCCCTATACTGATCATAATCACATGGTTGCCTGTATCCATTGAAACCCCTATTACCACCATATCCAAAGTGGTATAATCCAAATGCAAGATGTGATTATCACTGTGTAATTGCCGGCCATAGCATTGAAGACTGTATAGCATTCAAAAAGAAAGTGCAATCTCTTATAGAGATAAAGTGGATCGATCCAACGATGCTGATTGATAGAGGGCTGGGAAAGCGTCATTAGGATTAGGAGATTTATGACAATGATGTAGAAAGACTTTGGTTTGATATGATGCAATAGGATTTTACTTTTTCAGTAGTCGGCTCTTATAGCCTTAGGATGCAAGGAAGAATAAAGTGCTTGTAAAGATCGTTTTAACCACTACTCATTGATTTCGTAAACATGGTTTATGCCATTGTGAAGGTTGATTTGGGAATGAATTGGTTGTGCTTCAATTTATGAGATGTTGATGATTAAGTTCCTCCGATTCTTATTTCCTCCGTGATATCTTCCCCTTTGCATTTTTCATCCGATCAATCATTTGTCATACCATACATTCATACATGCATCTTGGTAGCATCAGGTGATATTCATGACAAAACATAGTCAGCATGATTTTTCTATATGTTCATGCACTAATTTGCTTACTACATACACCATGTTAGCATTAGGTCGCATTCATAATACACATGGTCAGCATGAGTTTCTTTGTATATACTATGTGTCAATCATTGTTTACATGCGTCATAATTGACATCATGCTGCATGTATACGATCATTCATTGGGAAATAATCTGGAAAATACATAGTCATTCATTGCATATATCCGTGCATTGATTTGTTTATTCTTTGCTTGCAGCATGTTGGCATCATGATTGCATTTATTACATATATAGTCAGCATGTTTCCACTGTACATGTTCATACATCATATTGTTTAGGCTTCGCGTGCATCAAATTGCATTCATGGCTCCTTCATCATGACATACATTTCGGGGGGACTAAAATGGAAGTTGGCTTGGCTTTAAGAGTCTTTGAAAGAATTTCCATTTCAAATCAGAGGTATAAGAAATACTGAATACCTTTCCAATACAGGCTAGAGCTATGGAGAATGAACAAGTTGCCTGAATGGAAAGAATAGAAAGGGCACATGAAGAATTGCTAAAAAAGTTGGCAAAATCTAAAGCAGAATCTAAAGATTAGATGACTAAATTGATGGAGCTGATGTCCGCCGTAATCAAGGGAAAAGGATACACTGAAAACTTTGCCGCCAGAGAAGGGTTAGAGGCACAAAAGGGTCAAAATGAGATCGTAATGATGGATGATCAGAACACAGTTAACCCCAGCAACACCTTGAACTTAGACGACCCAGCTGAACAGGAAAAGTTGAAAATGGTTGCAGTAAAAGAGGTAGAGTTGGCAGATTCCCAAGGGAAACATCAGCATACGCATTGTAAACATAAACATAAAATTAAAGAGAATCTATGAAGAAAAGAAAAGAAAGAAAGAAGAAAAAGAAGAAGAATATTAATTTTCCAGCCTCTTGTTCTCTCAAAAACTCTAAAAAAAAGAAGAAATCAGAACTTTAATGAGTGGAGAAGTGTAAATTTCGTTTGCCCCGTTGTTCTCTATTTATAGGCAATAGCTAAGGTATCAAACAAGTGAATTTCAGCTTTCTCTTCAAAAGATGTTGACTTGTGGCTAAAGTTAAGGAAAGGTGGCTGACTTTTGTGTTTTAAGGAAAGATATAAGCCTTGGCAGCCAAGTTTGAATAAAGTAGGAAAGTCTTAGTCAAAGTAAGTGTAAGGAAGGAAAGTCTTGGCTGATTTAATTCTCCTACTTTGACCAGGATTAGCTTTAAGGAAAGATATTTGCAATTAATGCAAGTTTGACAAAGTTGACAGCCAATAATATTAGGAGATGTCGTCACCTTTTATTTATCTAAGAAACCATGTAATCAACTAGGGTATTTAAAGAAAGAATTAGGGCAACACATAATAATGCAAAAGGAAGGTGGGGGCTGACATTCTTCATGGTGGAATAAAAGTTGCCGCTAGCCCTAATTTGGGTGTGGGAATGGTGTTTTCAACTAGGGTTTTCATGGATAAAGAGTGTATAACACACCACTAGTTTATTTATGGAAGGTTTAGCTTAGGTTTAGCCACATAGTGTCTCCTTGATAGCCAATCAGGTTTCCTTTGTGCTTGAAGCTTCAGTTTTTGTCCAAATTCATTCTTTTCAACTCCATAGCAATCCTTATCTTCAAAAACACCTACAAAACACGGTTTAAGTATGCACATAGTCCCTCTATTGTAGTGAAAAGAGTAAATTAGTCCCTGTATTGTAAAAGTGAGTAATTTTGTCCCTGTACAATTGAAATAGTTGCAAAAAAGTAAAATTGATGACGGTGTTAATGAAAAACTGTTAAAATGCTGACGAGAACTCGTAAAATCTAACAGAATTAATGACTTGGAATAAAATATGACTTGAAATATACCTAAATCATGAGACTATAACTATGTATCGACAAGTCTTTGAGCACATGAGGCATATACCAAAGGTAGAACTAATTAAGAAAGTTTTTAAGGAAAGTCTTAGAGCACAATTCAAAAACATAATATAAATAAACAAGATAAAGTTCGAAAACATAACAAAAACTAAAGGTAGAAAGGCATAAAATGTATATTTTATGAGCTTATCAAGTACGCCCACACTTAGCTTTTTGCTAGTTCTCGAGCAAAACAAAATAAAAATAAAATAAAATAATAAAATCTAATCTAATCCACTTTTGTAGGAAATCACGGTGGCACTTAGCATGTGACACAAGCCTTTAAACCCTTAGGTGTCCCTAGTGGACGAGTTTAGTCTCGTGAGGGTTTACTAGGACGATACCCACAAACATTGAAGACATAAGAAAAACTAAAAAACTAAAAAAATTAATAATAATAATTATAACTAATCCTTATAATATAAATTAGAGATAATCATTGGACAAGTTTTATAAACTAATCAATAGCTTAAAGAAATTCACAAAAAATCATGCTTCAATGTAAATAGTTTGAGTTAAGCCAATATTAAAATAACATATTTCAATCAAAATAGTGCATATTCAAACTTAATCTCAACTTCTCACATAGGATACTCTCCTGATTTTCACTCTTTAAAGTAGTGGTAAAGTGTTTACACTCAATCAATCTCATGAAAACAGTTCTACCATATGCTTGCTTGTCCACCTATTCTCCACTATTTAGATCATACAATTTCATAAATCAAGAGGTTTTATTCAAGATTGTAATGGGGCCAAAGGGTTATAATGTTGTTAAATAACAAAAGGATAAAGATATCACAAAGGTTCCAAAGAGTTCATAGAGTTTAGAGACATAATAAGATCATACAAATAAAAATTCTCAAAACTCTTATAAAACACATAATAACATAGGCTAAATATTCATGTTGAGCCTTTGCTTTATTCTAACCAACTTTGTAACATCTTTTTCTTTACTTTAACTAGAAGTTCAAGAGATGAATTTTTTTTTTCAATATGGGAATGTATTTGACAATGATCCCTTTCTTTTTCTCTTGACTTTTTTTTTTCTTTTCTTCCCACACACTTATCTATTGTTTCCAACCCAAATTTTCAACTAAAAATATCCCTTGTTTTTTTGCAATATGTCTCAAAATATATAATCCATCTTTAGAACAAGGGTAAGGATATAAGTATATTTAGGCTAGGTGTAAGTTGTGGTTACCAATAAAATAGCATATTTAATGTAGGCTCAAATTGGCTCACTAGTGGGGATGTTCTCTTGGAACATTAATAATGGATGGCTGTTTGGCTCTGGTTATAATCCTAATGCCTCTATCATATTCATGTTATCACATGTATCAATATAGTCTCAAATGGTTTAAAGCAAGTTCTAGAGAATCATGTAATGATAAGAGCACTCGAGAAAGAAATTAGATTGATATGTATAATGCATCAATCATATAGGCTCAAAAACTCACAAGGATGATTATACAAGTCAATATCAAGTCTAAACATGCTTCTTTCTCAATCAACATATCTTATCAACATTGGCTCATAAAAAGTAGTATCAAGCTTAATTCTCATGAAAATATTCTCACTAATAACCAGTTTAGACCTATGCAATTCATATCTCATCATTGTATTAAAAAGGAACTAAAACACACTAAAAATAATAATAATATTAAAGACTCATAAAAAAAATATAGACAAAAATAAAAGAAATCCTAAATCCTTCCCCCTACACTTAATTCTTACATTGTCCTCAATGTAATGCTATTAACCCAAATGAAAGAATCATGTGTAAGAGAAAAGAACTAATAACATAAAAATAGGAACAACTAAGACTCAAAACAAAACAAAACAAACTCATGCAACCTAAATAATCCTAAAATACTAAACAAACAATTAACAAATAAACATAAACATAAAAATAAAAATAAAAATAATAAAAACAATAATAAAAACAATAAAAATAATAAAAAAAAAGGAAAAGAAAGCAAATCTGCGTATGGCAGGTGCATATTTTGGTATTTGTTGAATGGCATCCACAAACAAGCTGTTTAAGGTTTCCAGCATGTGTTGTTCATGTTCTTCCTCCTTGAACTTTGCAAATCTACTAGGAAAAGGTGGAGAAGAAACATTAGTAAAAAGTGGAACCTTAAACGTTACCTCAGGTACCGAAGTACTCTCTTTCAGAATTGAAGCTTCATTATCTTCAATAGTTGAATCCATCTTTAGTTCTTTCTCATCCTCGGGTTCCCTTGGATTTTCTGATTCATCCTCAAGTTGTGTGGTACTAACACTCTCCTTTGGATCAATCATCGATTGGGAAGGGAGTGCTTGAGATCTTTGTGCTACTAATTCCACCGTACTACTAGCCAATAGGCTCATTTGCCTTTCCAAACTCTGGATACTTGCCTTTGTTTCCTTTGTTTCCTGTTGAAGTTGTAGAGTATTAATAACAAGAAAATTGACAAGTTCTTCTAAAGAATTACCTGAGTTTTGAGGTGGTGGCTCAAAAAGATCTTGTTGTTGATCCCATGGTTGATTGAAGACAAATTGATTAGTGTAATTAGCATAAGGATCTACTTCTTGATAATCTCCCGAGTAGCCATAATGAATATGATTCCACCATCCCTCATTGTAAGTGTTTGGGAAAGCATCATACTGTTGTCCTTGGAACCCTTGATGGCTTTGGTATTCTCCCACATCATAGGCTGGTTCACAATTATCTTTTTGGTAGTATGGGCACCAATTGGTTGGATGATCCATCATGAAGCACACTCCACACTGCCTTGATTGTTGAATCTTACTTATGGCCACTTGTTGAACTATGGAGATGAGATTGTCTAGTTGGTTCTGAAGGTTATGAAGTTTTGATGTAGCACCTGCCATTTCTTCTTGCTTGAAATTTGAAAACAAAAACCAGTATGTACAAGAAATATAAAATTAATTACAACTGAAAATAAGAATAAACCAATAAACTAAATAAAGCAATCCTCGGCAACGACGCCAAAAGTTTGATGCACTCAAAAGAGTGTATCTTATTTAACCTTGCACTTAAAAAGAATCAATTGTAGAGTATAGTAGTTAGCAAGGGTCGAGTCCTCAGGGATTGGGTTTTAGTTTAAGAATTATTAGTCTAAAACCTAAATTCAAAGAAAACAAAATAAAAGGGGAAGTTTTTAAAATCAATTTAAACTAAAGACTTATAATCAAAGAAGAAAGCAAGTAAATAAAAAGTAATCAAATATGAGAAAAATATGGTTAAGGTTTCATTCTCCACCATTAGACATCATTGAGAATCAATAATCAGATCTATCAACATCAATTAGCTATCAAAGTTAACAACCATAGATAACAAGAAGTTCTGTTGCCCCAATCTTTCCTTAGTTCGTCGTTAAATAGAACAAGCTCTCTATTTAATCTCTAACTATCAAACAACCTAGAATAAGCTCTCTAAGTTCAATTTAATAGTAGCTTTATGATGAGAAAGATAGGTTGATCTAAGCAACAAACACATAAGCTCGGATTGTTCAACTTAGGTTATGTTCCACTTTGCAATTACTGAAAACTTGACCATAATTAATCACAAATTGCTACTTCTGAATAGGAAATCAAGACAATTGCACAGATCAAGACTCCTAAACTAGCATTAGACAATTATAAAGATTTATCTAGTTTGCCACCTAAACAAATGAAAACATCATCATGAACAATTTTAATGGAAGAACATAAGCAACTTTGATAGAAAATTAATGATAGATAGAATCTGAAAATCAATTACAAAACATGTCTAGGGCTTTGAAATCACCCTTAACAAAATAGAAGTTTAGCCTAGCATAGGAATAGATAATATATACATAAAACTAAAAACAAAAATAAAAATAAAAGAATGGAGAAGAAGAAGAAGAAAAATGATGATCCTTGAGTCTCCTCAAAAGATGTCTAGTTTGTGACTCAAAAGATGGTATTATAGAGTTTTAAAACCCTGAGAATGAGTCTTTTCCGGACATGTAAGCCTGGAGGTGCAAAGATCACGTTTTTGCCTTTTTTTTTTTTTTTTCAGATTTGCGATTAGGGTTTTTCTGGCCGCAGGGTTCTTTAGGGAGATCTTCTAGCGCCATTTTGAATGCCCATTTCTTATCCGATTTGGGCCCATAATATATCGTTGGACAGATAATCAAGTCAAATTCAAAAGTCAATAAGGAAGTTTCTTCAAATAAAGATTTTAACGTTATGTTTTCCTTACAACAAGCTCCAGAGGTCAAATCTGCCTGATTGCTTTTCAACCAAAAATTGATATTTTTGACTCCCAAGTCTTCTTCCATCTTGTGATTATGATTTTGTAAGCTCTTTACCATCATCATTGACATCTTTTGACTTCATTCTCCTTATTGCACCTAAAATTCAAAAACATAATATAAGTAAACAAGATAAAGATCGAAAACATAACAAAAACTAAAGGTAGAAAGGCATAAAAGTAAACAAGATAACTCGTGAGTAATGCATCTCCCCAAAAGGAAATGTCCATGTTGGCCTGAGCTATCATGCATCTCACCATGTCTAGGAGAGTTCTATTCTTTCTCTCCACCACTCCATTCTATTGGGGTGTTCTAGGAATAGTCAATTGCCTTGATATTCCTTTCTTATCACATAACCCCTTGAATTCATTTGACAAATACTATCCACGCCGATCAGTCCTTAATGTCTTAATATTCCTTTCTATTTGATTCTCAACTAAAGTCACATAAGTCTTGAAACACCTTAATGCTTCACTTTTGTACTTTATAAGCTCATAAAATATACATTTTATGCCTTTCTACCTTTAGTTTTTGTTATGTTTTCGATCTTTATCTTGTTTACTTATAATATGTTTTTGAATTTTAGGAACAATAAGGAGAATGAACTGAAAAGATGTCAATAATGATGGTAAAGAGCTTACAAAATCATAATCACAAGATGGAATAAGACTTGGGAGTCAAAAATATCAATTTCTGGTTGAAAAGCAATCAGGCAGATTCAGCAAAGGAATGGCTCTACTATCTACCATCCGGGACCATCACTACATGGAATGATATGAAGAAAGCATTCTTGGAAAGGTATTTCCCAGCATCTAAGGCTGCCAACATTAGAAAAGAGATATGTGGGATTCGGCAATACAACGGAGAGTCTTTATATGAATATTGGGAGAGGTTCAAGAAACTTTGTGCATCATGTCCACACCATCAGATAAGTGAACAACTTCTCATCCAATACTTCTATAAAGTCTCATGCCCATGGAGAGAAGTATGATAGATGCCGCTAGTGGGGGAGCTCTAGTTGATAAGACTCCCGGGGCTGCTAGAATATTAATCTCCAACATGGCAGCCAATTCTCAACAATTCTCGATGAGACATGATCCAGCACCACAACCCAAGAAAGTCAATGAGGTAAGTATATCATCCCTTGAACAAAAATTTGATAAACTGACTTCTCTTGTTCAACAATTGGCTGTAGGTAATATACAACAAATAAAGGCTTGTGGCATATGTTCAAACATGGGGCACCAAACCGATATGTGTCCAACACTTCAAGAGGACACCAATGAACATGTGAATGCAATGGGTGGATTTCAGAATCAATCAACGAAATATGATCCCTACTCAAACACTTACAATCCAGGATGGAGGGATCATCCAAACTTCAATTATGGAGGGAACCAATCACAAACTATTCCTCCACCATTTGACAACAGGCCACCGGTTTTCAGCAAAGAGTTCAACAACCATACCAAACCCGACAACAAGTGCCACCCACCCAAAATTCAGGTACTTCTCTTGAAGATCTTGTTAAAGCTCTTTCTACTAATACAATTCAATTTCAACAGGAAACAAAGACAAGTATCCGAAATTTGGAGACTCAAATTGGGCAATTGGCAACAACCATGAGTCAAATGCAAGCAAGGGATTTCGGGAAATTACCTTCCCAAACCATAACGAATCCAAGAGAGAATGCCAATGCTATAACTCTAAGAAGTGGGAAACAGCTTGAGACACCACAAAAGGATAGTGCTCAAGGGGAGGACAACACCATGGCATCATTTCAATCTTATATAACTCATCCACCTTTTCCTAGCAGGTTAGCAAAGTCCAAGAAGGAAGAGCAAGAGAAGAAAATTTTGGAAACCTTCCGGAAAGTAGAGGTGAACATTCCTTTACTAGATGCTATCAAGCAAGTGCCAAGATATGCCAAGTTCCTAAAAGAGTTATGCACATCTAAACGGAAGTTGAAATGGAATAAAAAGGTAAGTGTGGGGGAGAATGTGTCAGCTGTTCTTCAAAAGAAACTCCCACCTAAATGCAAGGATCCAGGTATGTTTACTATTCCTTGTAAGATAGGCAACACCAGGTTTGAGCGTGCTATGCTAGATCTAGGGGCATCAATTAATGTCATGCCATATTCAATTTATGCTTCATTGAGTCTAGGACCATTAGAGGAAACCGGTGTTATAACACAACTTGTTGACCGTTCTAACACTAATCCAAGAGGAGTTGTAGAAGACGTTCTTGTACAAGTTAATGAATTGGTTTTTCCCGCTGACTTTTATGTTATTGAGATGGAAGATGAGATGTCTTCTAATCCCACACCTATTCTATTAGGGAGACCATTCTTGAAAACAACAAGAACTAAAATAGATGTTCATGATGGCTCTTTAACTATGGAATTTGATGGTGAAATAATTCGCTTTAACATTTTTGAGGCTATGAGATATCCTAGTGATGTGCATTCTGTTTTTTATATTGATATAATTGACTCACTAGTGCAGCAAGCTTATGAGCTAGATGGTGAAGATAGTGTGGAGATAGTCCTTAGCAAACATCTCGGAATGGGGAATGCTAAAGGGGAAATAGCCTTGAGTGACCATGTGGAAGGCGCACTAGAATCTTTACACTCGCTGCCACCTAAAGATGCAAGGTTTGATGTTTCATTTATTGACTTGCCTTTATCTAATGAGAAACTTCTACCTTCCATTTTGTAGGCACCAACTTTAGAGTTGAAACCACTACCGAACCACTTGAAATATGTGTTCTTAGGTGAAAAGGACACACTACCGGTCATCATTGCCAAAGATCTCACATCTTTGCAGGAAGAGCAACTTATCCGGGTGCTTAGAGAGCATAAAACAGCAATTGGTCGGACAGTTGCCGATCTCAAGGGAATAAGCCCATCCATGTGCATGCACCAAATTTTGTTAGAGGAGGCGGCCAAACCAACAAGAGAAGCACAAAGAAGATTGAACCCTCATATGATGGAGGTTGTGAAAAAGAAGATACTGAAGCTCCTAGATGTTTGAGTGATCTATCCTATCTCGGATAGCAAATGGGTGAGCCCGGTCCAAGTGGTTCCAAAGAAATCAGGTGTAACGGTGGTAACAAATAATGAGAATGAACTTGTTCCTACTAGGATTCAAACAGGGTGGCGAGTTTGTATTGATTATCATAAACTTAATTCCACAACTCCCAAAGACCACTTTCCTTTACCTTTTACTGATCAAATGCTTGAAAGGTTAGCTGGCCATTCTCATTATTGTTTTCTTGATGGTTTTTCAGGTTATAATCAGATTGCCATTGCTCCGGAGGACCAAGAGAAAACAACATTCACATGTCCATTTGGTACTTTTGCATACCGGCGTATGCCATTTGGTCTTTGTAATGCACCTGCTACATTCCAAAGGTGTATGGTTAGCATATTTTCAGATTATGTAGAGAACATCATAGAAGTGTTTATGGATGATTTTAGTGTCTATGGTGATTCTTTTGATAGATGTCTAGAGAACCTTACACTTGTACTTGAAAGATGCATGGAAACTAACCTTGTTTTGAATTGGGAAAAATGTCACTTTATGGTAGAACGAGGAATAGTTTTGGGCCATGTTATTTCTTCTAGAGGGATAAAGGTTGATAAATCTAAAATAGATATTATGCATTCTTTACCACCTCCCACAAATGTGAGAGAGGTTCGTTCTTTTCTTGGACATGCAGGTTTCTGTAGGAGATTTATCAAAGACATCTCAAATATCACATTACCTCTTTGCAAGCTACTACAAAAAGATATGGTTTTCCACTTTGATGATAAATGCAAAAAGGCGTTTGAAACATTGAAGGGACTCTTGACATCAGCTCCTATCATGCAACCACCAGATTGGAATGTACCTTTTGAAATCATGTGTGATGCTAGTGACTATGCCATTGGAGCTGTTTTGGGCCAACGGGTTGGCAAAGCCTCACATGCCATTTATTATACCTCCCGAACTCTTAATGATGCTCAATTAAACTATTCCACTACTGAAAAGGAACTTTTGGCTGTTGTATTTGCTTTAGAAAAATTTTGATTTTATTTAATTGGTACAAAAGTAATCATATTTTCTGACCATGCAGCCCTTAGGTACTTACTCACTAAGAAGGAGGCTAAACCAAGGTTGGTTAGATGGATACTTCTCTTACAAGAGTTTGATTTGGAGATAAAAGATAAGAGAGGTAGTGACAACCTGGTTGCGGACCATCTTAGCTGTTTAGTTCATGAAGAGGATGCACTACCCTTGAATGAGAATTTTCCGGATGAGCAACTTCTTTTTATAAGTACAACAACTCCTTGGTATGCCGATATTGCTAATTACTTAGTTACCAAGAAGTTGCCACAAGAGTTGACACAAGCTCAAAGAAATAAGTTCAAGAGTGATGCCAAATACTACATATGGGATGATCCTTACCTTTGGAAGCATTGCTCCAATCAGATTATAAGAAGGTGTATACTCGAATCTGAATTTCAATCTATTCTCACCTTTTGTCACTCTTATGCATGTGGAGGACACTTTGGATCCAAACGAATAGCCATGAAAGTTCTTGATTCTGGATTTTATTGGCCTACTATATTCAAAGATACATACCTTTTTTTGCAAGTCATGTGATTATTTCCAAAGAACAGGTAACTTAGGTGCTAGAAATCAAATGCCTCAAACTCCAATACTTATTGTTGAAATTTTTGATGTATGGGGCATGGATTTCATGGGACCTTTTCCTTCTTCTTTTGGTAATCTTTATATTTTACTTGCCATTGATTATGTTTCAAAGTGGGTGGAAGCAAAAGCAACTAGGACTAATGACTCTAAAGTTGTTTCAGATTTTGTCAAGACTAACATCTTTGCTAGGTTTGGAACCCCAAAGGCCATAATCAGCGATAGAGGTACTCACTTTTGCAATAGGACTATGGAAGAACTTTTGAGGAAGTATAACATCACACACAAGGTCTCCACCTCATACCATCCTCAAACTAGTGGGCAAGCTGAAGTGTCAAATCGAGAAGTAAAGTCCATCCTTGAAAAGATAGTTAATTCAAATAGGAAGGATTGGAGTTGACGACTTGATGATGCACTTTGGGCTTATAGGACAGCATATAAGACACCCATTGGTATGTCTCCTTATCGACTTGTTTATGGTAAGCCTTGTCATCTTCCGGTTGAATTGGAACATAAATCATATTGGGCTATCAAGCAATGCAACATGGAGATGGATGAGACAGGTAAGCAAAGAAAACTTGACCTACAAGAATTAGAGGAGATAAGGAATGATGCCTATGAGAATTCTAGGATTTACAAGGAAAATACTAAGGCATTCCATGACAAGATGATATCAAGAAAGGACTTTGTTGTTGGACAAAAAGTTCTTCTCTTCCATTCACGCCTTAAGTTATTTCCAAGTAAGTTACGTTCTCGTTGGGTTGGACCTTTTGTTATTAATAATGTATTTACTCATGGTGCAGTTGAAATCCAAAGCCTAAAAACAGATAAGGCATTCAAAGTGAATGGTCATAGATTGAAGCCTTACTATGAGAACTGATGCACCCAAAAGAGTGTATCTTGTTTAACCTTGCACTTAAAAAAAAATCAATTGTAGAGTATAGTGATTAGCAAGGTCGAGTCCTTAGGGATTGGGTTTTAATCTATGAGTTATTAGTTTATAACTTAGGTTCAAAGAAAACAAAAGAAAATGGGGTTTTGAAATAGTTTTAAAAATAAGCAAACAAGAAAAGTAAGATGCAAGTAAGAAATACGAAATCAAATATGACAGAAATATGGTTAAGGTTTCATTCTCCACCACTAGATATCATTAAGAACCAATTTCAGATCTATCAATATCAACCAACTATCAAAGTTAACAACCGTAGATAACAACAAGCTCTGTTATCCCAATCTTTCCTTAGTTTGTCGTTAAATAGAACAAGCTCTCTATTTAATCTCTAACCATCAAACAACCTAGAATAAGCTCTCTAAATTCAATTTAATGGCAGCTTTATGATGAGAAAGATAGGTTGATCTAAGCAACAAACACATAAGCTCGGATTTTTCAACTTAGGTTATGTTCCACTTTGCAATTATCGAAAACTTGACCATAATCATTAATCACAAATTGCCACTTATGAATAGGAAATCAAGACAATTACACGGATCAAGGCTCCTAAACTAGCATTAGACAATTATCAAGATTTATCTAGTTGTACACCTAAACAAATCGAAACATCATCATGAACAATTTTAAGGGAAGAACATAAGCAACTTTGATAGAAAATTAATGATAGATAGAATCTGAAAATCAATTACAAAACATGTCTAGGGCTTTGAAATCACACTTAACCAAATAGAAGTTTAGCCTAACATAGGCATAGATAATATATACATAAAACTAAAAAGAAAAATAAAAGAATGGAGAAGAAGAAGAATAATAATGATCCTTTGAGTCTCCTCAAAAAAGATGTCTAGTTGATAAGCTCATAAAATATGCATTTTATGCCATTCTACCTTTAGTTTTTGTTATGTTTTCGATCTTTATCTTGTTTACTTATAATATATTTTTGAATTTAGGTACAATAAGGAGAATTAAGTCAAAATATTTCAATAATGATGGTAAAGAGCTTACAAAATCGTAATCACAAGATGGAAAAAGACTTGGGAGTCAAAAATATCAATTTCTGGTTGAAAAGCAATCAGGCAGATTTGACCTCCGGAGCTTGTTGTAAGGAAAACATGATGTTATATTCTTTATTTGAAAAAACTTCCTTCTTGACTTTTGAAGTTGACTTGATTATCTTTCCAACGATATATTATGGGCCCAAATCGGATAAGAAATGGGTATTCAAAATAGCGCTAGAAGATCTCCCTAAAGAACCCTGCGACCAGAAAAACCCTAATCGCAAATCTGAAAAAAAGGCAAAAGCGTGATTTTTGCACCTCTAGACTTACTTGTGCGGCAAGGACTTATTCTCAGGGTTTTAAAGCTCTATAAATACCATCTTTTGAGCCACAAACTAGACATCTTTTGAGGAGACTCAAGGATCATCATTATTCTTCTTCTTCTCCATTCTTTTATTTTTATTTTTCTTTTTAGTTTTATGTATATATTATCTATGCCTATGCTAGGCTAAACTTTTATTTGGTTAAGGGTGATTTCAAAGCCCTAGACATGTTATGTAATTAATTTTCAGAATCTATCTACCATTGTTTTCTATCAAAGTTGCTTATGTTCTTCCATTAAAATTGTTCATGATGATGTTTTGATTTGTTTAGGTGGCCAAGTAGATAAATCTTGATAGTTGTCTAATGCTAGTTTAGGAGTCTTGATCCGTGTAATTGTCTTGATTTCCTATTCATAAGTAGCAATTTGTGATTAATGATTATGGTCAAGTTTTCAATAATTGCAAAGTGGAACATAACCTAAGTTGAACAATCCGAGCTTATGTGTTTGTTGCTTAGATCAACCTATCTTTCTCATCATAAAGCTGCTATTAAATTGAACTTAGAGAGCTTATTCTAGGTTATTTGATAGTTAGAGATTAAATAGAGAGCTTGTTCTATTTAACGACGAACTAAGGAAAGATTGGGGTAACAGAGCTTGTTGTTATCTACGGTTGTTAACTTTGATAGCTAATTAATGCTGATAGATATGAAATTGATTCTTAATGATGTCTAGTGGTGGAGAATGAAACCTTAACCATATTTTTAATATTTTATTATTCTTAATTACTTGTTTTCTCATTCTTATTATTTACTTTAGTTTAAATCTGAATTCAAAAACCCGTTTTCTTTTATTGTTCTTGAATTTAAGTTTTAAACTATTAACTTATAAACTAAAACCCAATCCTTGAGGACTCGACCCTTGCTAACTACTATACCTACAATTGATTCTTTTTTTAAGTGCAAGGTTAAATAAGATACACTCTTTTGGGTGCATCAAATTTTTGGCGCCGTTGCCAGGGATTGCTTTCTTTAGTTTATTTGTTACTTGGTTTATTCTTATTTTCAGTTCTAATTAGTTTTATTTTCTTTTATTGTTCTTGAATTTAAGTTTTAAACTATTAACTTATAAACTAAAACCCAATCCCTGAGGACTCGACCCTTGCTAACTACTATACCTACAATTGATTCTTTTTTTTAAGTGCAAGGTTAAATAAGATACACTCTTTTGGGTGCATCAAATTTTTGGCGTCGTTGCCGGGGATTGCTTTCTTTAGTTTATTTGGTACTTGGTTTATTCTTATTTTCAGTTCTAATTAGTTTTATCTTCTTGTACATACAAGTTTTTCTTTTCACATTTTGAAAAAAAAAACGATGGAATTGAGCAATCCAACACTTGAAGAGTTGGTGGCATACATGAACATGGAGAATCAACAAGCCAATCTCACCTTCCCAGTTCAACAATTGGCCATGGGAGGATGTCAAGGCCATCAAGGGTTCCAAGACCAACCGCATGATCATTACTCAAACACTTACCATGAGGGATGGTGGGATCATACTAATTATGGCTACTCAAAAAATTTCCAAGAAGTAGATCCTTATGCCAATTACACTCATCCATCTAGCTTCAATCAATCATGGTCTCAAGAACCAAATCTTTTTCAGCCATCACATATGACTCAAAACTCAGGTACTTCTTTAGAAGATCTTGTCTATTCTCTTGTTACTGATACTTTGCAATTTCAACAGGAAACAAGGGCAAGCATCCAGAGTTTGGAAAAGCAAATGAGCCAATTGGCTAGTAGTATGGTGGGATGGGTAGCACAAATATCTGAAGAACTCCCTACCCAAACGATGATTAACCCAAAAGAGAATGCTACTATTGTGACCTTGAGGAATGAGGAACAAGATGAGGATGAGACAAAATTAGAGATGGATTCTATTCTTGAGGATAATGAAGCCACATATCCAAATAAGAGTATTTCGGCACCTAAGGTAACATTTAAGATTCCAATTTTTACTAATGTTTCTTCTCCACCTTTTCCTAGTAGATTCACAAAGTTCAAGGAGGGGGAACATAAACAACACATGCCGGAAACCTTAAACAACTTGTTTGTGGATGCCATTCAACAAGTATCAAAATATGCTCCATTCCTCAATGAGTTATGCACCACAAAGTCTGATGGAATAATACTTGTAATGGAGAATGCATCCACTTTTGTGCAAAGAAAGCTTCCTAGCAAATGCTCAAATTTGGAAAGTTTCATGTATGAGCCTAAAAAGCCAAGAAGGGGTGTTGGTTAGGTTGGACAACTTAAATCAAGTACTAATTGGGAAGGCAGCCCAATTAATGAAGAAATTACCAACCTGCCATACTCAGATTTGCTTTCTTTTCCTTTTCCTTTTATTATTTTTATGGTTTTTATTTATTTTTATGTTTATTTGTTAATTATTTGTTTAGTATTTTAAGATTATTTAGGTTGCATGAATTTGTTTTGTTTTGAGTCTTAGTTATTTCTATTCTTATGTTATTAGTTCTTTTCTCTTACACATGATTCTTTCATTTGGGCTAATAGCATTACATTGAGGACAATGTAAGAATTAAGTGTGGGGGAAAGGATTTAGGATTTATTTTATTTTTGGCTATTATTTTTTTTATGAGTCTTTAATATTATTATTATTATTAAAAATTTTAGTGTGTTTTAGTTATTTTCTATACTATGATGAGATATGAATTGGATAGGTCTGAAACTGATCATTAGTGGTAAGATTTTCATGAGAATTAAGCTTGATTGATATCACTATTTTTCATGAGCCAATGTTAATATGATATGTTGATTGAGAAAGAAGCATGTTTAGACTTAAAATTGACTTGTATAATCATCCTTGTGAGTTTGGAGCCTATATAATTGATGCATTATACATATCAATCTAATTTCCTTCTTGAGTGCTCTTATGATTACATGATTCTCTAGAACTTGCTTTAAACCGTTTGAGACTATATTGATACATGTGATAACATGAATATGATAGAGACATTAGGATTATAACCAGAGCCAAATAAGCCATTCATTATTGATTTTCCAAGAGAACATCCCCCTAGTGAGCCAATTTGAGCCTACAATGAATAAGCTATTTATTTGGTAACCACATCTTACACCTAGCCTAAACACATTTATATCTTTACGCTTGTTCTAAAGATGGACTAGAATGTTTGAGACATATTTCAAAGCAAGGGATACTTTCTAAATTTGGGTTAGAACAAAAGATAAGTGTGGGGGAGGAGAGAGGCAAAAGTCAAGAGAAAAAGAAAAGGGAACACTGTAAAAATACATTCCCATGAAAAAAAAATGAAAAAAAAAAAATTGAATCATCTCTTGGACTTTTGGTTAAAGAAAAGAAAAAGAATGTTACAAAGTTTGTTAGAATGAAGCAAAGGCTCAACATAAAATATTCAGCCTATGTGACTATGTACTTGTAAAGAGTTTTGAGAAGTTTATTTGTATAAATCTTATTATGTCTCTAAACTCTATAAAATCTTTGGAACTTTTGTAATATCCTTTATCTTTTATTTTTTAGCCACATTATTACCCCTTGGCCCCATTATAACTTTGCATAAAGACCTCTTGATTCATGAAGTTGCATGATCTAAGTAGTGGAGAATAGCTGGACAAGCAAGCATATGGTAGAACTGTTTTCATGAGATTGATTGAGTGTAAACACTTTACCACTACTTTAGAGAGTGAAAATCATGAGAGTATAGTTAGAAGTTGAGATTAAGTTTGAATATGCACTATTTTGATTGAAATATGTTATGTTAATATTGGCTTAACTCAAACTATTTACATTCAAGCAAGATTTTTTGTGAATTTCTTTAAGCTATTGATTAGTTTATAAGACTTGTCCAATGATTATCTCTAATTTATATTGGAAGGATTAGTTGTAATTATTATTATTTTTAATTTGTTTAGCTTTTCTTATGTCTTCAATGTTTGTGGGTATCGTCCTAGTAAACCCTCACGAGACTAAACTCGTCCACTAGGGACACCTAGGGGTTTAAAGGCTTGTCTCACATGCTAAGTGCCACCGTGATTTCCTACGAAAGTGGATTAGATTAGATTTTCTAATTTTATTTTTATTTTGTTTTGCTCGAGGACTAGCAAAAAGCTAAGTGTGGGGGTATTTGATAAGCTCATAAAATATACATTTTATGCCTTTCTACCTTTAGTTTTTGTTATGTTTTCGATCTTTATAATGTTTACTTATATTATGTTTTTGAATTTTAGGTACAATAAGGAGAATGAAGTCAAAAGATGTCAATAATGATGGTAAAGAGCTTACAAAATCATAACCACAAGATGGAAGAAGACTTGAGAGTCAAAAATATCAGTTTCTGGTTGAAAAGCAAGCAGGCAGATTTGACCTCCGGAGGTTGTTTCAAGGAAAACATGATGTTAGATTCTTTATTTGAAGAAACTTCCTGCTTCACTTTTGAAGCTGAATTGATTATCTTTCCAAGGATATATTGTGGGCCCAACTCGGATAAGAAATGAGCATTCAAAATGGCGCTAGAAGATCTCCCTATAGAACCCTGCGGCCAGAAAAACCATAACCGCAAATCTGAAAAAAAAAGGCAAAAACGTGATTTTTGCACCTCCAGGCTTACTTGTGCGGCAAGTACTTATTCTCAGGGTTTTAAAGCTCTATAAATACCATCTTTTGAGCCACAAACTAGACATCTTTTGAGGAGACTCAAAGATCATCATTCTTCTTCTACTTCTTCTTCTTCTCCATTCTTTTATTTTTCTTTTTAGTTTTATGTATATATTTCTATGCCTATGCTAGGCTAAACTTTTATTTGGTTAAGGGTGATTTCAAAGCCCTAGACATGTTATGTAATTGATTTTCAGATTCTATCTATCATTAATTTTCTATCATAGTTGCTTATGTTCTTCCATTAAAATTGTTCATGATGATGTTTTGATTTGTTTAGGTGGCCAACTAGATAAATCTTGATAATTGTCTAATGCTAGTTTAGGAGTCTTGATCCGTGTAATTGTCTTGATTTCCTATTCATAAGTGGCAATTTGTGATTAATGATTATGGTCAAGTTTTTGATAATTGCAAAGTGGAACATAACCTAAGTTGAACAATCCGAGTTTATGTGTTTGTTGCTTAGATCAACCTATCTTTCTCATCATAAAGCTGCTATTAAATTGAACTTAGAGAGCTTATTCTAGGTTGTTTGATAGTTGGAGATTAAATAGAGAGCTTGTTCTATTTAACGACGAACTAAGGAAAGATTAGGGTAACAGAGCTTGTTGTTATCTACGGTTGTTAACTTTGATAGCTAATTAATGTTGATAGATATGAAATTGATTCCTAATGATGTCTAGTGGTGGAGAATGAAACCTTAACCATATTTTTCATATTTTATTCTTCTTAATTACTTGTTTTCTTACTTTTCTTGTTTGCTTATTTTTAAAACTATTTCAAAACCCCATTTTCTTTTGTTTTCTTTGAACGTAAGTTATAAACTAATAACTCATAGATTAAAACCCAATCTCTGAGGACTCGACCCTTGCTAATCATTATACTCTACAATTGATTTTTTTTAAGTGCAAGGTTAAATAAGATACACTCTTTTAAATTAGTTTTATTTTCTTGTACATACAGGTTTTTCTTTTCAAATTTTTTTAAAAAAAAAAACAATGGAATTGAGCAATCTAACACTTGAAGAGTTGGTGGCATACATGAACATGGAGAATCAACAAGCCAATCTCACATCCCCAGTTCAACAATTGGCCATGGGAGGATGTCAAGGCCATCAAGGGTTCCAAGACCAATCGCATGATCATTACTGAAACACTTACCATGAGAGATGGTGGAATCATACTAATTATGGCTACTCGAAAAATTACCAAGAAGTAGATCTTTATGCCAATTACACTCATCCTTCTAGCTTCAATCAATCATGGTCTCAAGAACCAGATCTTTTTCTGCAATCACATATGACTCAAAACTCAGGTACTTCTTTAGAACATCTTGTCTATTCTCTTGTTACTGATACTTTGCAGTTTCAACAGGAAACAAGGGCAAGCATTCAGAGTTTGGAAAAGCAAATGAGCCAATTGGCTAGTAGTATGGTGGGATGGGTAGCACAAAGATCTGAAGAACTCCCTGCCCAAACGATGATTAACCCAAAGGAGAATGCTACTATTGTGACCTTGAGGATGAAGAACAAGATGAGGATGAGACAAAATTTGAGATGGATTCTATTCTTGAGGATAATGAAGCCACAGATTCAAATAAGAGTATTTCGGAACCTGAGGTATCGTTTAAGATTCCAATTTTTACTAATGTTTCTTCTCCACCTTTTTCTAGTAGATTCACAAAGTTCAAAGAGGAGGAACATGAACAAGACATGCTGGAAACCTTAAAAAGTTTGTTTGTGGATGCCATTCAACAAGTACCAAAAGATGCACTATTCCTCGATGAGCAATGCACTACAAAGGATGATGGAATAATACTTGTAATGGAGAATGCATCCATTTTTGTGCAAAGAAAGCTTCCTATCAAACGCTCAAATTTGGGAAGTTTCTTGTATGATCTTGCAAATCCTAAACAGCCAAGAAGGGGTGTTGGTTAGGTTCAAAACACTAACTCAAGTGTTAATTGGGAAGGCAGGCCAATTAAAGAAGAAATTGCCAACCTGCCATATTCATATTTGCTTTCTCTTTCTCTTTCTCTTTCTTTTCCTTTTTCTTTTATTATTTTTATTTTTTTGATTTTATTTTTATTTTTTATGTTTATTGGTTAATTTTTTGTTTAGTATTTTAGGATTATTTAGGTTGCATGAGTTTGTTTTGTTTTGAGTCTTAGTTGTTCCTATTCTTTTGTTATTAGTTCTTTTCTCTTGCACATAATTCTTTCATTTGGGTTAATAGACTTACATTGAGGACAATGTAAGAATTAAGTGTGGGGGGAAGGATTTAGGATTTCTTTTATTTTTGTCTATTATTTTTTTTATGAGTCTTTATTATTATTATTATTATTATTATTATTATTTTTAGTGTGTTTTAGTTCCTTTTTATTACAATGGTGAGATATGAATTGCATAGGTCTTAACTGGTTATTAGTGAGAAGATTTTCATGAGAATTAAGCTTGATACTAATTTTTATGAGCCAATGTTGATATGATACGTTGATTGAGAAAGAAGCATGTTTAGACTTGATATTGACTTGTATAATCATCCTTGTGAGTTTTTGAGCCTATATGATTGATGCATTATACATATCAATCTAATTTCTTTCTTGAGTGCTCTTATGATTACATGATTTTCTAGAACTTGCTTGAAACCGTTTGAGACTATATTGATACATGTGATAACATGAATATGATAGAGGCATTAGGATTATAACCAGAGCCAAACAGCCATCCATTATTAATGTTCCAAGAGAACATCCCCCTTAGTGAACCAATTTGAGCCTACAATGAATAAGCTATTTCTTTGGTAACCATAACTTGTCCCTAACCTAAATATACTTATTTATATCCTTACCCTTGTTCTAAAGATGAATTAGCATGTTTTGAGACATATTGCAAAGACAAGGAAGATCTATTCAAATTTTGGGTTAGAAACAAGAAATAAGTGTGGGGGAGGAGAAAGGCAAAAGTCAAGAGAAAAATAGAGGGATCATTGTCAAATACATTCCCATATTAAAAAAAAAAAAAATCTTCTCTTGAACTTCTAGTTAAAGTAAAGAAAAAGATGTTACAAAATTGGTTAGAATGAAGCAAAGGCTCAACATGAATATTTAGCCTATGTTATTATGTGCTTTATAAGAGTTTTGAGAAGTTTTATTTGTATGATCTTATTATGTCTCTAAACTCTATGAACTCTTTGGAACCTTTGTGATATTTTTATCCTTTTGTTCTTTAACCACATTATAACCCTTTGGCCCCATTACAACCTTGATTAAAGACCTCTTGATTTATGAAGTTGCATGATCTAAATAGTGGAGAATAGGTGGACAAGCAAGCATATGGTAGAACTGTTTTCATGAGATTGATTGAGTGTAAACACTTTACCACTACTTTAAAGAGTGAAAATCATGAGAGTATCCCATGTGAGAAGTTGAGATTAAGTTTGAATATGCACTATTTTGATTGAAATATGTTATGTTAATATTGGCTTAACTCAAACAATTTACATTCAAGCATGATTTTTTGTGAAATTCTTTGAGCTATTGATTAGTTTATCGACTTGTTCAAAGATTGTCTCTAATTTATATTGAAAAGATTAGGAGTAAATGTTTTTTAGTATATGTAGTTTATTTTTTTTAGTTTTTCAATGTTTGTGGGTATCGTTCTAGTAATCCCTCACGAGACTAAACTCGTCCATTAGGGACACCTAGGGGTTTAAAGGCTTGTGTCACATGCTAAGTGCCACCGTGATTTCCTAAGAAAGTAGATTAGATTAGATTTTCTTATTTTATTTTTATTTTGTTTTGCTCGAGGACTAGCAAAAATCTAAGTGTGGGGGTATTTGATAAGCTCATAAAATATGCATTTTATGCCTTTCTACCTTTAGTTTTTGTTATGTTTTCGATCTTTATCTTGTTTACTTATAATATATTTTTGAATTTTAGGTACAATAAGGAGAATTAAGTCAAAATATGTCAATAATGATGGTAAAGAGCTTACAAAATCGTAATCACAAGATGGAAGAAGACTTGGGAGTCAAAAATATCAATTTCTGGTTGAAAAGCAATCAGGCAGATTTGACCTCCGGAGCTTGTTGTAAGGAAAACATGATGTTATATTCTTTATTTGAAAAAACTTCCTTCTTGACTTTTGAAGTTGACTTGATTATCGTTCCAACGATATATTATGGGCCCAAATCGGATAAGAAATGGGTATTCAAAATAGCGCTAGAAGATCTCCCTAAAGAACCTTACGGCCAGAAAAACCCTAATCGCAAATCTGAAAAAAGGCAAAAGCGTGATTTTTGCACCTCTAGGCTTACTTGTGCGGCAAGGACTTATTCTCAGGGTTTTAAAGCTCTATAAATACCATCTTTTGAGCCACAAACTAGACATCTTTTGAGGAGACTCAAGGATCATCATTATTCTTCTTCTTCTCCATTCTTTTATTTTAATTTTTCTTTTTAGTTTTATGTATATATTATCTATGCCTATGCTAGGCTAAACTTTTATTTGGTTAAGGGTGATTTCAAAGCCCTAGACATGTTATGTAATTAATTTTCAGAATCTATCTATCATTGTTTTCTATCAAAGTTGCTTATGTTCTTCCATTAAAATTGTTCATGATGATGTTTTGATTTGTTTAGGTGGCCAACTAGATAAATCTTGATAGTTGTCTAATGCTAGTTTATGAGTCTTGATCCGTGTAATTGTCTTGATTTCCTATTCATAAGTAGCAATTTGTGATTAATGATTATGGTCAAGTTTTCAATAATTGCAAAGTGGAACATAACCTAAGTTGAACAATCCGAGCTTATGTGTTTGTTGCTTAGATCAACCTGTCTTTCTCATCATAAAGCTGCTATTAAATTGAACTTAGAGAGCTTATTCTAGGTTGTTTGATAGTTAGAGATTAAATAGAGAGCTTGTTCTATTTAACGACGAACTAAGTAAAGATTGGGGTAACAGAGCTTGTTGTTATCTACGGTTGTTAACTTTGATAGCTAATTAATGCTGATAGATATGAAATTGATTCTTAATGATGTCTAGTGGTAGAGAATGAAACCTTAACCATATTTTTAATATTTGATTATTCTTAATTACTTGTTTTCTCATTCTTATTATTTACTTTAGTTTAAATCTGATTTCAAAAACCCGTTTTCTTTTATTGTTCTTGAATTTAAGTTTTAAACTATTAACTTATAAACTAAAACCCAATCCCTGAGAACTCGACCCTTGCTAACTACTATACCTACAATTGATTCTTTTTTTTAAGTGCAAGGTTAAATAAGATACACTCTTTTGGGTGCATCACTAGTTTGTGGCTCAAAAGATGATATTTATAGAGCTTTAAAACCCTGAGAATAAGTCACTGCCGCACAAGTAAGCCTGGAGGTGCAAAAATCACGTTTTTGTCTTTTTTTTAGATTTGCGATTAGGGTTTTTCTGGCTGCAGGGTTCTTTAGGGAGATCTTCAAGCCCCATTTTGAATGCCCATTTCTTATCTGATTTGGGCCCATAATATATTGTTGGAAAGATAATCAAGTCAACTTCAAAAGTTAAGAAGTAAGTTTCTTCAAATAAAGACTCTAACATCATGTTGTCCTTACAACAAGCTCCAGAGGTCAAATCTGCCTGATTGCTTTTCAACCAGAAATTGATATTTTTGACTCCCAAGTCTTCTTCCATCTTGTGATTATCATTTTGTAAGCTCTTTACCATCATTATTGACATCTTTTGAATTCATTCTCCTTATTGTACCTAAAATTCAAAAACATATTATAAGTAAACAAGATAATGATCGAAAACATAACAAAAACTAGAGGTAGAAAGGCATAAAATGTATATTTTATGAGCTTATCAAATACCCCCACACTTAGCTTTTTGCTAGTCCTCGAGCAAAACAAAATAAAAATAAAATAAGAAAATCTAATCTAATCCACTTTCGTAGGAAATCACGGTGGCACTTAGCATGTGACACAAGCCTTTAAACCCCTAGGTGTCCCTAGTGGACGAGTTTAGTCTCGTGAGGGTTTACTAGGACGATACCCACAAACATTGAAAAACTAAAATATAAATAAACTACATATACTAAAAATATTTACTCCTAACCTTTTCAATATAAATTAGAGACAATCTTTGAACAAGTCTTATAAACTAATCAATAGCTCAAAGAATTTCACGAAAAATCATGCTTGAATGTAAATAAATGAGTTAAGCCAATATTAACATAACATATTTCAATCAAAATAGTGCATATTCAAACTTAATCTCAACTTCTCACATGGGATACTCTCATGATTTTCACTCTTTAAAGTAGTGGTAAAGTGTTTACACTCAATCAATCTCATGAAAACAGTTATACCATATGCTTGCTTGTCCACCTATTCTCCACTATTTAGATCATGCAACTTCATAAATCAAGAGGTCTTTAATCAAGGTTGTAATGGGGCCAAGGGGTAATAATGTGGTTAAAGAATAAAAAGGAAAAGATATCACAAACGTTCCAAAGACTTCATAGAATTTAGAGACAAAATAAGATTTTGCAAATAAAACTTTCTCAATATTCTTTAGAAGTACATAATCACATAGGCTGAATATTTCATGTTGAGCCTTTACTTCATTCTAACCAACCTTGTAACATTCTTTTTCTTTTCTTTAACCAAAAGTTCAAGAGATGATTCAATTTTTTTTTCATGGGAATGTATTTTTACAATATTCCCTTTTCTTTTTCTCTTGACTTTTGCCTCTCTCCTCCCCCACACTTATCTTTTGTTCTAACCCAAATTTTCAAAAAGTATCCCTTGTTTTTGCAATATATCTCAAGAATTCTAGTCATCTTTAAAACAAGGGAAAAGATATAAATGTATTTATGCCAGGTGTAGGATATGGTTACCAAAGAAATAGCTTATTCATTGTAGGCTCAAATTGGTTCACTAGGGGGATGTTCTCTTGGAACATCAATAAGGGATGGTTGTTTGGCCCTGGTTAAAAATCCTAATGCCTCTATCATATTCATGTTGTTACATGCATCAATATAGTCTCAAACGGTTTAAAGCAAGTTCTAGAGAATCATGTAATCATAAGAGCACTTAAGAAAGAAATTAGATTGATATGTATAATGCATCAATCATATAGGCTCAAAAACTCACAAGGATGATTATACAAGTCAATATCAAGTCTAAACATGCTTCTTTCTCAATCAACATATCATATCAACATTGGCTCATAAAAATTAGTATCAAGCTTAATTCTCATGAAAATCTTCTCACTAATAACCAGTTTAGACCTATGCAATTCATATGTCATCATTGTATTAAAAAGAACTAAAACACACTAAAAATAATAATAATTATTATATTAAGACTCATAAAAAAAAATAGACAAAAATAAAAGAAATCCTAAATCCTTCCCCCCACACTTAATTCTTACATTGTCCTCAATGTAATGCTATTAACCCAAATGAAAGAATCATGTGTAAGAGAAAAGAACTAATAACATAAAAATAGAAATAACTAAGACTCAAAACAAAACAAATTCATGCAACCTAAATAATCCTAAAATAGTAAACAAATAATTAACAAATAAACATAAAAATAAATAAATAAAAACAATAAAAATAATAAAAGGAAAAGGAAAAGAAAGCAAATCTGAGTATGACAGGTTGGCAATTTCTTCTTTAATTGGGCTGCCTTCCCATTTAACACTTGAGTTAGTGTTTTGAACCTAACCAACACCCCTTCTTGGCTCTTTAGGCTTGTCAGGCTCATACATGAAATTTTCCAAATTTATGCGTTTGATAGGAAGCTTTCTTTGCACAACAGTGGCTGCATTCTCCATTACAAGTATTATTTCATCATCCTTTGTGGTGCATATCTCATCGACGAATGAAGCATATTTTGATACTTGTTGAATGGCATCCACAAACAAGTTGTTCAAGATTTCCGGCATTTGTTGTTCATGTTCCTCCTCTTTGAACTTTGCAAATCTACTAGGAAAAAGTGTAAAAGAAACATTAGTAAAAATTGGAACCTTAAACGTTACCTCCGGTGTCGAAGTACTCTTATTTGGATTTGTGGCTTCATTATCCTCAAGAATAGAATCCATCTCTAATTTTATCTCATCCTCATCTTGTTTCTCATTCCTCAAGGTCACAATAGTAGCATTCTCCTTTGGGTTAATCATCTTTTGGGCAGGGAGTTCTTCAGATCTTTGTGCTACCCATCCCACCATACTACTAGCCAATTGGCTCATTTGCTTTTCCAAACTCTGGATGCTTGCCCTTGTTTCCTGTTGAAATTGCAAAGTATCAAGAATAAGAGAATAGACAAGATCTTCTAAAAAAGTACCTGAGTTTTGAGTCATATGTGATGGCTGAAAAAGATCTGGTTCTTGAGACCATGATTGATTGAAGCTAGATGGATGAGTGTAATTGGCATAAGGATCTACTTCTTGGAAATTTTTCGAGTAGCCATAATTAGTATGATCCCACCATCCCTCATGGTAAGTGTTTGAATAATTATCATGCGGTTGGTCTTGGAACCCTTGATGGCCTTGACATCCTTCCATGGCCAATTGTTGAACTGGGGAGGTGAGATTGGCTTGTTGATTCTCCATGTTCATGTATGCCACCAACTCTTCAAGTGTTAGACTGCTGAAATCCATCATTCTTTTTTTTTTTTTTTTAAATTTGAAAAGAAAAACCTGTATGTACAAGAAAATAAAACTAATTAGAACTGAAAATAAGAATAAACCAAGTACCAAATAAACTAAAGAAAGCAATCCCCGGCAACGGCGCCAAAAACTTGATGCACCCAAAAGAGTGTATCTTGTTTAACCTTGCACTTAAAAAAAAAAAATCAATTGTAGAGTATAGTGATTAGCAAGGGTCGAGTCCTCAGGGATTGGGTTTTAATATATGAGTTATTAGTTTATAACTTAGGTTCAAAGAAAACAAAAGAAAATGGGGTTTTGAAATAGTTTTAAAAATAAGCAAACAAGAAAAGTAAGATGCAAGTAAGAAATACGAAATCAAATATGAGAGAAATATGGTTAAGGTTTCATTCTCCACCACTAGACATCATTAAGAACCAATTTCAGATCTATCAATATCAACCAACTATCAAAGTTAACAACCGTAGATAACAACAAGCTCTGTTATCCCAATCTTTCCTTAGTTTGTCGTTAAATAGAACAAGCTCTCTATTTAATCTCTAACCATCAAACAACCTAGAATAAGCTCTCTAAATTCAATTTAATGGCAGCTTTATGATGAGAAAGATAGGTTGATCTAAGCAACAAACACATAAGCTCGGATTGTTCAACTTAGGTTATGTTCCACTTTGCAATTATCGAAAACTTGACCATAATCATTAATCACAAATTGCCACTTATGAATAGGAAATCAAGACAATTACACGGATCAAGACTCCTAAACTAGCATTAGACAATTATCAAGATTTATCTAGTTGTACACCTAAACAAATCAAAACATCATCATGAACAATTTTAATGGAAGAACATAAGCAACTTTGATAGAAAATTAATGATAGATAGAATCTGAAAATCAATTACAAAACATGTCTAGGGCTTTGAAATCACACTTTAACCAAATAAAAGTTTTGCCTAACATAGGCATAGATAATATATACATAAAACTAAAAAGAAAAATAAAAGAATGGAGAAGAAGAAGAAGAATAATGATCCTTGAGTCTCCTCAAAAAAGATGTCTAGTTTGTGGCTCAAAAGATGGTATTTATAGAGCTTTAAAACCCCGAGAATAAGTCATTGCCGCACAAGTAAGCCTGGAGGTGCAAAAATCACGTTTTTGTCTTTTTTTTTTAGATTTGCGATTAGGGTTTTTCTGGCCGCAGGGTTCTTTAGAGAGATCTTCTAGCGCCATTTTGAATGCCCATTTATTATCCGATTTGGGCCCATAATATGTCGTTGGAAAGATAATCAAGTCAACTTCAAAAGTCAAGAATGAAGTTTCTTCAAATAAAGACTCTAACATCATGTTGTCTTTACAACAAGCTCTAGAGGTCAAATCTGCCTGATTGCTTTTCAACCAGAAATTGATATTTTTGACCCCCAAGTCTTCTTCCATCTTGTGATTATCATTTTGTAAGCTCTTTACCATCATTATTGACATCTTTTGACTTCATTCTCCTTATTGTACCTAAAATTCAAAAACATATTATAAGTAAACAAGATAAAGATCGAAAACATAACAAAAACTAGAGGTAGAAAGGCATAAAATGTATATTTTATGAGCTTATCAAGAACTTTCCAATACAAGATGTGGAGGAGTTACCACTTTTTGAGCCAAATTATGTTGAATAATAATGGCATGGGTCTAAGTCAGGCTGAAGACAATAAACCAAGCGCTTCTTGGGAGGCAACCCAAAGGATGGAGAGCATCCATTATAATCAGATTTGCATATTCCATACTTTCCATCATTCTATCTTTTATTGTTTTTCTTTAGTTTGTTTTGTTTAGTAGTTATTTTCTCTTACATATAGTTCTTTCAATGGGGATAATAGCATTACATTGAGGACAATGTAAAAATTAAGTGTGGGGGGAAGAATTTAGGATTTTCTTTAGTGTGTTTTGTTTTTGATTCTTTTTATGTTGTTTTTAGTGTGCCTTAGTTACTTTCAATACTATGATGAGATATGAATTGCATAAGTCTAAAACTGATTTATTAGTGAGAAGATTTTCATGAGAATTGAGCTTGATGTCATTTTTTTGAGCCAATGTTAATATGATATGTTGTTTGAGAAAGAAGCATGTTTAGACTTAAATCTGACTTGTATAGTTATCCTTGTGAGTTTTTGAGCCTATATGATTGATGCATTATACATATCAATCTAATTTCTTTCTTGAGTGCTCTTATGATTACATGATTCTCTAGAACTTGCTTTAAACCTTGTTGAGACTATATTGATGCATGTGACAACATGAATATGATAGAGGCATTAGGATTTTTAACCAGGGCCAAATAGCCATCCCTTATTGATGTTCCAAGAGAACATCCCCCTTAGTGAACCAATTTGAGCCTACATTGAATAAGTTATTTCTTTGGTAACCATAACTTGTCCCTAACCTAAATATACTTATTTATATCTTTACCCTTGTTCCAAAGATGAATTAGCATGTTTTGAGACATGTTGCAAAGACAAGGAAGATCTATTGAAAATTTGGGTTAGAAACAAGAAATAAGTGTGGGGGAAAAGAAAAGAAAAGTCAAGAGAAAAAGAAAGGGAATATTGGCAAATACATTCCTATGAAAATATATATATATATATATATATATATATGAATCATCTCTTGAACTTGTGGAAAAAGAAAAAGATGTTACAAAGTTGTTTAGAATGAAGAAAACGCCCAACATGAATATTCGGCCTATGTATTATGTGCTTTGTAAAGAGTTTTGAGAAGTTTTCTTTGTATGAATCTTATTATGTCTCTAAACTCTATGAAATCTTTGGAACCTTTGTAATATCCTTTTCCATTTATTCTTTAACCACATTTATTACCTTTTGGCCCCATTATAACCTTGAATAAAGACCTCTTGATTTATGAAGTTGCATGATCTAAATAGTGGATAATATGTGGACAAGCAAGCATATGGTAGAACAGTTTTCATGAGATTGATTGAGTGTAAACACTTTACCACTACTTTAAAACGTGAAAATCATGAGAGTATCCCATGTGAGAAGTTGAGATTAAGTTTGAACATGCACTATTTTGATTGAGATATGTTATGTTAACTTAACTCAAACCCTTTACTATCAAGCATGATTCTTTGTGAAACTCTTTAAGCTATTGATTAGTTTGTAAGACATGTTCAATGATTATCTATAAGTTGTATTGAAAGTGAACAAGATTCGGTTTTCTTATCTTGTGTCTATTTGATTTTGCTCGAGGACTAGCAAAAGATTAAGTGATAGGATCCAAGATGACCCAATCCCATGGCAATTTTTATATGGGCCAAGATCCAAGAAGATCTAGGAAACATGGCAAGAATGGATGGAATTCACTTGGGCCATGTTGCAAGTTATTCAAGAAAGGCTTCAACATGCAAGATGGGCTTGCATCCAAGTTTGGTCCATGTGATTCAAGAACACAAGGTGGCACATTAAGAGGGCTTATTTGGGCTTATTTTAATTCTTATAATTACTTAGGCATTTGGGCCTATATTATGTAACATGGACATCTTTTAATTATTTAGGTTTAGGGTTAGAAACAAGAAATAAGTGTGGGGGAAAAGAAAAGAAAAGTCAAGAGAAAAAGAAAGGGAATATTGGCAAATACATTCCTATGAAAATATATATATATATATATGAATCATCTCTTGAACTTGTGGAAAAAGAAAAAGATGTTACAAAGTTGTTTAGAATGAAGAAAAGGACAACATGAATATTCGGCCTATGTATTATGTGCTTTGTAAAGAGTTTTGAGAAGTTTTCTTTGTATGAATCTTATTATGTCTCTAAACTCTATGAAATCTTTGGAACCTTTGTAATATCCTTTTCCATTTATTCTTTAACCACATTTATTACCTTTTGGCCCCATTATAACCTTGAATAAAGACCTCTTGATTTATGAAGTTGCATGATCTAAATAGTGGATAATATGTGACAAGCAAGCATATGGTAGAACTGTTTTCATGAGATTGATTGAGTGTAAACACTTTACCACTACTTTAAAACGTGAAAATCATGAGAGTATCCCATGTGAGAAGTTGAGATTAAGTTTGAACATGCACTATTTTGATTGAGATATGTTATGTTAACTTAACTCAAACCCTTTACTATCAAGCATGATTCTTTGTGAAACTCTTTAAGCTATTGATTAGTTTGTAAGACATGTTCAATGATTATCTATAAGTTGTATTGAAAGTGAACAAGATTCGGTTTTCTTATCTTGTGTCTATTTGATTTTGCTCGAGGACTAGCAAAAGATTAAGTGATAGGATCCAAGATGACCCAATCCCATGGCAATTTTTATATGGGCCAAGATCCAAGAAGATCTAGGAAACATGGCAAGAATGGATGGAATTCACTTGGGCCATGTTGCAAGTTATTCAAGAAAGGCTTCAACATGCAAGATGGGCTTGCATCCAAGTTTGGTCCATGTGATTCAAGAACACAAGGTGGCACATTAAGAGGGCTTATTTGGGCTTATTTTAATTCTTATAATTACTTAGGCATTTGGGCCTATATTATGTAACATGGACATCTTTTAATTATTTAGGTTTAGGCTTGAGCATGTTCAGCCCATATTTTACATATTATTACTTAGTAGATTAGGGTTATTGTAGGGAGGCTATAAATATATGTCTTAGCCACCTACTTCAATTATCTTTTGATCAATTGAGTTTGAATTTATTCAAAGTGAGTGTTTCACTCTTTTTAGTTCTTGAAAGAACTTAGGAACTTATCAAAGAATTCTTTCTTTGTGGCGTTCAACCTATCAAACTTAGGTTCTTGAAACGAGAGTTCTTAGGGTCTAGTTTACATGCTTAGTCTAGGTTCTTTGAAACAAGCTTTTAAGGGTTTAAGTTTTCTTTGCCTAAATCTTGGCTTTTCTGGGTTAAGTATTTCAATTTGTTAGTGGGTTCAAAGGGTTTAACCCCTAGGGTTCACATCATTAAGTGTGGGGGAATTTGATAAGTGCTTAATTTCATACATTTTCCTATTTAATTTTCTTATACTTTGTGCTTTGATTCTTACTTCCTTGACATTTTACTAGGTTTTTATGCTTTGTAGGTATTTTGGAGGAGATGAAGTCAAAACATGTCAATTAGGATGTTAAAGAGCTTACAAAATCACAATCACAAGATGGAAAAAGAGTTGGGAGTCAAAAAGATCAAATTCTTGGTGCAAAGCAAGAAGACAGATTTGACCTCCGGAGCTTTTTGCTAAGAAAACATGATGTTAGACTCTTTATTCGATGAAACTTCCTTCTTGACTTTTGAAGATCACTTGATTACCTTTCCAACGGTTGGCCATGGGCCTAAATCGGATAATAAATGGTCATCCAAATCGACATTGGAATATCTCCCTAAAAACCCTAGTGGCAGAAAAAACCCTAGCCGCAAATCACATATTTTTCTTAATACCCTAGCTGACATTTATGTTTATCCTTGCCAAAGAAGGATTAGTGGCTGTCAACTTGCATTAATTGCATTAATTGCAAGTATCTTTCCTTAAAGCTAATCCTAGTCAAAGTTGGAGAATTAAATCAGCCAAGACTTTCCTTCCTTACACTTACTTTGCCTGCAAGTTTGTAATCTCTCTTCATTAAAGAGTGCTTTGACTAAAACTTTCCTACTTTATTCGAACTTGGCTGTCAAGGCTTATATCTTTCCTTAAAACACAAAAGTCAACCACTTTTCCTTAACTTTAGCCACAAGTCAGCATTTATTGAAAGGAGAGAGCTGAAATTCACTTGTTTGATGCCCTAGTGATGGAGACTCAATTAAGAGTTGTAAACCCAAGTGCAGGTTATGTTCAAGTAATAAATTCTCGGGTGTCCGAGGTCGAACCACAGGGAAGCGTATTAGTAAGTATAAGTTTATAAATATATAAGAAAAAGAAAGTAAACAAGATATTAGGGAATCAACAACAAAACAAGATAAACAAGATATTAGAGAACAAAATAAACAAAATAACATAAAAGAAATTAAACAAGATATAAAAAACAATAAGAAAAGATGTTGAGGTTAGAGAATCCACTCTTGGTGTTATGCTAAGATTAATCTTGTTTTATTACACAATTGAAATCCACACATAAAGGAGGTTCCAATCGGAAGGTTTAGCAATTCAGTCCAAATTGTCCAACGTCCATAGCATATGATATTATGTTCATTTGGTATCATCAAAACTCATAAAAAGAGTCCAAGCATTCCTTATGCCAAGGTATATGTCTACAATAAATCAAGGTTATGAAACCAAGCATTTACTGTGCCATTTTCATTGTCAATAATGAATCAAGTTCTCTACTTTGCAAGTATGATTTTAAACCAAAAGAAAATATTATCTATACTAGTGTTTATAAATGATGATTCATTTTAGCTCATGTTTAAGAGACTAACCTTAGCATTTACCAAGAGCTTCACCTCATCACCTCAACAATATGATTAGCAACACATACTAGATATGAATAAAATGAAAAGAAATGTAAGAAGCATAAGTAAATAAAGAAAAAGAAAACTAGAGAAAGGAAAGAAGAAGAAAACTTAGAGAATTTTATTACAATGGCTAATATCCTACCAATGTATAATGTATCCCAATACTCATCCAAGGCCCTCTATTTATACACATTTTGGAGGGCTAAATGACAAGAGACAAGCTTTACAAATTTCAAAGGTAGGTATAATAGGTGGGTGCATTTTTCTAACAATTTTCGTCATATTGTATGACAATTCTGATCAGCCAGATTGATGGTCGATTTTGTCAATGTTGGAGGCTCGATCTGATAAAATTGTCTTCTAGAAAAATATACCCCTATCAGTTACGGATCCATAGCCGTTCGAATCAGCTCATTTGCTGATGTGGATAAGAAGATATGGGCAAAATACAAAAACAGGTCAGCACAGACGTCATTGCACATCAGCCAACTTGATGGTCGATTTCGCTAGGGAAAACGACTCTGTTTCAAGAAGTGTAAAACATGAAAAAGATACATATGCCTCTTAGCTTTGCACGGCTACAAATTTCAGCCTTATTGCTTCAGTTAAACTCGAGATATAGCTGATATGGAAAACGGTGTCGGAACTGGAACTGAACTGGATTTGCCCTTAATTCTAGTAATCTGAAATCACTCAAAGAAACTTGTGAAAAACACCAAATTACATAAAAATATAAAAGATCATAAACACAATTAGACTATACAATAATAACTCGTATTTGACACAAAACAATAATAAAACATAACTAAAAACTATATAATTATACGAGTTATCACACCCCCACACTTAGATTGTTGCTAGTCCCTAGCAAGGACTCAATAAAAATAAAATAAGAAAATCTAATCTAATCCATTTTCGTAGGAAATCACGGTGGCACTTAGCATGTGACACAAGCCTTTAAACCCCTAGGTGTCCCTAGTGGACGAGTTTAGTCTCGTGAGGGTTTACTAGGACGATACCCACAAACATTGAAGACATAAGAAAAACTAAAAATAATAATTATAACTAATCCTTCCAATATAAATTAGAGATAATCATTGGACAAGTCTTAAAAACTAATCAATAGCTTAAAGAAATTCACAAAAAATCTTGCTTGAATGTAAATAAATGAGTTAAGCCAATATTAACATAACATATTTCAATCAAAATAGTGCATATTCAAACTTAATCTCAACTTCTCACATGGGATACTCTCTTGATTTTCACTCTTTAAAGTAGTGGTAAAGTGTTTACACTCAATCAATCTCATGAAAACACTTCTACCATATGCTTGCTTGTCCACCTATTCTCCACTATTTAGATCATACAACTTCATAAATCAAGAGGTCTTTATTCAAGGTTGTAATGGGGCCAAAGGGTTATAATGTGGTTAAAGAACAAAAGGATAAAGATATCACAAAGGTTCCAAAGAGTTCATAGATTTTAGAGACATAATAAGATCATACAAATAAAACTTCTCAAAACTCTTATAAAGCACATAATAACATAGGCTAAATATTCATGTTGAGCCTTTGCATCATTCTAACCAACTTTGTAACATCTTTTTCTAGAAGTTCAAGAGAAGATTCTTTTTTTTTTCTTAATATGGGAATGCATTTGACAATGATCCCTTTTTTTTTTTCTCTTGACTTTTTCTTTTCTTTTCTTCCCCCACACTTATCTTTTGTTTCTAACCCAAATTTTCAACTAAAAATATCCCTTATTTTTTTTTTTTAATATGTCTCAAAATATAAAAATCCATCTTTAGAACAAGGGTAAGGATATAAGTATATTTAGGCTAGGTGTAAGTTGTGGTTACCAATAAAACAACATATTTAATGTAGGCTCAAATTGGCTCACTAGTGGGGATGTTCTCTTAGAACATTAATAAGGGATGGCTGTTTGGCTCTGGTTATAATCCTAATGCCTCTATCATATTCATGTTGTCACATGTATCAATATAGTATCAAACGGTTTAAAGCAAGTTCTAGAGAATCATGTAATCATAAGAGCACTCAAGAAAGAAATTAGATTGATTTGTATAATGCATCAATCATTATAGGCTCAAAAACTTACAAGGATGATTATACAAGTCAGATTAAGTCTAAACATGCTTCTTTCTCAATCAACATATCATATTAACATTGGCTCATAAAAAGGTTGATATCAAGCTCAATTCTCATGAAAATCTTCTCACTAATAAATCTGCTTTAGACTTATGCAATTCATATCTCATTATAGTATTGAAAGTAACTAAAAAACACACTAAGTCTAAACATGCTTTTTTTTTTTTTTTTTTTTTGAAGAAGAAGAAGATTAAATCAAACTGACAAGGTATGTCTCAAGTCTCCCTTACTCAGACCTTGTTCAGAATGAATACTTCTAAATGTCTTAAAACACAACATTTTTTTTTTTTTAGCAAAATATGTCCCTTACCCCCTACTAAAATATGACATTGTCCCCAATGTCAAATTTTAAAGGTAGAATTTAGGAGATATTACCTGCAGAGGTTGCTAACCACTTATTATAACTGAGACACAACAAGCAAAATGTTAGATAATGTCACAAAGATAAAGTGCAATCCACTCCTTGCTCGTCCATATCTCTTTTTCTTTTTTCGAGCGTTTGCGAAACAACCGTAGCAGATAAACACTCATAAGCTTGTAGCTTTTTGAGTAAATCTTCAATGGTTGTAGCAGAAATTATGGTTCTCCTTGCCTCTGAAAACATGAATCCATTATCCACAGCATTATCTAAATATGAAAGCAAATTACTAAAATAACCATTAATATTAAGCAAACCAATGGGTTTCTTATTTGTGACCAAAGATGACCAAGAAGCCACGCAAGCTATTTCTTCCAATGTACCCAGACCTCCCGGTAAAGCAATGAATGCATCGGCAGAATGGTACATGATTGTCATCCGTTCAGGGATACTCCAGACTTGTATTTCTTTACCCACGGTAGGTCCACAAAAATATGTGAATAGTTTTGGCACGATTCCTAGAACTGGACTTCCTCCGGCGTGTGCTGCTGTAGCGACTGCTCCCATTAGACCCGTACTACCGCCTCCATAAATCAACTGGATCTTTTGTTGGGCAAGTATTACTCCAACTCTTATGGCTTCATCAGCGAATATGTTATTTTTCCCTGGATAAGCACCTCCAAAGACACAAATTTTTTTAATGCGCTGGGACAAAGTGCTTTCCATTTTTTTTCTTTTTCGAGTGCCTGAAAGAGAATGAGTACATGGTGTAATATATAGAGGACTGAGTAGTGAATCAGACAAGAGTAATAATGTCGCCGAAAGTGTATTTGACCTGTCAGAAGAAAATGTTAACCTAACAAAAGATTTTTGCGTGATTTCAGGAAGAAAATCAAAAAGAGAAGAAAAATCAACCGTAAAAGTCAAAAGTAATAATGTCGCCGAAAGTGTATTTGGCATCTTCCTCTGGTTTTACGTCCAGAAACGGCTTAAACGCCTTCTATGAGTCGAGGATATGCTTCCCATCCAGTTTTCTTACAAGCTGGCAAACAGGGTCTTTTATCATCAGATTCCCAAGATGTTGCCATTCCCTTTGGAATTGCGGCCATAAATCAAGAATTTCTCTCTGTACGTCTCCACTAGGATGCGTCTCAAGAGAAAGTTGGATATTACCCAAATTCTCCTTACTCAGTCCATCCTTAATGAATTCAATTTTATCATCTCGATTAGAGGACGGAATCCCAATAGAACGACATTTACCGTTACACGTCCATCGTGCACACTTGTGGCAATTTGAACTCATGCGCTTTGCTCGTCGCTTCTTTGCATAAGTGCTTCTACCTGTACCTGGTAAATGCAAAACAGGAAGATATTCATCTTCACGTACCTTGGCTTCAATTATCCAACGCATGTCTTCAGGAATCCCTTTGTGCATAAGCATTCTTAATCTTTCAAATTGAACTTGGTAAAGCTTCAGTAAAATATTTCGAGGAAAAGGAGGAAATCGTTTCTGCAATCTTTTGAGAATATCATCCATCCTGAAAAAAAAAATGAAAAAGAAATTGAAAGAGAAATTTATATACAATATCAGTTTTGTGGGTAGCTGATGGAACCGACTTAAATAATCACGGAGTACCGTTATCCGCCATTTAACCGGGAAAAAAAATGTATTTTTTTTTTTTTAAGATTAGTAAAAATTATATTTACATCTAGTTATTTTCAAAACAAGGATCAGAAAGAAAAACAACCTCTTCTTGAGTAACATGATTTTCCAAAAAGAGTTTGAGTCTTTGTCCATTTACCTTTAATACGTTACCATTTTGAGGATTCTCAATGTCAACTGCTCCATAATGATACACATGCTTAACCACAAATGGGCCAGTCCATCTTGATCTCAATTTACCAGGAAATATGTGAAGTCTAGAATTATAAAGTAGAACTTTTTGCCCAACATCAAATGTTTTTCTTGAAATTAACTTGTCATGAAAGGCTTTAGTTCTTTCTTTATGAATTTTAGAATTCTTATATGCATCATTTCTGAGTTCCTCAAGTTCATTTATGACTGGAAAAGTTTCATTCTCACCCAAAAAGGAATATTTTAGCTCGGATGGCAATGGTTTTAAATCCAGCTTGGGTGGTTCAATAGTTGATGGTACTGTGACATTTGTGAGTGATGGAAGTTCCTCAAACTTTTGTTTCCAACAATGCTTAACCTGAAAAGAATTTAACAAAGAATCAGTGTGTGAAATTTCTGAAGCATTATCAAACTCACATTCAATTAAATAAGCTTCTAAAGGATCATGGAATGTGGTAGGGGTGAGATGTTCATGAACAAGTTCTTCAATGAAATCCACTTCATGTACTTCTGAATCATCACCAGGTTGCTTGCAAATGTTGAACACATTTAATTCTAAAGTCATATTTCCAAAAGAAATGTTCAAATTACCATTCCTGCAATTTATCAGAGCATTAGAAGTTGCAAGAAATGGACGGCCTAATATAACAGGAATTTGAACATTTGGATTTGAAACAGGATGTGTGTCCAAAACAATAAAATCAACAGGGAAGTAAAAATTATCAATTTGAACCAAAACATCTTCAACTATCCCTCGAGGAATTTTTACAGAACGATCAGCTAGTTGAAGTGTAACAGGCGTTTCCTTGAGTTCACCTAAACCTAACTGTTGATAAACAGAAAAAGGCAAAAGATTAACACTAGCACCAAGATCAAGCAATGCACGTTCTATTCTAGTGTTTCCAATGATGCATGAGATTGTTGGACATCCAGGATCTTTGAATTTTGGTGGAGTAAGGTGCTGAATGATTGAGCTCACACTTTCCGTCAGAAATGCTTTCTTTTGTACATTATGTTTCCTTTTAACTGTGCACATGTCCTTCAAAAATTTAGCATAAGATGGAACTTGTTTGATTGCATCCAATAAAGGAATGTTAATCTTAACTTGTTTGAAAAGTTCATAAATTTCTGCATTTTGATTCAAATTCTTTGTTGTTTGCAACCTTTGAGGAAAATGAGCAGGATGCATACCTTTTTCTTTGTCCAAATTTTCAAGAAGTTCAGACTTACCATCATCCTTACCGTTACTTTTCAGAGAGCAAAAAGAGGATCTTGGTCTTTTGATGGAATGTTTTTGTCAATTGCCTTTCCACTTCGAAGAGTTGTGATAGAACTGGCATTTTCCTGTTGAGTTTCATTGGAGCAAGAAACAAGACATTGAGTAGAAGGGTTAGGCTGAGGTTGAGCAGGAAACTTACCTTTTTCTTGAGTGCGTAATGAAGCTGTCAATGTGGACAAGGTGTTTTTGATCTCATTGATGTCCTGTGAAGTCCGGTTATTCACATTTGCTTGTGTTTGCATGAATGCTTGCAATGTCTCTTCCAAGGTTTGTACACGTGAAGGTTGATAGGAAAAAGTGTTGCCCGGCTTTTGAGATTGTGGTACCTGAACATGATTATTATTCCGCCAACTGAAGTTGGGATGATTTCTCCATTCAGGGTTATACGTTTCAGAGTAAGGAGAAGGAAAAGGCTTTTTAAATGTGTTTATGGAATTTACTTGATCATGCAACGCTTCTTTAAGAATGGGAATGTTTGGACATTCAGAAGTGGGGTGTCCCATGATTTCACAAATTCCACAACTTTCTTCATTTTTAACCGTTTTGACTTCTTTTACTTCTCTAAGTTCCATGGCTTCAATCTTTCTAGCCAAATTAGCTACTTTAGCTTTTATCTCATCTTCTTGACTAAAATGATATTTACCTCTGTTAGAAACAAGATTAGATCTATTGGAACTTTCAGAGGAATTATCTGTGTGCCAGGCTTGAGAGTTATCTGCCAAATGGTCTAGGTAGTCAAAGGCTTCTTCAGGTTCTTTTTCTAGAAACTCACCGTTACACATTGTTTCAACAAATTGTTTAGTTTCGGGAGTTAAACTTTCATAAAAGAAACTAATAAGACGCCATTTTTCAAAACCATGATGTGGACAAGAACTTAACAAATCTTTAAAACGCTCCCAGCACTGAAAAAATGCTTCATTTTGATTTTGATTGAAATTTTGAATCTGTCTTTTCAAAGCAGTAGTTTTATGTGCTGGGAAAAATTTCTTTAGAAACTCAGTTTGTAATTCTTGCCATGTGCCAATTGACCTTGGTTTTAAATTATGAAGCCAAATTTTTGCTTTATCTTTTAAAGAAAAAGGAAATAATTTTAGCTTGACAATTTCATTTGTACATTGTTGGTCATTAAAGGTGACACATACATCCTCGAAGTCTTTTAGAAACGAGTAAGCACTTTCCGATTCTAACCCATGGAAATTTGGAAGCAAAGCTATCATACCTGGTTTAAAACGAAAGTTGTTTGCATTGAGAGGAAAAATAAAACAAGAGGGTGATGAGCTTCGAGTTGGTTGCAAGTAGTCACGCATGGTGCGTACTTGTCTGTTCTCATTTTCAGCATGAACACTTTCATTGTCAGCCATGGTAGGAGTTGTATTAGAAAGATTACCTGAAAAAGTTTCACAATAAAATCTAAGTAAACGACGAGATCTAAAATCACGTCGCCAAACAAGCATAAAACAAAGTTAATATACAGATTAGGCGGTATAACCAGCCAATAAAAATAAAACAAAGTTAATATACAATATAAATATATAGAAAATTAGGCGGTATAACCAGCCAATAAAAATAAATATAGGCGGTATAACCAGCCAATAAAAATAAATATACTTATAAACTTATATACTTACTATTGCCTCCCCGGCAACGGCGCCAAAAACTTGATGGAGACTCAATTAAGAGTTGTAAACCCAAGTGCAGGTTATGTTCAAGTAATAAATTCTCGGGTGTCCGAGGTCGAACCACAGGGAAGCGTATTAGTAAGTATAAGTTTATAAATATATAAGAAAAAGAAAGTAAACAAGATATTAGGGAATCAACAACAAAACAAGATAAACAAGATATTAGAGAACAAAATAAACAAAATAACATAAAAGAAATTAAACAAGATATAAAAAACAATAAGAAAAGATGTTGAGGTTAGAGAATCCACTCTTGGTGTTATGCTAAGATTAATCTTGTTTTATTACACAATTGAAATCCACACATAAAGGAGGTTCCAATCGGAAGGTTTAGCAATTCAGTCCAAATTGTCCAACGTCCATAGCATATGATATTATGTTCATTTGGTATCCTCAAAACTCATAAAAAGAGTCCAAGCATTCCTTATGCCAAGGTATATGTCTACAATAAATCAAGGTTATGAAACCAAGCATTTACTGTGCCATTTTCATTGTCAATAATGAATCAAGATCTCTACTTTGCAAGTATGATTTTAAACCAAAAGAAAATATTATATATACTAGTGTTTATAAATGATGATTCATTTTAGCTCATGTTTAAGAGACTAACCTTAGCATTTACCAAGAGCTTCACCTCATCACCTCAACAATATGATTAGCAACACATACTAGATATGAATAAAATGAAAAGAAATGTAAGAAGCATAAGTAAATAAAGAAAAAGAAAACTAGAGAAAGGAAAGAAGAAGAAAACTTAGAGAATTTTATTACAATGGCTAATATCCTACCAATGTATAATGTATCCCAATACTCATCCAAGGCCCTCTATTTATACACATTTTGGAGGGCTAAATGACAAGAGACAAGCTTTACAAATTTCAAAGGTAGGTATAATAGGTGGGTGCATTTTTCTAACAATTTTCGTCATATTGTATGACAATTCTGATCAGCCAGCTTGATGGTCGATTTTGTCAATGTTGGAGGCTCGATCTGATAAAATTGTCTTCTAGAAAAATATACCCCTATCAGTTACGGATCCATAGCCGTTGGAATCAGCTCATTTGCTGATGTGGATAAGAAGATATGGGCAAAATACAAAAACAGGTCAGCACAGACGTCATTGCACATCAGCCAACTTGATGGTCGATTTCGCTAGGGAAAACGACTCCGTTTCAAGAAGTGTAAAACATGAAAAGGATACATATGCCTCTTAGCTTTGCACGGCTACAAATTTCAGCCTTATTGCTTCAGTGAAACTCGAGATATAGCTGATATGGCAAACGGTGTCGGAACTGGAACTGAACTGGATTTGCCCTTAATTCTAGTAATCTGAAATCACTCAAAGAAACTTGTGAAAAACACCAAATTACATAAAAATATAAAAGATCATAAACACAATTAGACTATACAATAATAACTCGTATTTGACACAAAACAATAATAAAACATAACTAAAAACTATATAATTATACGAGTTATCACCTAGCTATTGCCTATAAATAGAGATCAAGGGGGCAAACGAAATTTACACTACTCCAAGCATCAAAGTTCTGATTTCTTCTTTGTTTCTTTGTTTTTGAGAGATAAAGAGGCTGGATAATTAATATTCTTCTTCTTCTTCTTCTCATTTCTTTCTTTCTCTCTTTTATTTTCTTCTTAGATTCTCTTTAATTTTATGTTTATGTTTATGTTTACAATGCCTATACTAGGCTAAATTTTTATTTGGTTAAGGGTGATTTCAATGCCCTAGACATGTTATGTAATTAATTTTCAGAATCTATCAATCATTGCTTTCTATCAAAGTTGCTTATGTCCTTCCATTAAAATTGTTCATGATGATGTTTTGATTTGTTTAGGTGGCCAACTAGATAAATCTTGATAATTGTCTAATGCTAGTTTAGGAGTCTTGATCTGTGTAATTATCTTGATTTCCTATTCATAAGTAGCAATTTGTGATTAATGATTATGGTCAAGTTTTCGATAATTGCAAAGTGGAACATAACCTAAGTTGAACAATCCGAGCTTATGTGTTTGTTGCTTAGATCAACCTATCTTTCTCATCATAAAGCTGTTATTAAATTGAATTTAGAGAGCTTATTCTAGGTTGTTTGACAGTTAGTGATTAAATAGAGAGCTCATTCTATTTAACAACAAACTAAGGAAAGATTGGGGTAACAGAGCTTGTTGTTATCTACGGTTGTTAACTTTGATAGTTGGTTGATATTGATAGATCTGAAATTGATTCTTAATGTTGTCTAGTGGTGGAGAATGAAACCTTAACCATATTTCTCTCATATTTGATTTCTTATTTCTTACTTGCATCTTAGTTTTCTTGTTTGCTTATTTCTAAAACTATTTCAACACCCCATTTTCTTTTGTTTTCCTTGAATTTAAGTTTTAAACTATTAACTTATAAACTAAAACCCAATCCCTGAGGACTTGACCCTTGCTAAATACTATACTTACAATTGATCTTTTTAATGCAAGGTTAAATAAAGATATACTCTTTTGAGTACATCACACTCGGCCCTTGCTAACCACTATACTCTACAATTGATTCTTTTTACGTACAAGGTTAAATAAGATACACACTTTTGAGTGCATCAAGTTTTTGGCGCCGTTGCCAGGGATTGCTTTCTTTAGTTTATTTGGTACTTGGTTTATTCTTATTTTCAGTTCTAATTAGTTTTATCTTCTTGTACGTATATACAGGTTTTTCTTTTCAAATTTTGAAAAAAAAAAAACGACGGAATTGAGCAATCTAACACTTGATGAGTTGGTGGCATACATGAACATGGAGAATCAACAAGCCAATCTCACCTCCCCAGTTCAACAATTGGCCATGGGAGGATGTCAAGGCCATCAAGGGTTCCAAGACCAACCGCATGATCATTACTCAAACACTTACCATGAGGGATGGTGGGATTATACTAATTATGGCTACTCAAAAAATTTCCAAGAAGTAGATCGTTATGCCAATTACACTCATCCATCTAGCTTCAATCAATCATGGTCTCAAGAACCAGATCTTTTTCAGCCATCACATATGACTCAAAACTCAGGTACTTCTTTAGAAGATCTTGTCTATTCTCTTGTTACTGATACTTTGTAATTTCAACAGGAAACAAGGGCAAGCATCCAGAGTTTGGAAAAGCAAATGAGCCAATTGGCTAGTAGTATGGTGGGATGCGTAGCACAAAGATCTGAAGAACTCCCTGCCCAAACGATAATTAACCCAAAGGAGAATGCTACTATTATGACCTTGAGGAATGAGGAACAAGATGAGGATGAGACAAAATTAGTGATGGATTCTATTCTTGAGGATAATGAAGCCACATATCCAAATAAGAGTATTTCGGCACCTGAGGTAACGTTTAAGATTCCAATTTTTACTAATGTTTCTTCTCCACCTTTTCCTAGTAGATTCACAAAGTTCAAGGAGGAGGAACATGAACAACACATGCCGAAAACCTTAAACAACTTGTTTGTGGATGCCATTAAACAAGTATCAAAATATGCTCCATTCCTCGATGAGATATGCACCACAAAGGATGATGGAATAATACTTGTAATGGAGAATGCATCCACTTTTGTGCAAAGAAAGCTTCCTATCAAACGCTCAAATTTGGAAAGTTTCATGTATGAGTCTAACAAGCTTAAAAAGCCAAGAAGGGGTGTTGGTTAGGTTGGACAACTTAAATCAAGTACTAATTGGGAAGACAGCCCAATTAATGAAGAAATTACCAACCTGCCATACTCAGATTTGCTTTCTTTTCCTTTTCCTTTTATTATTTTTATTGTTTTTATTTATTTATTTTTATGTTTATAGGTTGCATGATTTTGTTTTGTTTTGAGTCTTAGTTATTTCTATTCTTATGTTATTAGTTCTTTTCTCTTACACATGATTCTTTCATATGGGTTAATAGCATTACATTGAGGACAATGTAAGAATTAAGTGTGGGGGGAAGGATTTAGGATTTATTTTATTTTTGGCTATTATTTTTTTATGAGTCTTTAATATTATTATTATTAAAATTTTTAGTGTGTTTTAGTTCTTTTCTATACTATGATGAGATATGAATTGGATAGGTCTGAAACTGATCATTAGTGGTAAGATTTTCATGAGAATTAAGCTTGATTGATATCACTATTTTTCATGAGCCAATGTTAATATGATATATTGATTGAGAAAGAAGCATGTTTAGACTTAAAATTGACTTGTATAATTATCCTTGTGAGTTTCGAGCCTATATGATTGATGCATTATACATATCAATCTAATTTCTTTCTTGAGTGCTCTTATGATTACATGTTTCTCTAGAACTTGCTTTAAACCTTTTTGAGACTATATTGATGCATGTAACAACATGAAAATGATAGAGGCATTAGAATTATAACCAGGGCCAAACAACCATTCCTTATTGATGTTCCAAGAGAACATCCCCCTAGTGAGCCAATTTGAGCTTACATTGAATAAGCTATTTCTTTGGTAATCATATCCTACACCTAGCCTAAATACATTTATATCTTTACCCTTGTTCTAAAGATGGACTAAAATGCTTGAGACATATTGCAAAAACAATGGATACTTTTTGAAAATTTGGGTTAAAACAAAAGATAAGTGTGGGGGAAGAAAAAAAAAGTCAAGAGAAAAAGAAAGGGATCATTGTCAAATACATTCCCATATTGAAAAAAAAATCATCTCTTAAACTTTTGGTTAAAGAAAAAGATATTGCAAAGTTGGTTAGAATGAAGCAAAGGCTCAATATGAATATTTAGCCTCTATTATTATGTGCTTTATAAGAGTTTTGAGAAGTTTTATTTGCAAAATCCTATTTTGTCTCTAAATTCTATGAAGTCTTTGGAACCTTTGTAATATCTTTTATCTTTCATTCTTTAACCACATTACAGCCCCTTGGCCCCATTACAACTTTGATTAAAGACCTCTTGATTTATGAAGTTGCATGATCTAAATAGTGGAGAATAGGTGGACAAGCAAGCATATGGTATAACTGTTTTCATGAGATTGATTGAGTGTAAACACTTTACCAATAATTTAAAGAGTGAAAATCATGAGAGAATCCTTGTGAGAAGTTGAGATTAAGTTTGAATATGCATGATAACTCGTATAATTATATAGTTTTTAGTTATGTTTTATTATTGTTTTGTGTCAAATACGAGTTATTATTGTTTAGTCTAATTGTGTTTATGATCTTTTATATTTTTATGTAATTTGGTGTTTTTCACAAGTTTCTTTGAGTGATTTCAGATTACTAGAATTAAGGGCAAATCCAGTTCAGTTCCAGTTCCGATACCTTTTGCCATATCAGCTATATCTTGAGTTTCACTGAAGCAATAAGGCTGAACTTTGTATCCCTGCAAAGATAAGAGGCATATCTATCTTTTTCATGTTTTACACTTCTTGAAACGGAGTCGTTTTCCCTAGCGAAATCGACCATCAAGTTGGCTGATGTGCAATGACGTCTGTTCTGCACCGTTTTGGTATTTTGACCATATCTTCCGATCCACGTGCGCAAATGATCTGATTCAAACGGCTATGGATCCGTAACTGATAGGGGTATATTTTTCTAGAAGACCATTTTATCAGATCGAGCCTCCAACATTGACAAAATCGACCATCAAGCTGGCTGATCAGAATTGTCATACAATATGACGAAAATTGTTAGAAAAATGCACCCACCTATTATACCTACCTTTGAAATTTGTAAAGCTTGTCTCTTGTCATTTAGCCCTCCAAAATGTGTATAAATAGAGGGCCTTGGATGAGTATTGGGATACATTATACATTGGTAGGATATTAGCCATTGTAATAAAATTCTCTAAGTTTTTTTCTTTTTTTCCTTTCTCTAGTTTTCTTTTTCTTTATTTACTTATGCTTCTTACATTTCTTTTCATTTTTAGTATGTGTTGCTAATCATATTGTTGAGGTGATGAGGTGAAGCTCTTGGTAAATGCTAAGGTTAGTCTCTTAAACATGAGCTAAAATGAATCATCATTTATAAACACTAGTATAGATAATATTTTCTTTTGGTTTAAAATCATACTTGCAAAGTAGAGATCTTGATTCATTATTGACAATGAAAATGGCACAGTAAATGCTTGGTTTCATAACCTTGATTTGTTGTAGACATATACCTTGGCATAAGGAATGCTTGAACTCTTTTTATGAGTTTTGAGGACACCAAATGAACATAATATCATATGCTATGGACGTTGGACAATTTGGACTGAATTGCTAAACCTTCCGATTGGAACCTCCCTTATGTGTGGATTTCAATTGTGTAATAAAACAAGATTAATCTTAGCATAACACCAAGAGTGGATTCTCTAACCTCAACATCCTTTCTTATTGTTTTTTATATCTTATTTAATTGCTTTTATGTTATTTTGTTTATTTTGTTCTCTAATATCTTGTTTACTTTCTTTGTTATTGATTTCCTAATATCTTGTTTATTTTCTTTTTCATATATATTTATAAACTTATACTTACTAATACGCTTCCCTATGGTTCGACCTCGGACACCCGAGAATTTATTACTTGAACATAACCTGCACTTGGGTTTACAACTCTTAATTGAGTCACCATCAAGTTTTTGGCGCCGTTGCCGGGGAAGCAATACTAAGTATATAAGTTTATAAGTATATTTATTTTTTTTTGGCTGGTTATACCGCCTAATTTGTTTATATTTATTTTTATTGGCTGGTTATACCGCCTAATTTTGTATATTAACTTTGTTTTATGCTTGTTTGGCGACGTGATTTTAGATCTCGTCGTTTAGTTAGATTTTATTGTGAAACTTTTTCAGGTAATCTTTCTAATACAACTCCTACCATGGCTGACAATGAAAGTGTTCATGCTGAAGATGAGAACAGACAAGTACGCACCATGCGTGACTACTTGCAACCAACTCGAAGCTCATCACCCTCTTGTTTTATTTTTCCTCTCAATGCAAACAACTTTCGTTTTAAACCAGGTATGATAGCTTTGCTTCCAAATTTCTATGGGTTGGAATCGGAAAGTGCTTACTCGTTTCTAAAAGACTTCGAAGATGTATGTGTCACCTTTAATGACCAACAATGTACAAATGAAATTGTCAAGCTAAAATTATTTCCTTTTTCTTTAAAAGATAAAGCAAAAATTTGGCTTCATAATTTAAAACCAAGGTCAATTGGCACATGGCAAGAATTACAAACTGAGTTTCTAAAGAAATTTTTCCCAGCACATAAAACTACTGCTTTGAAAAGACAGATTCAAAATTTCAATCAAAATCAAAATGAAGCATTTTTTCAGTGCTGGGATCGTTTTAAAGATTTGTTAAGTTCTTGTCCACATCATGGTTTTGAAAAATGGCGTCTTATTAGTTTCTTTTATGAAAGTTTAACTCCCGAAACTAAACAATTTGTTGAAACAATGTGTAACGGTGAGTTTCTAGAAAAAGAACCTGAAGAAGCCTTTGACTACCTAGACCATTTGGCAGATAACTCTCAAGCCTGGCACACAGATAATTCCTCTGAAAGTTCCAATAGATCTAATGTTGTTTCTAACAGAGGAAAATATCATTTTAGTCAAGAAGATGAGATAAAAGCTAAAGTAGCTAATTTGGCTAGAAAGATTGAAGCCATGGAACTTAGAGAAGTAAAAGAAGTCAAAACGGTTAAAAATGAAGAAAGTTGTGGAATTTGTGAAATCATGGGACACCCCACTTCTGAATGTCCAAACATTCCCATTCTTAAAGAAGCGTTGCATGATCAAGTAAATTCCATAAACACATTTAAAAAACCTTTTCCTTCTCCTTACTCTGAAACGTATAACCCTGAATGGAGAAATCATCCCAACTTCAGTTGGCGGAATAATAATCATGTTCAGGTACCACAATCTCAAAAGCCGGGCAACACTTTTTCCTATCAACCTTCACGTGTACAAACCTTGGAAGAGACATTGCAAGCATTCATGCAAACACAAGCAAATGTGAATAGCCGGACTTCACAGGACATCAATGAGATCAAAAACACCTTGTCCACATTGACAGCTTCATTACGCACTCAAGAAAAAGGTAAGTTTCCTGCTCAACCTCAGCCTAACCCTTCTACTCAATGTCTTGTTTCTTGCTCCAATGAAACTCAACAGGAAAATGCCAGTTCTATCACAACTCTTCGAAGTGGAAAGGCAATTGACAAAAAGATTCCATCAAAAGACCAAGATCCTCTTTCCCCTCCGAAAAGTAATGGTAAGGATGATGGTAAGTCTGAACTTCTTGAAAATTTGGACAAAGAAAAAGGTATGCATCCTGCTCCTTTTCCTCAAAGGTTGCAAACAATAAAGAATTTGAATCAAAATGCAGAAATTTATGAACTTTTCAAACAAGTTAAGATTAACATTCCTTTATTGGATGCAATCAAACAAGTTCCATCTTATGCTAAATTTTTGAAGGACATGTGCACAGTTAAAAGGAAACATAATGTACAAAAGAAAGCATTTTTGACGGAAAGTGTGAGCTCAATCATTCAGCACCTTACTCCACCAAAATTCAAAGATCCTGGATGTCCAACAATCTCATGCATCATTGGAAACACTAGAATAGAACGTGCATTGCTTGATCTTGGTGCTAGTGTTAATCTTTTGCCTTTTTCTGTTTATCAACAGTTAGGTTTAGGTGAACTCAAGGAAACACCTGTTACACTTCAACTAGCTGATCGTTCTGTAAAAATTCCTCGAGGGATAGTTGAAGATGTTTTGGTTCAAATTGATAATTTTTACTTCCCTGTTGATTTTATTGTTTTGGACACACATCCTGTTTCAAATCCAAATGTTCAAATTCCTGTTATATTAGGCCGTCCATTTCTTGCAACTTCTAATGCTCTGATAAATTGCAGGAATGGTATGTTGAACATTTCTTTTGGAAATATGACTTTAGAATTAAATGTGTTCAACATTTGTAAGCAACCTGGTGATAATTCAGAAGTACATGAAGTGGATTTCATTGAAGAACTTGTTCATGAACATCTCACCACTACCACATTCCATGATCCTTTAGAAGCTTATTTAATTGAATATGAGTTTGATAATGCTTCAGAAATTTCACACACTGATTCTTTGTTAAAATCTTTTCAGGATAAGCATTGTTGGAAACAAAAGTTTGAGGAACTACCATCACTTACAAATGTCACTGTACCATCAACTATTGAACCACCCAAGCTGGAGTTAAAACCATTGCCATCCGAGCTAAAATATTCCTTTTTGGGTGAGAGTGAAACTTTTCCAGTCATAATTTCTTCACATCTTGATGAACTACAAGAAGGTAAGTTGTTACAACTTTTGAAGATGCACAAAAATGCATTAGGATGGACCTTAGCTGACATAAAGGGAATAAGCCCATTAATCTGCACACATAATATTTATTTAGAGGAAAATGCTAAACCCTCTAGACAAATGCAACGAAGGCTTAATCCTAATATGAAAGAAGTAGTGAGAAATGAAGTCATTAAACTTCTAGATAATGGAATCATTTATCCTATCTCTGATAGCAAATGGGTAAGTCCTACTCAAGTCGTACCTAAGAAATTTGGAGTTACTGTAGTTAAAAATGAAAACAATGAATTAATTCCAGCTAGGACTGTTACTGGTTGGCGCATGTGCATTGACTATAGGAAACTTAACTCAGTGACGAGGAAAGATCATTTCCCTTTGCCTTTCATGGATCAAATCTTAGAAAGAGTTGCAGGGCATGAGTTTTATTGTTTTCTAGATGGATATTCTGGGTATAATCAAATTGCCATTGCACTTGAGGACCAAGAGAAAACCACTTTTACATGTCCTTTTGGTACTTTTGCATATCGTAGAATGCCATTTGGATTATGTAACGCCCCTGCCACATTTCAAAGATGCATGCTTAGCATTTTTAGTGACATGATTGAACGTAATCTTGAGATTTTCATGGATGATTTTTTTGTTTCTGGTGATTCATTTGATGATTGCTTAGCCAATTTGAAAAATGTATTGATTAGGTGTGAAGAAAAAAATCTTGTTCTTAATTGGGAAAAATGTCATTTCATGGTCACTAAAGGTATTGTACTAGGTCACATTGTTTCTGCAAAAGGGATTGAGGTAGACAAGTCAAAACTTGAATTGATTGCTAATCTACCCACACCAAAGACAGTAAAGGACATTAGGTCATTCTTGGGACATGCAGGTTTTTATAGAAGATTCATAAAAGATTTTAGCACGATATCTAAACCTCTATGTAATCTTTTAATGAAAGACACTGCATTTGAATGGACTAAAGATTGTGAAGATGCTTTTGAAAAACTCAAAAATATGCTCACTACTGCTCCTATTATGAGATCTCCTGATTGGTCCTTACCATTTGAAATAATGTGTGATGCTAGTGACTATGCTGTTGGTGCTGTGTTAGGACAAAGGAAAGATAATAAACCACATGTAATTTACTATGCAAGTAAAACTTTAAATAGAGCCCAAATGAATTATTCCACTACAGAAAAGGAATTACTTGCAGTTGTTTTTGCATTGGATAAATTCAGATCTTACCTTGTTGGATCATCAATTGTTGTCTTTAGTGATCATGCAGCTTTAAAATATCTTCTCTCTAAGAAGGATGCAAAACCTAGGTTGCTGAGGTGGATCCTTTTGCTGCAAGAATTTGACATCACCATTCGAGATAAAAAAGGAGTAGAAAATGTGGTGGCTGATCATTTATCAAGACTTGTTTGTGATGAATCTTTTGGAACCTCACCAATAAATGATACTTTTCCTGATGAACAACTTCTAATTGTCTCCACGACACCTTGGTTTGCTGACATTGCTAATTTTCTTGCTACAGGAAAAATTCCTTCTCAATGGAGCACCCAAGATAAAAGGAAGTTTCTGAATGAGGTAAAGAAGTTCTATTGGGATGACCCTTACTTGTTCAAATATTGTCCTGATCAGATTTTTCGAAGATGCATTCCCGACAATGAGGTAAGTAGTGTAATTAAGTTTTGTCATTCCGAGGCATGTGGTGGTCATTTTTCATCAAAGAAAACTGCTGCAAAAATTTTACAGTGTGGATTTTACTGGCCAACTTTGTTCAAAGATGCACATAATTTTTGCAAGTCATGTGAAAGTTGTCAAAAATTAGGTTCCATTTCGAAAAGAAACATGATGCCTTTGAACCCAATTCTTGTAATTGAAATTTTTGACTGTTGGGGTATTGATTTCATGGGACCATTTCCACCATCTTTTGGTTTCTTATACATTTTAGTTGCAATAGATTATGTTTCAAAGTGGATAGAGGCAATTCCATGTCGAAATAATGATCACAAAACAGTGATTAAATTTTTAAAAGAAAATATTTTGAGTCGATTTGGAATTCCTCGATCTATCATAAGCGATGGGGGAACACATTTTTGCAACAAGGTTTTTGAAACATTAATGAAGAAATATGCCATTACACACAAAGTTGCAACCCCTTATCACCCGCAGACAAATGGACAGGTAGAATTAGCAAATAGGGAGATTAAACAAATTTTGGAAAAGACAGTTAATCCAAATCGCAAAGATTGGTCTCTTAGACTTAACGATGCATTATGGGCCTATCGAACAGCTTTTAAAACAGCATTGGGCATGTCTCCTTATAGGCTAGTTTATGGAAAACCTTGTCATTTACCTGTGGAACTTGAGCATAAAGCATATTGGGCCATTAAAATGTTCAACTCAAACCTTGATGACGCTTCTAATTTACGAAAATTACAAATAAATGAACTTGAGGAACTCAGAAATGATGCATATGAGAATTCTAAAATTCATAAAGAAAGAACTAAAGCCTTTCATGACAAGTTAATTTCAAGAAAAACATTTAATGTTGGGCAAAAAGTTCTACTTTATAATTCTAGACTTCACATATTTCCTGGTAAGTTGAGATCAAGATGGACTGGCCCATTTGTGGTTAAGCATGTGTATCATTATGGAGCAGTTGACATTGAGAATCCTCAAAATGGTAACGTATTCAAGGTAAATGGACAAAGACTCAAACTCTTTTTGGAAAATCATGTTACTCAAGAAGAGGTTGTTTTTCTTTCTGATCCTTGTTTTGAAAATAACTAGATGTAAATATAATTTTTTTTTTTACCCCGGTTAAATGGCGGATAACGGTACTCCGTGATTATTTAAGTCGGTTCCATCAGCTACCCACAAAACTGATATTGTATATAAATTTCTCTTTCATTTTATTTTATTTCATTTTTTTTTCAGGATGGATGATATTCTCAAAAGATTGCAGAAACGATTTCCTCCTTTTCCTCGGAATATTTTACTGAAGCTTTACCAAGTTCGATTAGAAAGATTAAGAATGCTTATGAACAAAGGGATTCCTGAAGACATACGTTGGATAATTGAAGCCAAGGTACGTGAAGATGAATATCTTCCTGTTTTGCATTTACCAGGTACAGGTAGAAGCACTTATGCAAAGAAGCGACGAGCAAAGCGCATGAGTTCAAATTGCCACAAGTGTGCACGATGGACGTGTAACGGTAAATGTCGTTCTATTGGGATTCCGTCCTCTAATCGAGATGATAAAATTGAATTCATTAAGGATGGACTGAGTAAGGAGAATTTGGGTAATATCCAACTTTCTCTTGAGACGCATCCTAGTGGAGACGTACAAAGAGAAATTCTTGATTTATGGCCGCAATTCCAAAAGGAATGGCAACATCTTGGGAATCTGATGTTAAAAGACCCTGTTTGCCAGCTTGTAAGAAAACTGGATGGGAAGCATATCCTCGACTCATAGAAGGCGTTTAAGCCGTTTCTGGACGTAAAACCAGAGGAAGATGTGAGCCACAATCACAACTACAATAAATGACTTCTCAGCTTTTGGTTTGATTTGCAATAATTTTATTTCGGTTTAGTTTACGTGTTGTTCGATTTGTGTAATTATTCTCTTTTTTTTGCATTGGTCTTTTACGGTTGATTTTTCTTCTCTTTTTGATTTTCTTCCTGAAATCACGCAAAAATCTTTTGTTAGGTTAACATTTTCTTCTGACAGGTCAAATACACTTTCGGCGACATTATTACTCTTGTCTGATTCACTACTCAGTCCTCTATATATTACACCATGTACTCATTCTCTTTCAGGCACTCGAAAAAGAAAAAAAAAATGGAAAGCACTTCGTCCCAGCGCATTAAAAACATTTGTGTCTTTGGAGGTGCTTATCCAGGGAAAAATAACATATTCGCTGATGAAGCCATAAGAGTTGGAGTAATACTTGCCCAACAAAAGATCCACTTGATTTATGGAGGCGGTAGTACGGGTTTAATGGGAGCAGTCGCTACAGCAGCACACGCCGGAGGAAGTCCAGTTCTAGGAATCGTGCCAAAACTATTCACAGATTTTTGTGGACCTACCGTGGGTAAGGAAATACAAGTCTGGAGTATCCCTGAACGGATAACAATCATGTACCATTCTGCCGATGCATTCATTGCCTTACCAGGAGGTCTGGGTACATTGGAAGAAATAGCTTGCGTGGCTTCTTGGTCATCTTTGGTCACAAATAAGAAACCCATTGGTTTGCTTAATATTAATGGTTATTTTAGTAATTTACTTTCATATTTAGATAATGCTGTGGATAATGGATTCATGTTTTCAGAGGCAAGGAGAACCATAATTTCTGCTACAACCATTGAAGATTTACTCAAAAAGCTACAAGCTTATGAGTGTTTATCTGCTACGGTTGTTTCGCAAACGCTCGGAAAAAGAAAAAGAGATATGGACGAGCAAGGAGTGGATTGCACTTTGTCTTTGTGACATTATCTAACATTTTGTTTGTTGTGTCTCAGTTATAATAAGTGGTTAGCAACCTCTGCAGGTAATATCTCCTAAATTCTACCTTTAAAATTTGACATTGGGGACAATGTCATATTTTAGTAGGGGGTAAGGGACATATTTTGCTAAAAAAAAATAAAAAATTTGTTGTGTTTTAAGACATTTAGAAGTATTCATTCTGAACAAGGTCTGAGTAAGGGAGACTTGAGACATACCTTGTCAGTTTGATTTAATCTTCTTCTTCAAAAAAACAAAAAAAAAAAAAAATAAAAAAAACAAAAAAAAAAAACAAAAAAAAAACAAAAAAAATAAAAAAAAAAAGCATGTTTAGACTTAGTGTGTTTTTTTTTAGTTACTTTCAATACAATGATGAGATATGAATTGCATAAGTCTAAAACAGATTTATTAGTGAGAAGATTTTCATGAGAATTGAGCTTGATGTCAACCTTTTTATGAGCCAATGTTAATATGATATGTTGATTGAGAAAGAAGCATGTTTAGACTTAATCTGACTTGTATAATCATCTTTGTGAGTTTTTGAGCCTATAATGATTGATGCATTATACAAATCAATCTAATTTCTTTCTTGAGTGCTCTTATGATTACATGATTCTCTAGAACTTGCTTTAAGCCGTTTGAGACTATATTGATACATGTGACAACATGAATATGATAGAGGCATTAGGATTATAACCAGAGCCAAACAGCCATCCATTATTAATGTTCTACGAGAACATCCCCACTAGTGAGCCAATTTGAGCCTACATTAAATATGATGTTTTATTGGTAACCACAACTTACACCTAGCCTAAATATGCTTATATCCTTACCCTTGTTCTAAAGATGAATTTTATATTTTGAGACATATTGCAAAAAAAACAAGGGATATTTTTATTTGAAAATTTGGGTTAGAAACAAAAGATAAGTGTGGGGGAAGAAAAGAAAAGAAAAAGTCAAGATAAAAAGAAAGGGATCATTGTCAAATACATTCCCATATTAAAAAAAAAAAAAAAAAAAAAAAAAAATCTTCTCTTGAACTTCTAGAAAAAGATGTTACAAAGTTGGTTAGAATGATGCAAAGGCTCAACATGAATATTTAGCCTATGTTATTATGTGCTTTATAAGAGTTTTGAGAAGTTTTATTTGTATGATCTTATTATGTCTCTAAAATCTATGAACTCTTTGGAACCTTTGTGATATCTTTATCCTTTTGTTCTTTAACCACATTATAACCCTTTGGCTCCATTACAACCTTGAATAAAGACCTCTTGATTTATGAAGTTGTATGATCTAAATAGTGGAGAATAGGTGGACAAGCAAGCATATGGTAGAAGTGTTTTCATGAGATTGATTGAGTGTAAACACTTTACCACTACTTTAAAGAGTGAAAATCAAGAGAGTATCCCATGTGAGAAGTTGAGATTAAGTTTGAATATACACTATTTTGATTGAAATATGTTATGTTATTATTGGCTTAACTCAAACTATTTACATTCAAGCAAGATCTTTTGTGAATTTCTTTAAGCTATTGATTAGTTTTTAAGACTTGTCCAATGATTATCTCTAATTTATATTGGAAGGATTAGTTATAATTATTATTTTTAGTTTTTCTTATGTCTTCAATGTTTGTGGGTATCGTCCTAGTAAACCCTCACGAGACTAAACTCGTCCACTAGGGACACCTAGGGGTTTAAAGGCTTGTGTCACATGCTAAGTGCCACCGTGATTTCCTACGAAAATGGATTAGATTAGATTTTCTTATTTTATTTTTATTGAGTCGTTGCTAGGGACTAGCAACAATCTAAGTATGGGGGTGTGATAACTCGTATAATTATATAGTTTTTAGTTATGTTTTATTATTGTTTTGTGTCAAATACGAGTTATTATTGTTTAGTCTAATTGTGTTTATGATCTTTTATATTTTTATGTAATTTGGTGTTTTTCACAAGTTTCTTTGAGTGATTTCAGATTACTAGAATTAAGGGCAAATCCAGTTCAGTTCCAGTTCCGATACCTTTTGCCATATCAGCTATATCTTGAGTTTCACTGAAGCAATAAGGCTGAACTTTGTATCCCTGCAAAGATAAGAGGCATATCTATCTTTTTCATGTTTTACACTTCTTGAAACGGAGTCGTTTTCCCTAGCGAAATCGACCATCAAGTTGGCTGATGTGCAATGACGTCTGTTCTGCACCGTTTTGGTATTTTGACCATATCTTCCGATCCACGTGCGCAAATGATCTGATTCAAACGGCTATGGATCCGTAACTGATAGGGGTATATTTTTCTAGAAGACCATTTTATCAGATCGAGCCTCCAACATTGACAAAATCGACCATCAAGCTGGCTGATCAGAATTGTCATACAATATGACGAAAATTGTTAGAAAAATGCACCCACCTATTATACCTACCTTTGAAATTTGTAAAGCTTGTCTCTTGTCATTTAGCCCTCCAAAATGTGTATAAATAGAGGGCCTTGGATGAGTATTGGGATACATTATACATTGGTAGGATATTAGCCATTGTAATAAAATTCTCTAAGTTTTTTTCTTTTTTTCCTTTCTCTAGTTTTCTTTTTCTTTATTTACTTATGCTTCTTACATTTCTTTTCATTTTTAGTATGTGTTGCTAATCATATTGTTGAGGTGATGAGGTGAAGCTCTTGGTAAATGCTAAGGTTAGTCTCTTAAACATGAGCTAAAATGAATCATCATTTATAAACACTAGTATAGATAATATTTTCTTTTGGTTTAAAATCATACTTGCAAAGTAGAGATCTTGATTCATTATTGACAATGAAAATGGCACAGTAAATGCTTGGTTTCATAACCTTGATTTGTTGTAGACATATACCTTGGCATAAGGAATGCTTGAACTCTTTTTATGAGTTTTGAGGACACCAAATGAACATAATATCATATGCTATGGACGTTGGACAATTTGGACTGAATTGCTAAACCTTCCGATTGGAACCTCCCTTATGTGTGGATTTCAATTGTGTAATAAAACAAGATTAATCTTAGCATAACACCAAGAGTGGATTCTCTAACCTCAACATCCTTTCTTATTGTTTTTTATATCTTATTTAATTGCTTTTATGTTATTTTGTTTATTTTGTTCTCTAATATCTTGTTTACTTTCTTTGTTATTGATTTCCTAATATCTTGTTTATTTTCTTTTTCATATATATTTATAAACTTATACTTACTAATACGCTTCCCTATGGTTCGACCTCGGACACCCGAGAATTTATTACTTGAACATAACCTGCACTTGGGTTTACAACTCTTAATTGAGTCACCATCAATGCACTATTTTGATTGAAATATGTTATGTTAATATTGGCTTAACTCAAACTATTTACATTCAAGCAAGATTTTTTTGTGAATTTCTTTAAGCTATTGATTAGTTTATAAGACTTGTCCAATGATTATCTCTAATTTATATTGGAAGGATTAGTTGTGATTATTATTATTATTTTTTTTTTAGTTTTTCTTATGTCTTCAATGTTTGTGAGTATCGTCCTAGTAAACCCTCAAGAGACTAAACTCGTCCACTAGAGACACCTAGGGATTTAAAGACTTGTGTCACATGCTAAGTGCCACCGTGATTTCCTACGAAAGTGGATTAGATTAGATTTTCTTATTTTATTTTTATTTTGTTTTGCTCGAGGACTAGCAAAAAGCTAAGTGTGGGGGTATTTGATAAGCTCATAAAATATACATTTTATGCCTTTCTACCTTTAGTTTTTGTTATGTTTTCGATCTTTATCTTGTTTACTTATAATATGTTTTTGAAGTTTAGGTACAATAAGGAGAATGAAGTCAAAAGATGTCAATAATTATGGTAAAGAGCTTACAAAATCATAATCACAAGATGGAAGAAGACTTAGGAGTCAAAAATATCAATTTCTGGTTGAAAAGCAATTAGGAAGATTTGACCTCCGGAGCTTGTTGTAAGGAAAACATGATGTTAAATTCTTTATTTGAAGAAACTTCCTTCTTGACTTTTGAAGTTGACTTGATTATCTGTCCAAAGATATATTATGGGCCCAAATCGGATAAGAAATGGGCATTCAAATGGCGCTAGAAGATCTCCCTAAAGAACCCTGCAGCTAGAAAAACCCTAATCTCAAATCTGAAAAAAAAAAAAAGACAAAAACGTGACTTTTGCACCTCCAGGCTTACTTGTGCGGCAAGGACTTATTCTCAGGGTTTTAAAGCTTTATAAATACCATCTTTTGATCAACAAACTAGACATCTTTTGAGGAGACTCAAGGATCATCATTATTCTTCTTCTTCTTCTCCATTCTTTTATTTTTATTTTTCTTTTTAGTTTTATGTATATATTATCTATGCCTATGCTAGGCTAAACTTTTATTTGGTTAAGGGTGATTTCAAAGCCCTAGACATGTTTTGTAATTGATTTTCAAATTCTATCTATCATTAATTTTCTATCAATGTTGCTTATGTTCTTCCATTAAAATTGTTCATGATGATGTTTTGATTTGTTTAGGTGGCCGACTAGATAAATCTTGATAATTGTCTAATGCTAGTTTAGAAGTCTTGATCCGTGTAATTGTCTTGATTTCCTATTCATAAGTAGCAATTTGTGATTAATGATTATGGTCAAGTTTTTAGTAATTGCAAAGTGGAACATAACCTAAGTTGAACAATCCGAGCTTATGTGTTTGTTGCTTAGATAAACCTATCTTTCTTATCATAAAGCTGCTATTAAATTGAACTTAGAGAGCTTATTCTAGGTTGTTTGATAGTTAGAGATTAAATAGAGAGCTTGTTCTATTTAACGACGAACTAAGGAAAGATTGGGGTAACAGAGCTTGTTGTTATCTACGGTTGTTAACTTTGATAGCTAATTAATGTTGATAGATATGAAATTGATTCTTAATGATGTCTAGTGGTGGAGAATGAAACCTTAACCATATTTTTCATATTTGATTCTTCTTAATTACTTGTTTTCTCATTCTTATTGTTAACTTTAGTTTAAATCTGATTTCAAAATCCCCTTTACTTTTGTTTACTTGTTTTTAAGTTTTAAACTATTAACTTATAAACTAAAACCCAATCCCTGAGGACTCGACCCTTGCTAACCACTATACTCTACAATTGATTCTTTTTAAGTGCAAGGTTAAATAAGATACACACTTTTGAGTGCATTAGTACTTTATCAAATAGACATGGGTGAATCAAGTATAGTCATCCGTGAATGTGATAATGTATCTAAAAGCTTTTCTAGATGTCACATTCAAGGGACCACAAACATCAGAATGTATAATTTGGAATGGATATTCACTTCTATGAGCCTTTCCAAATGGGTTTCTTGTTTCCTTGCTTTCGGGACATATCTCACAAGTTGAGAGGGATACATTAGATAAAGAACCAAGTAAAGCCACTTTTAGCTAACTTCTTCATCCTTTCTTGCCCTATATGTCCCAATCTTGCATGACAAATGAACTCATCATTTGCTTTGGCCATAAGACAACTACTATTACTTATAACAGTATCTAATACAAAGAAATCACGATTTAGGATACAAGAACTTATTCTTACTTTATTGAGACAAATATCAACTACATTGTCATGGAAATTTAATTGGAATCCAAAACGCAATAAACAAGTAACGGAAACTAAATTTCTCTGAATATTTAGTACATATAAGACATCAATTAAAATCAGATTGTCTCCACTCTTCAAAGGTATTACACAAGTTCCTTTGCCTTGAGTTGTCCCCAACAAAGACCCATTCAGTCCAAGCTGGTATCTTTCGATAATTGACAAACAAGCCACGATCCCTTATGATGTGGTTGGTGACACCTGAATCAATAACCCACGAAGAGTCAGATTCAGCCATAAGTGTACATGACATAACATGCACAAAAAAAGTAAAAGAAGAGATATGTACTTTAGGCTCTTTGCACTCTTTTGCAAAATGCCCCTTCTTATTGCAATTAAAGCACTTAATCTTGCTTTTGTTCCTTAGTTTCGAAACATTCTTGAATTTCCTCTTAGAGGTAACATCCCTTATGTTGAATGTCTTTTTCTTGAATCCTTTTTTCTTTCTCCCTATTGAAAATGAAGTCTTGGAATTCGTGATAATCAGTAGTAAGAAGTATAGCATGAATCTTATTTATCCAAAACGGATCCGTGTTTTTTTTTTTAGAAGTTTGATTTATGCTTAAAGGTGAAAACCATTTCTTGATTCTTCCGCGGTAGGGTCCATGCAAGAAAGGATCATATATTTTAGGCAAGTATTCTCTTTTAGTTTCATTATTAGGGATCCATAACTTCTGCCTCGAGAAGCAAATGTCTTGTGATATCATCAAAGGTCTTAATTTCAACATTGTGGCGTAAATTGACCTTCATCAATTGCCACTCATCATCAGGTAGGGATCTTATTAAGGATTGCACTTGTTGCTCATCCGTGAGAGTATGGCCAGGTGATTTCAAACAAGAGATCATGCGAGACATTTCTCGCAAGTGTCTACTCATGATATAATCAACTTTCTTAGTATAATTCTAAAATTTGAGAATTAAAGCCCCTTGTTTCTCCAAGGAAACAATACCAAACTTATCCTTTGCCTTGTCCCATATGGCCTTGGCAGTTTCAAGCATGGCAAAGTCCACCATAAGGTCATCGATCATTGTACTCAACAATGTAATCCGAGCCATGGTGTCTTTCTTTCTGAAGGCATCATACTCATCTCTTACCTCTTGTGTAGATTCTAAAGTTGGTTCAATAACATCTTTTGATATTATATCTAACAAGTCTTCCTTGGTGAGAATGTATTGAACCTTTTGCTGCCATATGGTGTAATTATCACCATCAAGCTTAAGGTTTTTGTTTAATTCGGCTACTATGCCCTTTGTGGCACTAACCATCTACATCATGCAATTGTGTACCCATATAGCATATTCATCACAACAAGATATTTCCAAACACAAATAAAATAAGACAATATCATTATGCCAAAACGTACCAAAAACAAACTTATAGAATGCAATCAAATTCATTTGGATATAAGAGTGACTATCTTATTCAATTTGCTTTGAAATACCTTACAAGGTTACAAGCTTTATCAAGACATGCATTCAGTTTATAATCATGTCAAAAACAAGTAGAATAACACATTATTCTAACAAGCAAGGGCTGAAAAATCAAAAAATATTAATCATGCAAATCAAAAAATATTAACACAACTTAATCTTATCTAAACAACTAATTAAAGATGATAATCAAAACTAAATTAAAAGAAACTAATATTAAAAGCAAGTAAATTAAAAAGATGAATTCAATTAATTAAGAAAAGCCTAGGATTAAAACTTCCCTCAACACTTCGCTTGAATCTCTCTCTACCTCTTCACTTGATTAATGACCCTGAGTTGTTAACCTAGAGTTCTATCTTATTTCTAAGGATCTTTCGATGGTCTCATAAAAATGTCCTTCTTAACCAATTAACTAACCAACTATGAAAATTGATTTAAAGAATAACTCATTAAGCTTAGGCTCTAACAATGGTTACACATAACAAGTAAGTATATTTCTACCCTACCTGCAGATCAACTAATCCTAATAAATGAATATGAAACAAGTGTCATTCAACCGTGTCTAACACTAAACTCCCTATGTCTAGTTGTATTTAGGTTAACAAATCAATCTAATTGGTGGCCAGTCAACTAGAAGCATTAAGAACAATAATGAACAAACAACTTAACAAACCATTAAATCAAGCTAGAGAGAGAAAGTAAATTCAAACTACATGTTGAGTTCCATTGAAATCCTAGTAAAAGAAATTTAGTTCATGATAATTAATGAAAACAAATATTCAAATAGTTTTACCATCATCAACAACACAAGAAAAATAAAGAAGAGAAAAGAGAAAATTAAGGTTGTCAATTCTTGAGCGTTCAATCTTCCAATCTTCTTGACAGCTTTTGATGGCTACTCTCTCTTTAGAGAATTAGGTTTTTAGAACTCCAATCCCCCTTATTTTAGCCTTAAAGAGCCCTATTTAATGTGTCCAAAGCCTCTGGAGTCTGAAATTTCGCGTACAAGCAAACCAGGTAAGTGCAGAAATTCTATTTTTTTTTTTGGTTTTCGAGGCCGCGACGCCGACCTTTTGGTTGGCCGCCTGCTGGTTCCGTCATCTTCTCGAACTTCGTCAGCTGATTTGGATGGAAAAGTCTTGTCCGACTTTTACATGTAAAATATTGTTGGAAAGGTATGGAAGTCAGATTCAAAAGTCAAGAGGGAAGTTTTCTGAAATAAGGACTTTAAGATCATGTTTTTCTTGAAACAAGCTTCGTAGGTCGAATCTACCTGCTCGTTGCTTTGCACCGTTTTTCATTGTTTTGCACCTCGAAGCTCCGGATCACTTTGGACCTATAAAAACACAAATAATGACTAAATAACTATTCTAAACATGAAATGGATAAATAAAATAAATCTAAAAAATCTAAAACTAATTAAATCCAAATAAAAGCATCAACGACTTAGCCGATTTAAATGCATAAAAGGTGGTAAAATAGCTATATTTCCTAGAGTTATTAGTCACCAAGGACCATCGACGATTTGAGAAGGCTAGGAGTTCATCCACCAATATCCCTAGCAAAACAAGACTTCCATCACCATTGCAACAGTCAAGCAAAGGTTAGACAAGTCTCTTACGAAGCGGACACAAGCTCAGAGGTCACCAAGAGCTTAAGCTCACCTCGCCTAAGCTAACTACGGGCATAGTCGACTACCGTAAAGGGCATCGTGGATCTCCCCCAAATAGAAGAGGATTTGGCTAAACAAATAATGGGAACACTAGAGAACTTATGTTCTCTACTGCTGCGGCCACTACAATCATTAAGTGAATCTCCAAAGATGACATATCCGAGAAAGTGAACCATGAGTTCAACTCCTTAATGAATAAAGAGCATGGTCGGCTAACACAACCAATGTGTATCTACGTACAACATTGACACAAGAGTTCGCCCGTGAATCTCCTAAGGTCCTTTATTCACACCAAAGGAAGATGGGAAGCTCAAAGGCATGCAATAAGGTCTACCTGAGATACTCATGAGGAACGTGGTCGAAGCCCTTAAGGAACACTCTCGAAATCTCATCAACATGTGTTCCTAAGTGAATTCTAGGTGCGGACACTACTTTTGTAGCACAAGCTAAACGCTGGAAGCATGCTCAAAGTGTGACTATGGAGACAACTCTAGTAAAAACTAGGCACAACAGCTCTCCTCAACCACGACATCTCCTAAAGTCATCAAGATGGCGTTCTACCAAAGCATGTAAAATCATGACAAAAGAATAAGTCTGCACTTAACTATATTCAGATCATGCAAAAAGTAGAAAGCAAGAATATTGAGATCATGCAAAAAGTAGAAAGCAAGAGGTTGTGGCTACAATGCTCACTCACATCCAAGATGGTCAAAGGACATCCTCCCTTGATGACAAAATTCCCAAGTCAAACCACATGAGGGCTTACGCCACATAAGGAAGAACCTCCTTAGTGTGATCTCTTGTTCGACACCTAAAGTGGCAAGACAAAGCTAATAGTTACAGTAACTACATCTCACGCTCAAATAATAAGTGAGCTTAAAAGGGCGCACACAAAACGCCAGACGTCGCTACAAAGGTCTGACCACGACAAGGGAAAACACGCTACACACTCACCTAAAGACATTACGGATTACAAAAGACTTTTGAGCGTGACCTCCAGCAACAGCTCCTAAGTAAGAGAGCTAGGATGGATCGACGATCTCTACAACATCCCCTAAGTGAGAGAGCTTGGGTAGATCAGCCACCTCCAAATGAAGCTCTTGAGCGAGAGAGCACAGACACATTGGTCACGTTCAACGAGGCTTGAGCACATTGGCCTCATTGACAAAACTCCTCGCAATGACTAAAGATACTAAGTTCATGTCTTGGAAATATGGTGAGATAACGATGTTTGAAATGACTACAGACAACAAATTGATGCTAAATGTGTAGACACAACATGAGGATGGAAGTTAGTTTGCAAGCCTTAAAAGAAACGGCTCAACTTCCAAAAGTCCATTGACGGACACATCCGTGGTCACAGCAAGGGATTAAGGTCATAAACAACTCAGCTCGACGGACAAGTGAAAGCTTGAAAACACTCTCAAAATGGAGTCTCTTGTTGTTCACAGAGAAAGGTCAACACGTCTTTAAAGCGCGACCACTTCAAAATCCTCTTCCAACAAAAACAAAGCATGACTCAACTTCCACCTCAAAAGACATCATCCGCCCAACTTCACCTACAATCTTCGAGTTTGGCCATCCTGGACATCAGTCCTCAAGTAAAAAAAGCTTGCACGGCTACTTCACCTTGAACAAGGTCTGACTTTAGTCCTCAAATGTAGAAGTTTGAACACTTCAGACCTTGAGTGGAAAAGTTTGACCTCACCTTCGAACGAGGACTGACATCAACCCTCAAGTGAAAACACTTAGACTACATCTCGGAAACAAGGTTTATTGGTAAAAAGAATGAGCACTCCATCTAGAGCAAGAACCTTCTTGAGTATGCCTCTTTGATTCCGGCCATAACATGGCCCGGACGTCTTCCCACATGAGATCTCTAAGGAGCACACTGGTTTCTCTGTTGGAAACACAACTACATCGGGCGTCGACAAGATTGAGCTCACATAGAAGTTAGAAATCACTATGATAAGTGCATAAATTATACATTTTATGCCATTTCTATTCTTAGTTTATGTTATGTCTTCTATCTTTATTTTGGTTAATTTGGTTATGTTTTTCAATTTCAGGTATGATTAAGGGAATTAATCGAAAACATGTCAATTAGGATGTTAAAGAGCTTACAATATGATAATTACCAGATGGAAGAAGACCTGGGAGTCTAAAAGATCAAATTCTTGGTGCAAAGCAAGAAGGCAGATCTGACCTCCGGAGCTTGTTGCAAGGAAAATGTCATTTTAATATCTTTATTTAAAGAAACTTCCTACTTGACTTTTTAAGCTGACTTGAATACCTTTCCAACTGTAGTTTACACGCCCAAATCGGACAAGAAATGGTCATCCAAATCAACCGAAGAAGTGCAAGAAGATGTAGCAGGAGAAAGTAAAAACCCTAACCGAAAATCCATATTAACACCCTAATAACCCTAGCCGAAATTCACTATTTCATACATAGAAAAACCCTAGATGTCGTACTAAATAAAAGCCCTAGTGGCTGCCTATAAATACAAGTGTTGGGGGAAAGCTAAAACACATCTCTTACAACTTGAAACAACTTGTAAATACTTTTGTAGTCAGATTTTATTGTTTTCTTAGATAGTTTAAGAGAGCAAGAACCTAAATAATCAATATTCTTCTTCGTGTTCTCTATTCTTTTAGTTTTCTTCTTATTTTCTTTTTAGTTTCATGTTTATGTAGAGAGCAAGAGGCTGAATAATCAATATTCTTCTTCTCTATTCTTTTAGTTTTCTTCTTATTTTCTTTTTAGTTTCATGTTTATGTTAGGCTAAAGTTTTCTTTTGGTTAAGGGTGATTTCAAAGCCCTAAACATGTTGTGTAATTGATATTCAAATTTTATCTATCATTGGTTTTCTATCAAACTTGCTTATGTTCTTCTATAAAAATTGTTCATGATATTTGTCTTGATTGGTTTAGGTGGCCAACTAGATAGATCTTGATAATTATCTATTGCTAGCTTAGGAATCTTGATCCGTGTAATTGTCTTGATCTCGTATCCATTAGTAGCAATTTGTGATTAATGATTATGTTGGGTTTTCAGGAATTGCAATGTGGAAATAACATAGGTTAAACAATCCAAGCTTATGTGTTTGTTGCTTAGATCAACCTATCTTTCTCATCATAAAGTTGCTGTCAAATTAAATTTAGAGAGCTTATTCTAGGTTGTTTGATAGTTAGAGATTAAATAGAGAGCTTGTTCTATTTAACGGCGAACTAAGGAAAGATTAGGGTAGCAGAGCTTGTTGTTATCTACGGTTGATAGTTTTGATAGATAAATTGGTGTTGATAAATCTGATATTGATTCTCAATAATATTTAGTGGTGGCGAATGAATCCTTAACCATATTTTCTCATATTTGATTTTATCTTATTTCTTTAATTCTGGTTTTTCTTGTTTAGTTTCTTTTCAAAACATTTTAAACCCCCATTTTTACTTTCTTAGGACTCAAATTTCAGACCAGTAACATTTGAATTAAGAGCAACCTCTGTGGATTCGACCCTTGCTACTACTATACTAAACAATCGATCATATTTAGTGTAAGGTTTAATAAGATACACCATTCTGAGTGCATCACACTACGAACGAGTTTGTGCTCACATAGAAGTGAGAAATTGCTACCGACGAGCTTGAGCTTGCATGAAGGTGAGAAATCACTAAGGATGACAAAAACTTGATGGTCGCACTCGCAAGAGTCATGCACCACAAAAGATGATGGATCAACTTCTAAGAAGTTCATCAATAAACACGTCCACAGCAAAGAGATCATTAAACTGAATTTGGTGGAGAAGTGAAAATGCCAACCTCAAGTAAGAAAGCATGATCTCCAAGTACTCAGCATGGCGGACAAACGAGAGCCCTCCTTGAAAAGGCTCCCACACCACTCACATGAGGAGGCAACATCGGGCTCCCATGCCACTCACCTGAGAAGGCAACATCAGGTTCCACCGCCATTTGCATGAGGAACCTAAGTGCAAAATATGGCGAACATACGGGAATGCTCCTCAAAGGAATTCCCACGCCACTACCATGAGGAAACAATGTCCCTCATAGGCGTGATCATCTTAGAGCATCCTCTCTACATGCTACAACCAAATGCCACATGAGGATCGATCCATGCCAAAGAAATGAATAGCCACACTCGTACGAAGGTGTGAATGACGAACGCCATCATAGAAAACCTCAATGGCTACGTTGAACCTACTCAACGATTGACAAAGAAAACACCACGAAATGAAGTGGTCTTACAATAACTCCTATGACGCACATAAGGCTACATGACCACGCGTGCATGTCGGATGAGCCATGAGGAAAAATAAAAAAGGGAAGTGCAACTTTCGCCCCTTTTTTTCACATGTAAGGATGAGAGACCAATCGTCTTGAGCTCTACTTAACACATGGGGAGATGATGTTCGAAGAAGAGGCCTGATCAACTTCCTTTTGTGATGTCTCCCTATGTGTTAAGAAGAGAACGACGAGGAACAAAGCTTCGCCACTTGAGGGACGCCTCAAATAAGGAGAAGTCTTGGACCCTTACATCACTCCTATAGTGACGGATAACTCCCCAAAATGCTCACCTGCAATCGGATCACTTAACGATTTGATGCCGAGCCATAGGTACGCCAAGCAAGTCTTCCAAAGACTAACGAAATGACCTCCTATATAGCGGTTTGATGCCATCAAAATCACAGCTGATGCCAGACCACGTAATGTATCCGATGCCGAGGGATGTCTTCATCACACCCTTGTTGTTAGGACCAAACTGACGGCCTGAAGCCCCTCTTGAGAGCCAACCAAGAGGGGTCCTTGAGAAATAAATTACTCTACAACGAACATGATGGCTAACCTCAAGGACAACCAAACTCCACATCTTCTATCAACATCATTACTTCAACATAACAACGGAGTTTGAAGAACTAGAAACACGCCCGAACTCCTACGAGATCCAATGCCGAGCCATAGGAACGTCGGACAACCTTCAGAGACTAACATATAAGTTCCTACACAACGGTTCGATGCCAAGCTACACACGCTTGATGTCAGACATTTATTATAAAGTCCCGAACTAGTGAGAACTCATAGGACCACTAAACATCCTCTGATCTTCCATGTTCGAAGTTCCAAACTAGTCTAACGGTTTGATGCCCCTCAAGCCTCTTAAATGGGTTTTCGGCCAAAGAGGGAAGGCTCACCAAAAGGGGGCGACACCCGACGTCAAAAACGATGTCGGATGGCAGGGCATGAGCGAGCTAATTAAAAGACAAGAAAAATCCACTACGGTTAGTCCGAGGTAAGTTTTGTCAATTAGATTTACACTAAACTCTCTTAACTTTTCTCAGAAAATATAAGTCGGACAAAAGTAAACCATGTAGGGAGGCTTATGCGCCCAAAATGGACGAAAAATCCACATTGGGAGATTTCACGCCCCATGTGGCTTAGAAAAATGAGCTCAAAGCTCGGACAAAGGACCCTCCGATGTAAAAGCACATCTGTAGGTACGGTCCGCCAAAAAATTATCAACAAAGGACCCTCCAATGTACAAACACATTAAGAGGTGCAGTCTGACAGAAAGCTATCAACAAAGGATCCTTCAAGATAAAAACACATCTGGAGGTGCAATCCGTCAAAAGACTATTAACAAGGAACCCTTCGATGTACAAAAACATCTGGAGGTGCTGTTCGACAAAGAGCCATCAACAAAGTATCCTCTTACAATTAAAACACATAGGGAGGTATGATTCACTAAAGCAGACCATGCAAAAGACTCTTCAATATGGAAACACATTCAGACTGTGGTCTAGCAAGAATTTGAACGATTACTCCACAATGTAGAGAACACATCAAGAGGATCGTCTATCAAAAGCAAAAAACTCAAACAACTTCAACTAGAAAGTCTCCCGATGTCAAACACATCGGACTCACGCCTTACGTAAAACACATTGGGACCAATGAACCAATGTGATCTTACCACAAAAACATTGTAATGGACTCCACAAGAGCGGACTCCACCACCTTACAACAATGAAAGAAGGCAACTTGGGAAAACACTTAAGTTGACCTCACAAACATATGGCCGAACAAGAAAAGAGGAAGACCTCCATGATCACCCACATCAGTCCCCAAGTAAAAATATGAGCTAAGCTCCCTACGTGAAAAAAGTCACGACAAGTGATCTCTTCGAATCTCATCAATTAATGATGGCAGAATTCAAAGAAAACAACTCCACTCAAACACACCAACTTAAGAAATCACTTAAATGATTGCAACCACGTCGAGTCTACAAACCCTCAAATTGGCAGATTACATTAGAAATGGCATGAAAATGCACGCCTACACTCCTTTCTTTAGACACTCTCTTATTAAAGCTCCAAGAAAGAAAAAACAACATCGGACCAAAATATGAGATTGGTCTCCGAAGGGGGAGTAGTACCCCTTGGAGAAGTCTCACCAACAAGTCATATAAGGATGAACGCACCAAGTATCGGTCAAAGGTGCATGTGACATAAGGAGATAACGAGAAATAGAAAAAAAGAAGAAAGAGAAAAGAGAAAAGAAGAAGAGAAAAAAAAAGAAGAAAAAAAAAGAAAAAAATTCTCCATAAACGGACACTTGATCCATTCATCAAGAAAGTGGCAAAGCCATCACAAGAAAATAGAGTCCGAACACAAAAATCTTATCTACACTAAGTGAGGAAATGAAGTTGTTCAAATTCACCAAGGCAACAAAGGCCTCAGACAGAAAGGATGTTCAAATGAAGTAGCAACAATGCTCTTGAAATAAAGAAGCAAGCCTCGAACAATAAGCCACATTGACTTCCGGATGTGCAAAGACTAGCCACGCACACCAAAGGAACAAATGTGTAGAGAATGCAACTTTCCGATGTGCTAGCCACACCTAGCACACTAAAAAAAGAAATAGACTTGTAGAACAACTGCGCTCACTTCTGAATATACAATGGCTAGCCACGTCTAGCACATGAGAAGGAGATGTAAGATCCACAATGGCAACCTACAAAAGAGTTGGTCATTTGGACACAGGCACATAAGGAAGCATAATTCACATCTTCCCCCATATTTTCGGACCAAGGAGTAAGGTTACCAAAATTCCTACACCAACAACATGTGTTTCGGACCAAAGGAGGAAGGTTACCAAAATTCTTACACCAACATGTGTTTTGGACCAAAGGGGGAGGTTACCAAAAATTCCTACACCAACATGTGTTTTGGACCACAGGGGAAGGTTACAAACAATTCTACACCAACATGTGTTTCAGACCAAGTAGGAAGAATACAAAAATCTACAATATCTTCCCATGTGTTCTTGTCCAAAAAAGACATGACTGAACTTGTAACACAAGTCAGACACATAGGGGAGACGCAACGGACATGGGTTGAAAAAGCAACAACAACATCAAACAAGTTTCCAAGGCGGCACCCTAAGTTATCCTAAGTGCATCCTAAGTTATTCGAAGTGTTCCCTAAGTGATCAAACAAGTTTCCAAGGCGGTGAACCCTACGTGATCCGAAGTGTTCCCTAAGTGATCAAACAAGTTTCCAAGATGGCACCCTAAGTGATCCCAAGTGCACCCTATGTGATCCGAAATGTTCCCTAAGTGATCAAACAAGTTTCCAAGACGGCACCCTAAGTGATCCCAAGTGATCAAACAAGTTTCCAAGGCCCTAAGTGATCCCATGTGCACCCTATATGATCCGAAGTGTCCCCTAAGTGATCCAACAAGTTTCCAAGGCGGCACCCTAAGTGATCCCAAGTGCCCCTAAATGATCCCAAGTGTTCTCCAAGTGGTCAAGACAGATTTCCAAGGTGCATCCCAAGTGCCCTTAAGTGATCCTAAGTGTTCTCCAAGTGATCAAGACGGATTTCCAAGGTGCATCCTAAGTGCCCCTAAGTGATCCAAGTGTTTTCCAAGTGATAAAGTCAGATTTCCAAGGTGCATCGTAAGTGCCCCCAAGTGATCCTAAGTGTCCCTAGAATAAGGACTAGGCAACAATAAGAACACTTAGGAAAACTTGGCCGAAAATCTCCAAACACTTGGGAAGGCAAGGTCTGAAGCCAAAATACTTGGGAAATCTTGGAGATGATTCCAAACACTTGGGGAAGCATGTTCGAAAGTCAAAACACTTGGGAAAGCCTGGGCATAAGTTCAAATACTTGGGAAAGCATGTTCGAAAGTTGAAACACTTAAGAAAGCATGTTAAAAACAACAAGGCACTTGGGGAGACCAAACGGCAAACATAAGAGAGCAAGAGGAAATCACTTACATGGTAACTCGATGCACACGCCAAGCTCCTCCCGATGTTAAAAAAGCCGTTCCTGAAGTCCGAAAAAAGAGATGTCCGAAAAACTCAAGCAAAGAACTTTCTAAGTGAACAATGAAAACCTCTCTCACTAACTTCTCTTTACACTTACCTCAAAAGCTCACAAGTGAAGAAAAATGGCGCTAGCATAGATAAATGGCCGAGCACCCATATGGCCTCAGACTGATGCACCCAAAAGAGTGTATCTTATTTAACCTTGCACTTAAAAAGAATCAATTGTAGAGTATAGTGATTAGCAAGGGTCGAGTCCTCAGGGATTGGGTTTTAGTTTATTACTTAAAAACATGTAAACAAAAGTAAAAGGAATTTTGAGATCAGATTTAAACTAAAGTTAACAATAAGAATGGGAAAACAAGTAATTAAGAAGAATCAAATATAAGAAATATGGTTAAGGTTTCATTCTCCACCACTAGACATCATTAAGAATCAATTTCATATCTATCAACATCAATTATCTATCAAAGTTAACAACCGTAGATAACAACAAGCTCTGTTACCCCAATCTTTTCTTAGTTCGTCGTTAAATAGAACAAACTCTCTATTTAATCTCTAACTATCAAACAACCTAGAATAAGCTCTCTAAGTTCAATTTAATAGCAGCTTTATGATGAGAAAGATAGGTTGATCTAAACAACAAACACATAAGCTCAGATTGTTCAACTTAGGTTATGTTCCACTTTGCAATTATTGAAAACTTGACCATAATCATTAATCACAAATTGCTACTTATGAAGAGGAAATCAAGACAATTACACGGATCAAGACTCTTTACTAGCATTAGACAATTATCAAGATTTATCTAGTTGGCCACCTAAAAAAATCAAAACATCATCATGAACAATTTTAATGGAAGAACATAAGCAACTTTGATAGAAAACAATGATAGATAGATTCTGAAAATTAATTACATAACATGTCTAGGGCTTTGAAATCACCCTTAACCAAATAAAAGTTTAGCCTAGCATAGGCATTGAAAAGATAAACATAAAATTGAAGAGAATCTAAGAAGAAAATAAAAGAAAAAAAGAAGAGGAAGAAGAATATTAATTATCCAACCTCTTGTTCTCTCAAAAACTCTAAAACAAAGAAGAAATCAGAACTTTGATGCTTGGAGAAGTGTAAGTTTCGTTTGCCCCCTTGATCTCTATTTATAGGCAATATCTAGGGTATCAAACAAGTGAATTTCAGCTCTCTCCCTTCAATAAATGCTGACTTGTGGCTAAAGTTAAGGAAAGATGGCTGACTTTTGTGTTTTAAGGAAAGATATAAGGCTTGGCAGCCAAGTTTGAATAAAGTAGGAAAATATTAGTCAAAGCACTCTTTAATGAGGAGAGATTACAAACTTGCAGCCAAAGTAAGCGTAAGAAAGGAAAGTCTTGGCTGATCTAATTCTTCTACTTTGACTAGGATTAGCTTTAAGGAAAGATACTTGCAATTAATGCAATTAATGCAAGTTTGACAAAGTTGACAGCCAATAATATTAGGAGATGCCGCCACCTTTTATTTATCTAAGAAACCATGTAATAAGCTAGGGTATTTAAAGAAAGAATTAGGGCAACCTGTAATAATGCAAAAGGAAGGTGGTGGCTGACATTCTTCATGGTGGAACAAAAGCTGCCGCTAGCCCTAATTTGGGTGTGGGAATGGTGTTTTCGACTAGGGTTTTCATGGATAAAGAGTATATAATACACCACTAGTTTATTTATGGGGGTTTAGCCACATAGTGTCTCCTTGATGGGCAATCAGCTTTTCTTTGTGCTTAAAGCATCATTTTTTGTCCAAATTCATTCTTTCCAACTTCATAGCAATCCTTATCTTCCAAAACACCTACAATATAGTAAACTATCAAGGATTTTAAGGAACTTAGCATAAAATATAAGGAATTAATATATGAAAATACATGAATATAAGCACTTATAACAGACACAGGGAGACATGAGAAATCCACATCGGGAGACCTCAACGACATCCGCGCCTCGACAAGCACGTCCGCGCACCAGAACTAAGTTGCGCGACCAAAAGCAAAACAACACACAACTCGTTGTTCCTCGCCAAAGGCACGTAAATGAGCACAAACATCCTCAACACAAACTTTGTTCAGAATCAGGCAAAGATAAACTAGACAATAATTTTGTTCGGTCAGTGAAATCACATGTGCAAGATAAAAAGGGAAATTTTCATTTTTTTTTTTGATTTTTTTTTTTGGAAATTGTAAATAAATAAAAAAATTTCCTTAAATTATGTTCCTTGACTAATCAAGGCTCAACCCGTTTTAAGAGAACGAGTTCAATTTGTAAGAGAAGGAAATGCCTCGACGAAAGTCTCGAGGCCTTATCTCATCTTGGTGCAGTTTTGATAAGAAAAGAAAATACCTCGACGGAAGTCCCGGGGCCTTATCCCATCTTGGTGTGGTATTGATTTGCAAGAGAAGAAAATACCTCAACGGTAGTCCCGCGGCCTTATCCTATCTTGGTGAAGTCTTGATTTTGCAAGAGAAGAAAAATACCTCTGCGAAAGTCCCGGGGCCTTATCCCATCTTGGCGTGGCCTTGATTTGCAAGAGAAGAAAATACCTCGACGGAAGTCCCGGGGCCTTATTCTATCTTGGTGAAGTCTTGATTTTGGAAGAGAAGAAAATACCTTGACAGAAGTCCCGGGGCCTTATCCCATCTTGGTGTGGTCTTGATTTGCAAGAAAAGAAAATACCTCGGCGGAAGTCTCGGGGCCTTATCTTATCTTGGTGTGAAATTATATGGATGACATGTGTGGGGATATTTCACCGAACTCCTCGAAAAATACAGCAGAGTTTTAGAAAAACATATTTTCACATGACATCTATATAACTATGGGGTAAAATCATATTTTTCGAAAAAGGATAGAAGAATTTGTCCTTAAATTGAGTTCCTTGACTAATCAAGGCTCGACCCGTCTTAAGGAAACGAGTTTGATTTGCAAGAGAAAATAATATCTCGGCAGAAGTCCCGTGACCTCATCTTAACTTGGTGTGAAATTATATAAATGACATGTGTTAGGATATCGAACTCCTAGGCAGACCTAGTACAGTTTTAGAAAATCCTTTTACATGACATGTATATAATTTTGGGATGAAATCATATTTTTCGAATAGAATTTGTCCTTAAATTAAATTCCCTAACTAATCAAGGTTCGACCCATCTTAAGGAAATAAGTTCGATTTACGAGAAAAGAAAACACCCGAAGGTCTCGAAAAAGGTATTTTGAAAGGTTATACCCGAAGGGTTTGGAAAAGATGCCCAGAGGTCTTGAAAAATGGTGCCCGAAGGTTTATCCATGATTTTGAAGAATTATGCTTGGAGATCTTTAAAAAAGGTGCCCAGAGGTCTTATTCGTGATCTTGATAATTATGCCCGGAGGTCTTAAAAAATGGTGCATGGAGGTCTTATCCATGATCTTGAAAATTATGCCCGGAGGTCTTATCCATGATCTTGAGAATTGTGCCCGGAGGTCTTAAAAAGATGTTTTTTCTTCGAAAATAGTGCCCAAAGGTCTTATCCATGGTTTTTGAGAATTGTGCCCGGAGGTCTTAGCCATGATCTTGGAAATTATGTTAGGAGGTCTTAAAAAGATGGCTTTTCTTTGAAAATGGTGCCCGAAGGTCTTATCCATGATTTTGAAGAATTATGCTCGGAAGACTTATCCATGATCTCGAAAATTGTGCTAGGATGTCTTAAAAAGATGGTTTTTCTTTGAAAATGGTGCCCGAAGGTCTTATCCATGATTTTGAAGAATTATGCTCGAAGGTCTTTAAAAATGGTGCCCGGAGGTCTTATCCATGATTTTGAAGAATTGTGCCCGGAGGTCTTTAAAAATGGTGCCCGGAGGTCTTATCCATGATTTTAAAAAATTGGTATCCAGAGGACTTATCCATATTTTTGAGAATAGTGCTTGGAGGTCTTATCCATGGCTTTTGAGAGTTGTGCCCGGAGGTCTTAGAAAGATGTATTTTCTTTGAAAATGGTGCCCAGAGGTCTTATCCATGATTTTGAAAATAGTGCCCAGAGGTTCTAAAAGATGTTTGTTTTTTTTTAAATGGTGCCCGGAGGTCTTATCCACGGTTTTTGAAAATGTGTTGAAAGTTTACCTGAAGGTTTTGAGAGAAGATGCAAATGCTTCATGACGCATATGCAAATGTCTTTATGATGCACCCAAAAGAGTGTATCTTATTTAATCCTTCCACTAAAAATATCAATTGTAAAATATAGTGATTAGCAAGGGTCGAGTCCACAGGAATTGGTGTTTAGTTTAAGAATTATTAGTTTAAAATTAAATTCAATGAAAACAAAATAAAAAAGGAGTTTTTGAAATCAGTTTAAAAATAAACCAATCAATAAAAAGTAAGAAAGCAAAAAATAAGAAGTGATTAGATGTGAGAAATATAGCTAAGGGTTCATTCTCCACCACTAGACATTATTAAGAATCAAATTCAAATCTATCAATATCAATTATCTATCAAAGTAACAACCGTAGATAACAACATCCTGTGTTATCCCAATCCTTCCTTAGTTCGTCGTTAAGTAGGACGAACGCCACTATTTAATCTCTAACTATCAAATAACTTAAGATAAACATCATTAGATTCAAAGTGATAGCAGTTTTATGATGAGAAATATAGGTTGATCTAAGCAACAAACACATAAACATGGATTCATTCAACTTATGTTATGTTCCACTTCATAATTCCTGAAAACCCAACATAATCATGAATTACAAATTGCCACTATTGAATAGAAATCAAGACAATTACACAGATCAAGATTCCTAAACTAGCATTAGATAATTATCAAGATCTATCTAATTTTCATCCTAAACAAATCAAAGACAATATCATGAACAATTCTTGTAGAATAACATAAACAACTTTGATAGAAAACTAATATATGATAGAATTTGAAAATTAATTACATAACATGTCTAGGGCTTTGAAATCACCCTTAACCAAATAAAAGTTTAGCCTTGCATAGGCATAGTTAACATAAACATGAATATTCAAAAGAAACTAAGAAGAAAAATAAAATAAAACTAAGAGAAGAAAAAGAAGAAGAAGAAGATTGATAAACAATCAATAGCATCTCATAGTTGGTGGCTCAAAATATGGTATTTATAGAGCTTTCAAGTCTTGGAAACCCTTTCTTGCTGATCAAGAAAGCTAGGAGTCAAAGAAGTGCAAAATAGGCAAGATTTTCGAGTTTTGATGCACCCAAAAGAGTGTATCTATTTTAACCTTGCACTAAAAATTTCAATTTTAAAGTATAGTAGTTAGCAAGGGTCGAGTCTTCAGGGATTGGGTTATAGTTTAAGAATTATTAGTCTAAAACTTAAATTCGAAGAAAACAATATAAAAGGGGAGGTTTTTAAAATCTGTTTAAACTAAAGCTTATAATCAAAGAAGAAAACATGTAAATAAAAAGTAATAAAATATGAGAAAAATATGGTTAAGCTTTCATTCTCCACCACTAGACATCATTGAGAATCAATAATCAGATCTATCAACATCAATTAACTATCAAAATTATCAACCGTAGATAACAACAAGCTCTGTTACCCCAATCTTTCCTTACTTCGTCGTTAAATAGACCAAGCTCTCTATTTAATCTCTAAGCACTAGACAACCTAGAATAAGCTCTCTAGATTTAATGTAATGGCAGCTTTATGATGAGAAAGATAGGTTGATCTAGGGAACAAACACATAAGCTCGGATTGTTTAACCTATGTTATGTTCCACTTTGCAATTAGCGAAAACTTGACCAAAATCATTAATCACAAATTGCCACTTATGAATATGAAATCAAGACAATTACAAGGATCAAGACTCCTAAACTAGCAATAGACAATTATCAAAATCTATCTAGTTGATCACCCTAAATAAATCAAGATAACATCATGAACAATTTTTATGGAAGAACATAATCAACTTTGATAGAAAACTAATGATAGATAAATCATGAAAATCAATTACAAAACTTGTCTAGGGCTTTGAAATCACCCTTAACCAAATAGAAGTTTAGCCTAACATAAGCATAAATAATATATACATAAAACTAAAAAGAAAATAAAAGAATGGAGAAGAAGAAGAAAATTGATGATCTCTTGAGTCTCCTCAAAAGATTATGATAGTTTGTGGCTCAATAGATAGTATTTATAGAGCTTTTTGACATTGGAAACCCTTTCTTGTTGATCAAGGAAGCTAGGAGGCAAAATAAGGCAAGTTTGGATGTTTTCCCAGTTTTTCTCGATTTTAGAGGTAGTAAGGTCGGTATTGTGGCACCACTTCCAGGCACTGCGGTGCCAAGTACACTGACTTGGTCATTTTGCTCGCTGACGTCGGTTTCGCGACTACTACACTATCTTGCACTTTGTCGACTCATTTGGATGACCATCCATTGTTCGATTTAGGCGTGTAAACTATCGTTCGAAAGGCATTCAAGTCGCTTCAAAAGTCAAGAGGAAGTTTCTTCAAATAATGATTTTAACATAATGATTTCCTTCAAACAAGCTCCGGAGGTCAGATTTGCATTATCATCTAGCACTAAGAATTTGATCTTTTTGACTCCCAAGTCTTCTTCCATCTTATGATTGTGATTTTGTATGCTCTTTACCATCATAATTGACATGTTTTGACTTCATCTCTTCTAAAATACCTATAATTCATAAGAATATAATAATTTTTCAAGGAACTTAAGAATTAAAGCACAAAGTATAAGGAAATGATACATGAAAATGTATGCAATTACGCACTTATCAAATTCCCCCACACTTAGTTTTTTGCTAGTCCTCGAGTAAAATCAAATAAGAAAAAGGTAAGAAATCCTAATCTAGTCCACTTTCAATAAAAATGAGAGACAATCATTAAACAAATCTTATAACTAATCAATAACTTAAGAAGTTTCACAAAGAACCATGCTTGATAGTAAAGGTTTTGAGTTAAGCTAACATTAACATAATATATCTCAATCAAAATAGTGCATGTTCAAACTTAATTTCAACTTCTCACATGGAATACTCTCATGATTTTCACTCTTTAAAGTAGTGGTAAAGTGTTTACACTCAATCAATCTCATGAAAATAGTTCTACCATATGCTTGCTTGTCCACCTATTCTCCGCTACTTAGATCATGCAACTTCATGAATCAAGAGGTCTTTTTTGAAGATTGTAATGGGGTCAAGGGGTTGTAATGTGGTTAAAGAATAAAAAGGGAAAGATATCACAAAGGTTCCAAAGACTTCATAGAATTTAGAGACAAAATAAGATATTACAAATAAAACTTTCTCAATAATCTTTAGAAGTACATAATCACATAGGCTAAATATTTCATGTTGAGCCTTTGCTTCATTCTAATCAACTTTGTAACATTCTTTTCTGTTCTTTTTCCAAAATTTCAAGAGATGATTCAATATATATTTTTTTTACATGGGAAATTATTTTTACAATGTTCCCTGGTCTTTTTCTCTTGACTTTTGCCTTTTTTTTTCTCCCCCACACTTATCTTTTGTTCTAACCCAAATTTTCAACTAAAAATATCCCTTGTTTTTTTGCAATATGTCTCAAACATTCTAGTTCATCTTTAGAACAAGGGTAAAGATATAGATGTGTTTAGGCTAGGTGTAAGATGTGGTTACCAATTAAATAGCATATTCAATGTAGGCTCAAATTGGCTCACTAGGGGATGTTCTCTTGGAACATCAATAGGGATGGCTATTTGGCCCTGGTTATAATCCTAATGCCTTAATCATATTCATGTTTTTACATTGATCAATATAGTCTCAAAAAGGTTTAAAGCAAGTTCTAGAGAATCATGTAATCATAAGAGCACTCAAGAAAGAAATTGGATTGATATGTATAATACATCAATCATATAGGCTCAAAACTCATAAGGATGATTATACAAGTCAATAGTAAGTCTAAACATGCTTATTTCTCAATCAACATATCATATTAACAATGGCTAATGAAAAATAGTGATATCAAGCTTAATTCTAATGAAAATCTTACCACTAATGATTAATTTCGGACCTATTCAATTCATATCTCATCATAGTAAGGAAAGTAATTAGAACACACTAAAAACAAACTAAAAACAAAACAAAACTAAAGGAAAGGAAATCCTAAATTCTCCCCCCACACTTAATTCTTACATTGTCCTCAATGTAATTCTATTATTCCCAAATATAAGAATCATGTGTAAAAGAAAAGAATTACTAATCAAAACAAACTAAAGGTAAATAATAAAAGATAAAATGATGGAGAGTAAAGAATAGAAAATCTGATTATAATATGTGCTCTCCATCCTTTTGGGTTGCCTCCCAAGAAGCGTTTGGTTTATTGTCCTCAGCCTGACTTAGATCCATGCCATCATTATTCAACATAATTAGGCTCATAAAGTTGTAACTCCTCTACATCTTGTATTGGAAAAGTAAGGCTTCAGCCTGTGTCCATTCACTTTGAAACATTACCTGTTTTTAGATTTTGAATTTCAACACACCATGAGTAAAAACATTAGTAATAAGAAAAGGTCCCGTCCATCTAGAACGCAACTTACCAGGAAATAACTTAAGGCGTGAATAGAAAAGAAGAACTTTTTGTCCAACAACAAAGTTCTTTCTTAAAATCATCTTATCATGAAAAGCCTTAGTCTTTTCCTTGTAAATTCTAGAATTCTCATAAACATCATTCTTTATCTCCTCTAATTCTTGTAGATCAAGTTTTCGTTGCTTACCTACCTCATCCATTTCCATGTTGCATTCTTTGATAGCCCAATATGCTTTGTATTCTAATTCAACTGGAAGATAACAAGGCTTACCATAAATAAGACGATAAAGAGACATACCAATGGGTGTCTTGTATGTTATCCTATAAGCACAAAGTGCATCATCTAGACGTAAACTCCAATCCTTCCGGTTTGGATTGACAGTCTTTTCAAGGATGGATTTTACCTCTTGATTTGATACTTCAGCTTGCCCACTAGTTTGAGGATGATAGGATGTGGAAACCTTATATGTGATGTTATATCTTCTTAAAAGTGCTTCCATGGACCTATTACAAAAGTGAGTACCTCGATCACTGATTATGGCCTTTGGTGTTACAAACCTTGCAAAAATGTTAGTCTTCACAAAATCTAAAACAACTTTAGAATCATTAGTCCTAGTGGCTTTTGCTTCCATCCATTTTGAAACATAATCAACAGCAAGTAATATATAAAGATTTCCAAAAGAAGAAGGAAAAGGTCCCATGAAATCCATGCCCCATACATAAAAAAATTCAACAATTAATATGGGAGTTTGAGGCATTTGATTTCTAGCACCTAAGTTACCTGTTCTTTGGCACCTATCACATGATTTGCAAATGAGGTATGCATCTTTGAATAAGGTAGGCCAATAAAATCCACTATCTAGCACTTTCATGGCTGTTATTTTAGGTCCAAAGTGCCCTCAACATGCATAAGAGTGACAAAAGGTTAGAATAAAATGAAATTCAGATTCAATTACGCACCTTCTTATAATCTGATCAGAGCAATGCTTCCAAAGGTAAGGTTCATCCGAAATGTAGTATTTGGCATCACTCTTGATCTTATTTCTTTGGGCTATTGTCAACTCCTGTGGCAACTGCTTGGTGACTAAGTAATTAACAATATCAGCATACCAAGGGGTTGTAGTGCTTATCGAAAGAGTTGCTCATCCGAAAAGTTCTCATGCAATGGTATTGCATCCTCTTCATGAACTAATCGGCTAAGATGGTCCGCAACCAGGTTGTCCTTACCTCTTTTATCTCTTATTTCTATATCAAACTCTTGTAAAAGAAGTATCCATCTAATCAACCTTGGTTTGGCCTCCTTCTTAGTGAGCAAATACCTAAGGACTTCATGGTCAGAAAATACAATTACTTTAGTACCAATTAAATAAGAATGAAATTTCTCTAAAGCAAATACAACAGCCAAAAGTTCTTTTCAATAGTGGAATAATTTAATTGAGAATCATTTAGAGTTCGGGAGGCATAATTTATGGCATGTGAAGCTTTGCCAACCCGTTGGCCCAAAACAGCTCCAATGGCATAGTCACTAGCATCACACATAATTTCAAAAGGTACATTCCAATCTGGTGGTTGCATGATAGGAGCTGATGTCAAGAGTCCCTTCAAAGTGTCAAACGCCTCTTTGCATTTATCATCAAAGTGGAAATCCGCATCTTTTTGTAACAGCTTGCAAAGAGGTAGTGTTATCTTTGAGAAGTCTTTGATAAATCGTCTATAGAAACCTGCATGTCCAAGAAAAGAACAAACCTCTCTCACATTTGTGGGAGGTGGTAAAGAATACATAATATCTATTTTAGATTTATCTACTTTTATTCCCTTAGAAGAAATAACATGGCCTAAAACTATTTCTTGTTCTACCATAAAGTGACATTTTTCCCAATTCAATACAAGGTTAGTTTCCATGCATCTTTTAAGTACAAGGGTAAGGTTCTCTAGACATCTATCAAAAGAATCACCATAGACACTAAAATTATCTATAAAAACCTCTATGATGTTTTCTACTAAAATCAACCATACACCTTTGTAGCTGGTGCATTGCAAAGACCAAACGGCATACGCCTATAAGCAAAAGTACCAAAGGGACATGTGAATGTTGTTTTCTCTTGGTCCTCCGGAGCAATGGCAATCTGATTATAACCTAAAAAACCATCAAGAAAACAATAATGAGAATGGCCAGCTAACCTTTCAAGCATTTGATCAATAAAAGGTGAAAATGGTCTTTACGAGTTGTGGAATTAAGTTTACGATAATCAATACAAACTCACCACCCTGTTTGAATTCTTGTAGGAACAAGTTCATTCTCACTATTTTTAACAACAGTTACTCCAACATCTAGGAGCTTCAGTATCTCCTTTTTCACAACCTCCATCATAGGCGGGTTCAATCTTCGTTGTGCCTCTCTTGTTGGTTTTGACCCTTCCGCTAACAAGATTCGGTTCATGCACATGGAAGGGCTTATTCCCTTAATATCGGCAATTATCCAACCAATTGTTGTCTTATGCTCTCTAAGCACCCGGATAAGTCGTTCCTCTTGCAATGTTGTGAGCTCTTTTGCAATGATGACCAGTAATGTTTTCTTTTCACCCAAGAACACATATTTCAAATGATCTGGTAATGGTTTCATCTCCAAAGTTGGTAACTGCAGAATGGAAGGTAGAAGTTTCTCATCAGATATAGGTAAGTCAATATAAGAAACATCATACCTTGCTCTTTAGGTGGTAATGTTTATAACGATGCTATTGCTTCTTCCACTTGTTCAGTCAAGGCGACTTTCTCTTCTCCTTTAGAATTTTCCAAGCCGAGGTACCTATTAATGGCTACTTCCAAACTGTCTTCACCATTTAATTCAAAAGCTTTCTGTACCAAAGAGTTAATTATATCAATAGTAAAAACAGAGTGCACATCACTAGGGTATCTCATGGCCTCAAAAATATTAAAATGAATTATCTCGCCATCAAATTCCATAGTTAAAGTTCCATCATGCACATCTATTTTAGTACTAGCTGTTTTTAAGAATGGCCTCTCTAAAAGAATAGGTATTGATTGGAAGACATCTCATCTTCCATTTCAAAAACATAGAAATCAGCAGGAAAAACCAACTGATTAACTTGCATTAGGATATCTTCTATAACTCCTCTAGGATAAGTGTTAGAACGGTCAGCAAGTTGTATTATAACACTGGTTTCCTATAATGGTCCTAGATTCAATGAAGCATAAATTGAATATGGCATGACATTAATGGATGCTCCTAGATCTAGCATAGCACGCTCAAACCTGGTGTTTCCTATCTTAAAAGGAATGGTAAACATACCTGGATCCTTGCATTTAGGTGGGAGTTTTTTTTGAAGAACAGCTGACACATTCTCCCCCACACTTACCTTTTCATTCCCTTTCAATTTCGTTTAGAAGTGCACAACTCTTTTAAAAATTTGGCATATCTTGGCACTTGCTTGATAGCGTCTAGTAGAGGAATGTTCACCTCTACTTTTCGGATGGTTTCCAAAATTTTCTTATCTTGCTCCTCCTTCTTGGATTTTGCTAACCTGCTAGGAAAAAGTGGAGGAGTTATATAAGAAGGAAAATATGGTTTAGGAATTACCTTTTGTAGTGGCTCATTGGGATGTGAAGATGATGCCATGGTGTTGTCCTCCCTTTGAGCACTATCTTTTTGTGGTGTCTCAAGCTGTTTCCCACTTCTTAAGGTTACGGCATTGGCATTTTTTCTGGGATTCACTATTGTTTGAGAAGGTAATTTTATGGAATGCATTGCTTGGAATTGACTTATTCTGTTGCCATTTGACCTATTTGAGTCTCTAATTGACTCATCCTTGTTGCCATTTGTCTGTTTGCTTCTCTCATTTCTTGTTGAATTGTCGTTGTGTCGTGTTGGATTTGAATTTGATTAGTAGAAAAGGCTTTAACAAGATCTTCAAGAGAAGTACCTGAATTTTGAGTGGGTGGCACTTGTTGTCGGGTTTGATATGGTTGTTGAACCCTTTGTTGATAACCTGATTGTCTATTGTCAATTGGTGGAGGAGCAGCTTGTGATTGGTTTCCTCCATAATTGAAGTTTGGATGATCCCTCAATCCTGGATTGTAAGTGTTAGAATAGTGATCATACTTTCTTGATTGGTTCTGAAATCCACCCATGGCATAAACATGTTCATTTGGATCATCTTGAAGTGTTGGACACATATCAGTTTGGTGCCCCATGTTTGAACATATACCACAAGCTTTAATTTGCTGTATTTGACCTACAGCTATTCGTTCCACAAGAGAAGTCAGTTTATCATATTTTTTTCAAGAGATGATATACTTACTTCATTCACTTTCTTTGGTTGTGGTGGTAATTCATCTCTCATGTTGAACTGTTGTGAGTTGACTGCCATATTGGAGATGAGAAGTCTAGCAGCTTCGGGAGTTTTATCAACTAGTGCTCCCCCACTTGCTGCATCTATCATGCATCTCCCCATGGGCAAGAAACCTTCATAGAAATATTGGATGAGCAGTTGTTCACTTATCTGATGATGTGGACATGATGCACAAAGTTTCTTGAACCTCTCCCAATATTCATACAAAGATTGTCCGTTGTATTACCGAATCCCACATATTTCCTTTCTAATGTTGGCAGCCTTGGATGCTGGGAAATATTTTTCCAAGAATGCTTTCTTCATCCCATTCCATGTAGTGATACCCCGGATGGTAGGTAGTAGAGCCATTCCTTTGCCGAATCAGCTAGAGAGAATAGGAATGCTCTTAACTTTATTTGCTCTTCTGTTATTCTGGTTGGTCTCATGCTAGAGCATACTACATGGAACTCTTTGAGGTGTTTATTTGGGTCATCTCCTGCAAAACCATGAAAAATTGGAAGAAGATGAATCAGGCCAGATTTTAATTCAAATGCTACCTCAAGAGTAGGATACTCTATGCACAATAGTTGTTGATCCAAGTCCGGAGTCTCTAGCACCTTAAGAGTTTGGTTGTTTGCTGCCATCTCTCCTTGCTCCTATTGGATAATTTGGATCAACTCTTCGTTTGTTCTTTGGTGGAAAGCTATGAATTCCTGAATTCTCCGAAGTTCTAAGTGAGGTTCTTCTTCTTTGGGAGATTGGGACATTCACTGAAAAAGAAAATAAGAAAATAAACTAATTAAAACATTAAATAAGAATAAACCAATAAACTAAAGAAAGCAATCCTAGGCAACGGCGCCAAAAACTTGATGCACCCAAAAGAGTGTATCTTATTTAATCCTTGCACTAAGAATATCAATTGTAAAATATAGTGATTAGCAAGGGTCGATTCAACAGAGATTGGTGTTTAGTTTAAGAATTATTAGTTTAAACTTAAATTCAGTGAAAACAAAATAAAAGGGGAGTTTTAGAAATCAGTTTAAAAATAAAGCAATCAATAAAAAGTAAGAAAGCAAATAAATAAGAAGTGATCAGATGTGAGAAATATGGCTAAAGGTTCATTCTCCACCACTAGACATTATTAAGAATCAAATCCAGATCTATCAATATCAATTATCTATCAAAGTTAACAACCGTAGATAACAATATCCTGTGTTATCCCAATCCTTCCTTAGTTCGTCTTTAAGCAGGACGAACGCCACTACTTAATCTCTAACTATCAAATAACCTAAGATAAACATCATTAGATTCAAAGTGATAGCAGCTTTATGATGAGAAAGATAGGTTGATCTAAGCAACAAACACATAAATATGGATTCATTCAACTTATGTTATCTTCCACTTCATAATTCCTGAAAACCCAACATAATCATGAATTACAAATTGCCACTATTGAATAGAAATCAAGACAATTACACGGATCAATATTCCTAAACTAGCATTAGATAATTATCAAGATCTATCTAGTTTGCAACCTAAACAAATCAAGACAATATCATGAACAATTCTTGTAGAAGAACATAGACAACTTTGATAGAAAACTAATATATGATAGAATTTGAAAATTAATTACATAACATGTCTAGGGCTTTGAAATCACCCTTAACCAAATAAAAGTTTAGCCTTGCATAGGCATAGTTAACATAAACATGAATATTCAAAAGAAACTAAGAAAAAAAATAAAATAAAATTAAGAGAAGAAGAATAAGAAGAAGAAGATTGATAAATAATCAATAGCATCTCATAGTTGGTGGCTCAAAATATGGTATTTATAGAGCTTTCAAGTCTTGGAAACCCTTTCTTGCTGATCAAGGAAGCTAGGAGTCAAAGGAGTGCAAAATAGGCAAGATTTTCGAGTTCTATGATTTTTCCTGGTTTTGAGGATAGTAGGGTCGGTGCCACGGTGCCACTTTTTGGTGCAGGGACCCCAAGTACACTGATTTGCACATTTTTGCTCGCTGACGTTGGTTTCGCGACTATTGCACTATCTCACACTTTGTTGGCTGATTTGGATGACCATCCATTGTCTGATTTAGGCATGTAAACTATCGTTGGAAAGGTATTCAAGTCAGCTTCAAAAGTTAAGAAGGAAGTTTCTTCAAATAATGAATTTAGAATAATGATTTCCTTGCAACAAGCTCCGGAGGTTAGATTTGCCTGATCAGCTAGCACTAAGAATTTGACCTTTTTGGCTCCCAAGTCTTCTTCCATCTTATGATTGTGATTTTATAAGCTCTTTACCATTATAATTGACATGTTTTGACTTCATCTCTTCCAAAATACCTATAATTCATAAAAATATAATAATTTGTCAAGGAACTTAAGAATTAAAGCACAAAGTATAAGGAAATAAGACATGAAAATGTATGCAATTACGCACTTATCACTTTAATTGATGCAAATGCTTCATGATGCAAATGTAGAGATTAAACAAGATGCAAATGCTTCACGGTGCAAATGCAAATGCTTTATGGTGCAAATGCAAATGTATTAGATTGATGCAAATGCTTCTTGATGCAGATGTAGATATTGAATAAGATGCAAATGCTTCATGGTGCAAATGCAAAGATTAGCAGTGTCCAAATGCTTCTAAATGATGCAAATGCAAAGATCAATGTTGACGCAACTACTTCATGGAATGATGCAGATGCAAAGATCAACAACGTGCAAATGTTCTAAATGATGCAAATGCAAGGTCTTATCTCATCTTTTACCAACTTTGCTGGGCTTATATCATCTAATATGCCAATTTCACTAGGTTTAAATCATTTTTATGCCAGCTTACATTGGGCTTAATCTAACGTGCCAACTTCACCGGGCTTATCTTCTTTTTGTGCCAGCTACATTGGGCTTAACCAAATTTAAAATGCCAACTTCATTGGGCTTACTTTCTTTTGTGCCAGCTACATTGGGCTTAAAATCTACGATGCCAACTTTACTGGGCATACTTTTGGTGCCAACTACACTAGGCTTAAAATCTACAATGCCAACTTTACTAGGCTTACTTTTTTGGTGCCAGCTATATTGAGCTTAAAATCTACGATGCCAACTCTACTGGGCTTACTTTTTTGGTGCCAGCTACATCGGACTTAAAATCTATGATGATTTTTGAGAGAGGATGCAAAAGCTTCATAATGCAGAAGCAAATGTCATTGATTGATGCAAACTCTTCTTGATGCAGATATAGAGATTGAATGAGATACAAATGCAAATGTCTTGGATTGATGCAAATGCTTCATGATGCAGATGCCCCTACGAGTCGTGTTCATGTAAGTGGTCCATGAATGGTGTAATTGTAGTTACCACACAATGATGAAGATGCAATGATCCTAGAAATAATGCAATTGCTTGAGATGACACAAATGCAAATATCCATGAAATGGTGCAACTGCCTGTACCTATAAATGATGCAAATGCTTGTCGACACGGTGCAGATGCAAAGCTTAATAAAGAGGTAAGTGTTCATGGATGATGCCAATGTCCCTGGTTATTTTTCTAGACTTTGGCTTAGCCTTTCCAATTCATTCTTCCTTTTCAAATCAGAGTGTATCTTGAATACTCATGTTCTATAAGAGATCATTTCCTTTCTAGTCCTTGGCTATCTCTTTGCCCCAACTGTTTTCAAACTCTTATCAACAGAAGCTTGTTTGCCGAGTTTTATTTCTTCTTCTTATATCTGGAAGTCAAGGTCAATCTAGTAGTTCCATACCTTTGGTTAGAAAAACCCTTGTCTCATGTCAACATCAAATATGGTTATTTCAAAAATATTTTTACTTGTTTTCCCATTTTGAAAAAATTTGCTCATTTAATGAAAACTTCTGAGCCAAAAATATTAACCCCACAGTAGGTGATGCACGAATCTCTTGAAGACTGATGATCACTGTTAGGAATCTCTCTAAGTGTCAATTTGGGTTTTTCAACTTGAACTGAAAGGTTTGGTACAACATGATTTTGGTTGATCGAAGAAAACTTCACAACAAAAATGTATGTCCCTTCTAGGCTCACAAATGGAATAGGTTTTATAAAACACGAATTCCTTGAGAAACAAACAAATTCAACATTCCTTTAGTTTCCAAATCATGGCTTTTTGACAAGCGTCAAGGTTAGCCAGGACGTTCAAACTGGAAAGTTAATTTTGGAGGAAAAAAAGGTCTCGGTTTCTTAAGTCAATCCTCCAAATGAGAGCTGACAGTTTAGGAGGTTCAGGAATTCCTAGATGTTCCTCGATTTCTTCAAGATGACCTTCTGTTTTACTCTAGACCGTCCATTTTTGGGTTTTCGCCCTAGAGTCCCATTCTTTCCATTTTTTTCTTCTTATTTTTTTTATTGTTCTACCATGCACTTGACAACTCTAAATTCTTCCATAGTGAAATGATAATTCAATGAGATGGGATAAAATTTGAGGAAAGATCCTTCAAATTAAATATTCATGCTCGATGAAAATGGACTTTTAAAGCACTTAATGTAGGCCAAGGTTCGGGGTTTAGAAAGAAAGGATAAATAGGCTCAAAATATGTGTCTGAGGGTAATCAGATCAAAGATCATTTCTTGAGGAGGATTTCCTTTGAAGCATTTGTCTTTTTTGGACTTTTCTTTCCTTTTTTAACTTTTGCTCCTTTTCTTCTTTGTTCCTGGCTTTCATTTGCCATATTTGTTCACACATTTTTTTGTGTGTTTTTTTTTTTGTTCTTGCCTTTCATTTTGCCATTTTTTCTTTTCCTTTTTCTTCACTTCGATAGAGTGAGTCCGTATTTATTTGGGAGCTCAATTTGCTTTGTCTTCGAGTTAGAACTCATTTCTCCGTGATCTTTGAGAAGATCTTTCCTCGCATTTGCCCTCTATTGTAGATGGTGGTCCTTGATCAGGTTCAAAGAAGAAAGAATTCTTTCGGCTCAAAAGGGGTGACTATGGAATATTTCTTTTTGTGAAAGGTATATGAAAGATGGCCATTTCTCATATCAAGCACAAACATTCTCTTTGAAAAGAAATCCTCAGGGGGAATAGATAATCAGAATTTCATTTTGCACTTGGAACCATCCGAATTCTCATATCCATGATATCACAATTTTTTTTTTGTCGCATGCCCCCAATAATTCATGCATTAGTTCCCCCTTATCCACCATGTATCCATCAATTCTACATATGATGCCCAATTTGATTAATCAAAAATTGTATCATTACAAGGAACATCCCAAATCTAGGTTTATGTTGAAAAGGCTGAGTTTCAATCTTGGGTTTATTTGAAGTGACATGGAAAATATGACCCAAAAATAGGTTTTCTCTAGGACATGAGATAATCTGGTTTGGTCATTGTGCCCCAAGATGTCAATCAAGAAAATATACTCGGGCAATTTCTGTTTTGTGGTAATCGGAAAGGATATGAATGGTTTTGGTATAACCTTGACGCACATCAAATTACCATGATCTAGATTCTTGAAAGAATGTCTCACTTGTTTGAGTTTCCAAGGAGCTCAAATTTTTTTTAAAAAGTTTCATTCTTTTGCTCATAGCCTAAACTAGGATCTACATCTTTGCTTAGTGATAATTGATAACTCTAGGATATATAGTTATTTTACCACCTTTTACGCTTTTAAATCAGCTAAGTCCTTAAGGCTTTTATTAGGATTTGATTAGTTTTTAGATTTTTTAGATTTATTTTATTTATCCATTTTATATCTAAATAGTTATTTAGTTATTATTTATGTGTTTTTATAGGTCCAAGGTGATCTGGAGCTTCGAGGTGCAAAACGATGAAAAACGGTGCAAAGCAATGAGGAGGCAGATTCGACCTAAGTAGCTTATTTCAAGAAAAACATGATTTTAACATCTTCATTTGAGAAACCTTCCTTCATGACTTTTGAAGATGACTTCCATACCTTTCCAACGGTATTTTACTCGTCAAAATCGGACAAGATTTTCCCATCCAAATTAGCTGACGAATTTTGAGAAGATGATAGAACTTGCAGGCTGCAACCAGAGAGTTGACCGCGGTGCCGAGGAGGCAGAAAGTTGGCGCCGCAGAATCCAAACACGTAAAAAAAAATTTAAAAATTCCTGCACTTACCTGGTTTGCTTGCACATGAAGTTTCGGACTCCAGGGGCCTTGGGCACTTTAAATAGGACTCTTTTAGGTCAGAATAAGAGGGATTTGAGATCTAAAAACCTAATTCTCTCAAGAGATAGTTGCCATCAATAGCTCTCAAGAAGATTGGAAGATTAGAAGATTCAAGATTCAAGAATTGACAACTCTTAGTTTTCTCTTTTCTCTTCTTTATTTTTCTTGTGTTGTTGATGATGATGAAACTATTTGATTATTTATTTTCATTAATTATCGTGAACTAAATTTCTTTTACTAGGATTTCTAATGAACTCAACAAATAGTTTGAATTTACTTTCTCTCTCTAGCTTGATTTAGTGGTTTGTTAAGTTGTTTGTTCAATCTTGCACCTAATGCTTTTAATTGCTTGATCACCAATTAGATTAATGTGGTAACCTAAATACAACTTGGAAAAGGGAATTTATGTTAGACATGGATTGAATGACACATATTTCATATTCATTTATTAGGATGAATTGATCTGTAGGTAGGGTAGAAATATACTTACTTGTATGTGTAACCATTGTTAAAGCCTAAACTTAATGAGTTCTTCTTTAATTCAATTATCATAAGAATATAGTTAATTGGTTAAGAAGGATATTTTTATGAGACCATCAGAAGATCCTTATAAATAAGATAGAACTCTAGGTTAACAACTCAGGACCATTAATCAAGTGAAGAGGTAGAGAGAGATTCAAGCGAAGTATTGAGGGAAGTTGTAATCCTAGGCTTTTATTAATTAATTGATTTTTTTTTTTTTTAGAATTTACTTGCTTTTAATATTAGTTTCTTTTAATTTAGTTTTTTTATTATCATCTTTAATTAGTTGTTTAGATAAAATTAAGTTGTGTTAATTTTAGTATTTAGCAAATTTAGTAGCAATTCCTCGTGGGCTCGACACTTTACTTCCACTTTATTACTTGTTTGCGATACGTACACTTGCGTAGTGAAATCTGACAATAATAATGGTTTATGAAGTTCAAACATTCATATTCCTTGAAGCATTAGGTCTTTCAAGTGGTCTTGGTTCAAGAGATTTAAGCATATGAAAGCCGAAAAAGAAGATGGGGGAGGGTATTGGGTCATTTCTTAACAATGATCATTAATATTCTCGAGACTGTATATTACTAGAACTTCCCTAATGCTTGCTTTTGCACATTCAAATTATTGTTAAAACAAAACAAACTCAAAGCATTTAAAATTCAAAATTTATTTAGTTCATATAGATGCCGACATGAGACAACTATTTTCATCATGAGGTATGAAACTACATGCATTAGAATGCTCCTATTGACAGGCCTTCAAAGACAGTAATTCTCCTTCTAAAACCCTGAAAGAAACTGATTTACGATAAAGCAGACTTCCACTGTTCGATAAGCTCTGGAGTCAAAATGCCATCGTGGACAAGACACTTAATCTTTTCCTTCAGTTGCATGCATTTTCCAATTGAATGCCCAATTATCCCCATGTGATACTCACACTTGCTGTTAGGGTCATAACTCCTTGCTGATGGGTTTGGAGCTATTTTCAAAGGCACAGGGGTAAGGTACTAATTTTTTATTAGTATCGGCAGCAGGTCGAGGATTGGGATTGGAATTTTTTCTTGGTTGTCCCGCGGTCATTTTTTAGAACCAAGACTTGTTGTAGGGACTGGTATAGGATTAGGTGCTTGGGTTGGTAGGTAAGGATAAAGGCTTGGAGAGACCTTGGTAGGGTAAGATAATTGATATGAGGGGGATTGGGGATATGGGACGAAGTCTCCCATAAGTTGGACATCTTTCTCTTTCTTTTTGGATGCCCATTTCTCTTGGCATTGGATGTTCGTTCTCCTTCAAGTTTCCCATCCTTGATAGCATTCTCAATCATCTCCCCTGAGATTACCATATCCGCAAAATTCTTCGTGGCATTGCCGACGAGTCTATCGTAGTACGGGGCTCGTATTTTCACAAAAAGGACGGTGATTTCCTTTTGTGTCAAAGGCGATCCTACTTGGGCGGTCATGTCCATCCACCGCTGAGCATATTGTTTGAAGTTCTCAATAGCCCTTTTCTCCATATTTTGTAAGGTGAAACGGTCATGTGCCATATCGGTCACATGCTTGTATTGGCTTAGAAATGCATTAGCCAAATCAATCCAAGAGCGAATCTGATCCTTACTCAACTGACTATACCACCTAATTGCGGACCCGTTGAGGCTATCTTGGAAGCAGTGGATCAAAAGTTTATCATTATTTGTATGGCCTGTCATCTTTCGACAAAACACAGTGATGTGGGCTGACGAATCGGTTGTCCCATCATATTTCTCAAAATTGGGAACCTTGAATTTAGAGGGAATGACTAAAATGGGGACCAAACAATGATCATTCGCATCTACATCCCAAATATATCTGTGCTTTCTAGTACCCGGAGCCTTTCATCTAATAGCTGATACTTCCCTTGGGAATCTGCCGACTCAGCTTCCTTCAATTCAGCCATTTTCAATTTTTCCTGTTCAATTGGATCATCTAAGTTCAAGATGTTGACAGGATTAACTGTGTTCTGAAAAGACTGGACATCTAACATTATGACCTCATTTTGACCCTTTTGTGCCTCCGACCCTTCTCTAGTGGCCACGTTTTCAGTGTATCATTTTCCTTTGATCGAGGCGGACGCTAGCTCCATTAGTTTAGTCATCTGATCTCTAGATTCTGCTTGGGACTTTATCGATTCTTCTTGTGACTTTGCTCATCATTCTTGTAATTCTCTCTGTGCTCTCTCTATTCTATCCAGCCTACTTTGCTACTCATTCTCTATGATCTTTGCATGCATTATAAAGGTGCTCAGTACTTCTCATACCTCTAATTTGAAAGAGAAACTTCTTCAAAGCTCTTAAAGCCAAGCCAATTTCTGTTTCATCCCTCCAAATATGTTTCATGATGAATGAATGCAGTTATATACACGTGAAGAATAAACAAAGTGATGTATGGACACATACATTGGACACATGCTGACTATGTATGTTATAAATGCAACATGATACCTATATGATGTATGTAAAGAAATAAACCAATTAATGCATGGATATACAGAGAAATCATGCTGACTATGTATGTCATGGATGCAACCTGATGCAAACATGATGCATGTGAAGAATAAACAAATCAATGCATGAACATATACAAAGAAATCAAGCTAATTGTGTTTGTCATGAATGCAACCTGATGTTAACATGATGCACGTGAAGAGTAAACAAATCAAAGCATGGCTATACAGAGAAATCATGCTGACTATGTATGTCATGAATGCAACTTGATGCCAACATGATGCATGCAAAGGATAAGAAAAATCAATGCATGGATATGCAGTGAATGACCATGTACATTCCAAATGCATTTTCCAATGAATGATCACATATATTATGAATGCAATAAGATGTCAATATGGTGCATGTAAAGAATAAATGATTGATACACGAGTATATACATAGAAATTATGCTGACTATGTATGCAATCTGATGCCAATATGACAAATTAATGCATGAGCATATACAGAGAAATCATGATGACTATGTATGCCGTGGATGCGACCTGATGTCAACATGATGTATGTAAAGAATGAATACATGTACAAAATAAAATGGTGGGACCAATCTTGATTTGCCCTAAAATTTAACCCATGATTTTTTTTAAACATGTTTTCTCGCGAAAATCAAAATATTATCTTTCATAAGAATTTCGGGGTAGTGGATCCTACTATGGTACAACGTCCAAATATTTATTCAACACTACCGGTCTACAATTCTTATTCAATCAATCAATGCTTATGAAATCATCAAATGAGATTATTATCACCATCCGTTTTTTGAAAAGAATGAGATAAAAAACCATGGATGTACATGCTTTATTCACATATGCATGAAATGTGCAAAATGCAAAAGTGTTTGAATTTTTCTTTTTATATTTTTAATTTCAAAAAAGTCAATGAACATTTGCCCCAACAATATATACTTATTTAGGCATCACGGTGCCTTTGGGCCAGCATACCAAATTTATTGCGGGCGATGTACGTTCATCGTTGCCCGACCTACAATGCTTATTCAGAATGTAGAAATAAATGGCAAAAGACCAGAAGCATTCCTCCATGTGTTCCTAGCTTCGGTATTTCTGAAGAAAATTCGGCATGGCTTCGCCTAGGTTCACTATATGAGGTTGCATTAGGTTCTAAAAAGGCTCCAAATTGCTTCTCACTGTCTTCGGTGAAGGCTAGTAAGGCACCCCGATAAAAGCGGGTTCAATTTGTTAGAATGTATTTCTCAGGCCTATACGAAGGTTATCTCCCCATAAGGCGTAGGTAGTCTACTACTCCGAAAGTGTTTCGCTAGCCCATGCGGAGGTTAACACCTCACGAGAGTGTAGTTACTTTACTTCCACCTAAAGGACGGAACTCGGGTATAGGGCTCATATTATGCAAATGCACGTGTAGTGTGTGAGGAGGAACAAACAAACCTTTCACCACCTATTCTATACCCTTATTCTAAATGCCCTAGCAATTAATGCAAAGATCAAGAATAGTGTAACGCATTAACCAACCAGAGAGCAATAATGATATGCAAGGTTAAATAATCAAAGAACAGTAATAATATACAAGATTAAGTATCCATAGAACAGTAATAATATGCATGAAAATGGACATGAATATATTTAAAAACATTTTATTATTTTTAAAAAATTTCCTTTATTTAGAAAATGGGAATTAAAAGTAAACACCGACCAAAATCGAGACTTTCGATAATGCACGACTAATTCTAGGCCTGACTCTCTATAGTCCCCAGTGGAATCACCAAGCTGTCGATACGTGATCCTCCGGGGGAGGGAGAACCTGCTCGAGTGAGGGGAAAACAGACAGAGGAAAAGATGACTTAATTCCTCTTAAAATAAAAGGTCGAGGGTATGAAAATGACCTCAAAAAAGAAATGGAGTCACCACCAATCTTTTTTGGCTAGGTGAGATCGGCCACCTATTCAATCCGGTTTTTATAAAAACATTTTAAAATTAATTAAAACATTTTTTAAAACCAATTTTGAAAGTCTGCGCTTTGAACCAGAGAAAAACAAGTGCGGGTTCAGGAGTCGGTTATACGCGGTAGTCATGTGTTATCTCGAGTCTCGGTGAAATGTCAGTTTTAAAATTGGTGTTCGAAAATAATTCCCTTAAAAAATAGTATTTTATTTTAAAATGATTCGGAATTTACTAGCATAAAGTTTCCCATTTTCCCGACAGACTCGACAAAATATGGAATTTTTCCTTGATTTTGAAATTCTCTGAATCATCCTCGTTTTAAAAAGATATTTCGTTGTTAATGATAATTGATGATATCCTCTCCGGCAGACCCAACAGAGAATTCACGAATTATTTTAACTCGGGAATAATCTTGATTTTAAAAAAATGTTATTTGTTTTTCATGTATTTCGAAAATCATAGAAAATGATCATGAATATGCAAAAATGGATGATAGAATCCAAAATGGCCAAATCCCATGGCAATTTCTTTATGGGCCAAGATCCAAGAAGATCTTGGAAACATGGCAAGAATGGGTGGAATTCACTTAGCCCATCTTGCATGTTGAAGCCTTTCTTGAATAACTTGCAACATGGCCCAAGTGAATTCCACCCATTCTTGCCATGTTTCCTATATGTTCTTGGATCTTATTAATGTGAACCCTAGGCGTTAAACCCTTTGAACCCACTAACAAATTGAAATACCCTAACCCCAAGAAAGCCAAGATAAAGAAAACTTAAACCCTTAGAAAGCTTGTTTTAAAGAACCTAGATTAAGCATGTAAGCTAGACCCTAAGAACTCTTGTTTCAATAACCTAAGTTTGATAGGTTGAACGCCACAAAGAAAGAATTCTTTGATAAGTTCCTAAGTTCTATCAAGAACTAAAAGAGTGAAACACTCACTTTGAATAAATTCAATCTCAAAAGATTAATAATTGTTGCTGAAGTAGATGGCTAAACAAGGGTTTTATAGCCTCCCTACTAACCCTAATTCAACTAGCCTAAGAACTCCTAGTACAAATGAAACTCCTTGGCAACCAAGGACTCCTATCCTAAGTGCAAGACTTAATAATCAGCCAAGCACACTTCTAATCCTATTACAAGTTCAAATTATGGGCTGAACATGCTCAAGCCCAAACCTAATAAATTAAAAACGATGTCCAATAAGTAGCCTAATGGACATATTACATAAGTCTCATAAGTTAGGCCCAAATGCCTAAGTAATTAAAAGACTTAAAATAAGCCCAAATAAGCCCTCTTAATGTGCCACCTTGTGTTCTTGAATCACATGGACCAAACTTGGATGCAAGCCCATCTTGCATGTTGAAGCATTTCTTGAATAACTTGCAACATGGCCCAAGTGAATTCCACCCATTCTTGCCATGTTTCCTAGATCTTCTTGGATCTTGGCCTATATAGAAATTGCCATGGGATTGCGCCATCTTGGATTCTATCATTTCCCCTTTCCTCGAAAAGATTCGCCCTCGAATCTTAGCCTTGTGTGTGAGAATGACGGTGCTAGGTACTAAATCAAGGAAGTGCACAATGCCGCTTATGGGTGGCAACCCATCCTGCAACTCCTCCGAAATTAAATCCTCACAATCCTTCAACAAAGAAATAGGCAAAATAGGAAGAGATTGGTTAGGAGCATCAAGAATAAGAACCTCACACTCCTTTGCATCAAAAATTTTCTCAAATTCTCTGTTTCCCTCGGTAGGAATTGTCTTCTTTTCCACTAGTGGCTCCTCTCTTGCGTCTTTATTTTCAGCCACCACTATTTCTTTTTTACTCTCCATTTCTTCTTGCTTTTCTTTATTTGCAGCCACCTCACTTTCTTTTTCTTTCTTTTTTCTCTCTTTTTTGTTCTCCATCTTTCTTCCTCTTGTTGCACAAACCTCCCAAACAATAAGGTGAACTCTTTCATCTCTTACAAAGCCTGCTTTACTTCGTTGCCATATGTGAGAGACATCTTAATTACTGCAAAACAAATTTGGTTAGTTAAAAAAAAGTTCTTTATTTTGAATCTTTCCTTTTTTCTTTTGATCTTTTTCGAATCTTTCTTTCTTTTTCTGCCTAGTCGAACACTCTTTTTATTTTTTTTATTTTTTTTCAAGAACGAGACTTCTTGATTTTCTTGAAATCTTGGACGAACATCTTTTTTTCTTTCTTGGGACTGTTCGAATGCCCTTCTGAATTCTTGATTTTTTTTTTCAAGATTCGGATCAAGAATCAACAAGAAAAAATTTTAATAGATCAAGAATTCAAGAAATGAAATCTTGATTTAAACCACTTTTCAAGACTGAAACCCCAAACTTAGACTGCCTAAAAACTATAACCTAGAAAAAATCCCTAAAGCTATAATTCCAAGACAAGTTTGTTTGAAACCCCAAAGCCTTGTCAATGATAGTTTAGATAAAAAAAAAACTCTGCTTGGAAAAATTACTTTTCAAGATTGAAACCCCAAAACTAAACTGCCTAAAAACTATAACCCTAGGAAAATGCCTAAAGCTATAACCCAAGACAAGTTTGTTTGAAACCCCAAAATCTTGTCAGTGACAATCCAAACATAAAGCCTGATTGGAACCCTGAGCTCTGATACAACTGATGTGAACACTAGGGTTTTACCCTTTGAACCCACTAACAAATTGAAATACCCTAACCCCAAGAAAGCCAAGATTCAGGCAATGAAAACTTAAACCCTTAGAAAGCCTATTTCAAAGAACCTAGATTAAGCATGTAAGCTAGACCTTAAGAACTCTCGTTTCAAGAACCTAAGTTTGATAGGTTGAACGCCACAAAGAAAGAATTATTTGATAAGTTCATAAATTCTGTCAAGAACTAAAAAGAGTGAAACACTCACTTTCAAACTCAAAAGATTAATAATTGTTGCTGAAGTAGATGGCTAAACAAGAGTATTTATAGCCTCCCTACTAACCCTAATTCAACTAGCCTAAGAACTCCTAGTACAAATGAAACTCCTTGGCAGCCAAGGACTCCTATCCTATGTGCAAGACTTAATAATCAGCCAAGCACACTCCTAATCCCATTACAAGTGTAAATTCGGCTAGTTCTAATCTAAATAAGAAAGACTACTTAAATTATGGGCTGAACATGCTCAAGCCCAAACCTAATAAATTAAAAGGGATGTCCAATAAGTAGCCTAATGGACATATCACATAAGTTACATAAGTTAGGCCCAAATGCCTAAGTAATTAAAAGACTTAAAATAAGCCCAAATAAGCCCTCTAAATGTGCCACCTTGTGTTCTTGAATCTCACGAACCAAACTTGGATGCAAGCCCATCTTGCATGTTGAAACCTTTCTTGAGTAACTTGCAACATGGCCCAAGTGAATTCCACCCATTCTTGCCATGTTTCCTAGATCTTCTTAGATCTTGGCCCATATAGAAATTGCCATGGGATTGGTCCATCTTGGATTCTATCAATGGTACTAAGATAAAGATTAAACGAGCATGCATATTTACCATGGTATGACAAACATTTTATTATGACATGGTAAACGAAATTATGACATAGCATAAAGAAATGAATGTCATGTGAACGAAATCAACATGGCAAACCTAAGCTTGGAGAACTAAATGACATGGCAAACGAAATGCCATGGCATAAGAATGAATGTCATGTGAGTGAAATCGACATGGCAAACAAAATGACATGGCATCAGATGAGATGAGATGACATGGCACGAAAATGACATAGCATGAGGATGAATGTCGTGGCATGTAAATGATGTGGCAAACAAATGACATGGCATATAAATTACATGGCATAGGAATTAATGACATGGCATCTTAATGACATGGCATATGAATAACATGGCATATGAATGACATGGCATAATGAATGACATGGCATGTGAATGACATGGCATAATGAATGGCACGGCATGTGAATGACATGGCATGTGATTGACATGGCATATAATGACATGGAAAAATGAATGACATGGCATGTGAATGACATGGCATATGAATGACAGGGCATATGAATGACATGGCATAATGAATGACATGGCATGTGAATGACATGGCATAATGAATGACATGGCATTTGAATGACATGGCAAAATCAACAAAATGGCATCATCATAAAATATTCATAATCACATCATGATCACATGCACACATCATTATTTTAAATGAATTATTTATGTGAGGAATCATATAAATAGCATATGTCGGAAAATATTACCGTGCTTCTCGGCAAACCCAGCAAAGCTTGGAAAATAATTCTTTCATATGATATTTACATGGTTCCGAGTAAAACGAAAACAATATGTTTTGATTCCATAAACACGTGCGTAGAATAATTTCCTAACCTCCCCGGCAAACCCGACAAAGATTGGGAACTAATTCTTGCCAAATATTTAATAAATCGAAAAATACCTTTTTATGACAAGTTAAGTAAAAACATTTTTAAAATGCAATGCATGGAAATGTATTTCTTCCTTAAAGTAAGGACATCCGTATACCTAAAAAGGTATCCGAATACCTTAGGAAGAGACTTAAATCGGATTTTTAAAATCAAAAGACTTAGGGCTCGGATTAAAAACAATTTGGAATTTTGGATGAAAAATGGCCTCATGGCCGAACTCCCCCTCCTTTAAAAGGACCTATTTTCCTAGTTTTAAAATCCGGGTTGACTACCCTTGACCCGACTTTTATAAAATCAAATTTTGTGATTGAAATGACTTGTAAATTAACCTAAGACAGTAACTAATGTCCCAAATTATCCCCCTCTTAATATCTTAACCAAAACATAAAATTACATTTTCTTAAAAACAAATCTGACTCTCACTAGCAGTTTTGGAAACCGATTTGTTATCCTTCTAAAAAATTTCAAAAAATTCTGAAAAAATTATGGGAGACTTAGAACATGTTGATCTCCATGGGAAAAAATAACTTAATTTTTGGGGCATGGGTACTATGATGATTTTTACCAAAATCAAGATAGTGAGTTAAAAATGGCTTTGTCAAAATCTTTTTTTTTTAACCATGATAAAAAAAAATCCAAAAATAATGATAAAAATACCAAGGCATCCCCTAAATGGCTACTGCATGTGGTAAAAAAATCAATTAGACCATGGATGTGTAGTGAAAAAAAATCCCAAAGCCAGAATACGCAATCTAGACTATCACTCTTCCAACTAGCATGGGCCAAGGGATTTTTGGCTTGAGATCATCATTAGTTGATCTTGGCCAAAATCCTAGTTGAAATATCATGAAATGCATGATTTTCAGCCAACCAAACATATGACAAATAGATCAAGCATAAGTCAAGAGCATGAACACAACCAAGGAAACAAGAAATATCAAGCAACAACAAGCACAAAATCATCAAGTGGTTTCGGCTATGGCATGAAACATGTAGAGAAATTTTGTCAACTTGGTTATTTGATAAAGCATGAAGGAAAAAGGATAGAAAACATTTAAAATTTATTTTTGAAAACCTTTTTATTCATCAAAAAGTTTGCAAATCATATGAACCCAAAGAGAATAAAAGGAATCACAACATCAAAGAAAAACATTAAAGGATAAGGAAGGAAGAGATAGCGCTATTGCTTTCCAAATCAAGAGCTCTCGATTTTTCTCCTCACTTTTCTTTTTTTTTCTCTTTTTTTTCTCTCCTTTAGCTACTGCCCTTAGTGAAAAAACAAACTCCCCCCTTTGAAACCTCATGGCTGGCTGCCTCTAATAATGTTAGAGTGTGCTCTCTCTTTTTTCCTCCTCTCTTGTAAGCCAATGGATCACATGTGCTCATCTTTTTCTCCCACAATCTAAGCCATTGGATCAAAGATATTTTCATGACAATAAAAATGCTATCTTGCAATTTGAACTTGGCCATTGAAGGATGTACTCATCTTTCTACAAAGCACCTAAGCCATTGGATGGGCAAGGACACTTTCAAGATAGTAAAAATGATATCTTGTAATGTGATAGTGACCATTGGATGAATTTAATCAAATTTCACCCTTCATTCATGAGCTGACCAGCCAAGAGCCTGGAATATCCCAAAAATTCCTTCATCTTTCATATTTTTTTAATTGCAAATTGGCCATTTTCGGTTTCTTCAATAAAATTACCTTTTAGCCCCGAACTTAATTTAATTGCAAATCGACACTAATTTTGGATTTTTCTTTTCTCATTTTTATAGCTCATTCTTTTTTTTTCTCGGATTTATCTCTAAAGTTTTGGTTTAGTGCCTCCCAAATTTAGCCTTTTCATTTGAGCTCTAATTCTGGATTTTTCTTCACCAATCTCTTTCAAAAATAATGAAACTTAGATCTGGAAGTTTTCATCATTTTTTGAGCTCGTTTGCTATTTTTCTCGGAATTATCTTTTGGAATTTTGGGTTAGTGCACCCGAACTTTGCCATTTTTCAAATGAACTCTGATTTCGGATTTTTCTTCCCAAATCTCTTCCAAAAATTATAAAACTCAGATCTTGAAGTTTTCATAATTTTTTTGAGCTCGTTTGCTATTTTTCTCGAAATTTTCTTTGGAATTTTCCAAAATTGCCCTTCAACCTCCGAAACCTCGATTTTACTCAAAACGGATCCGATTTTTGGATTTTATTTTCCACTTTCTTTTTCTATATTAAATATGAGTTGGTCCTAAAATGCCCTCTCCGATTTAGTTTCCCCTTTTCAAACTCGGGAATTTCTCATTTTTTCGTTTTTGCTCTAACCGACTCTTCCTTGGGATCCACTTCAAACTGGGCCTTGGGCTATTTTTCTTTATTCATCCTTTATCAACCGAGGGCTTCAATTTTATCGAATCGGGCCATCTTTGCAATTTTCCCCAAATTTGCAAATTAGGTATTCCTCTACACTGAATTTCCACAACCCATCTTTCGAACTCTATATCTTTCGTTGTAGACCTCGGATTATAAATATTCTTTCGTCATTATTCAATTCAACTTCGAATCTTGATTTTGACTAGGAGTTGACTTTTTCAGTGGTTGACTTTTCATGGTTGACTTTTCATGGTTGACTTTTTTGAGGTTCACTTTTCCCAAGTTGACTTTTTGTGCTTTTGAAATGGTGGAATGGTTGGAGTCTCTTTGCGTTCCGGGAAGTTGAAAAGGAGAATCTGCCTAGTTTAGGGGGCCTGTACAAAATTAGATGTTTACAGATGTATGTGGGCCACTAAACACAGCTGCTAGAAACGGTCACATATACTTCATAACCTTTATTGATGATCATTCAAGATTTGGTTATGTGTATATGATGAGATACAAGTCTGAAGCTTTTGAAAATTTCAAAGAGTTCTGAGCTGAAAAAGAGAAACAGACTGGGAAAAATATTTTGGCTCTTAGATCAGATCGAGGAGGAGAATATTTAACCCATGACTTCTTAGATCATTTGACGAAAAATGGAATTCTGTCGCAATGGACTCCACCTAGAACTCCCCACCATAACGGAGTGTCCGAGAGGAGAAATCAAACCTTGTTGGACATAGTTCAATCCATGATGAAGTCTGACCTTCCGATATCCTTTTGGGGATATGCCTTAGAGACTGCAACTTACCTTCTAAATAGGGTTCCAAGCAAATCGATAGATAAGGTACCATATGAGATATGGAATGGCAAGAAGCCATGTTTATCTTTTTTAAAGGTTTGGGGATGCATGCTTATGTGAAGCGTGTACCTTCTGATAAGATGTGAGCTAGATCAGAAAAATGTAAGTTTGTGGGATATCCTAAAGAGACTGTTGGATATTACTTTTACAGTCCTACTGATTAAAAGGTGTTTGTGCCAAAACATGCTACTTTTCTAGAGAAAGAGTTTCTACTATAAGGATTCAGTTGGAGTAAAGTAGAACTTGAAGAAGTTTAAGAACCATAACCTAACATTCCCTCGGAACCAGAGCCATCAGTTGAAGCATTGGGTGCTGGGACTGATGCTTAAGAAACACAAGTACTCCGAAGGTCTAGTAGGGAGAGGCAAACACCAATAAGATATGGATTTCTTTTGGAAAGCGATGGTTTGCCCGTTGATAATGAACCTACTACATATAAGGAAGCGATGTCTGACATCAATTCCAACAAATGGCTAGAAGCCATGAAATTTGAAATGGATGTCATGGAAGTTAACCAAGTTTGGTCTCTAGTTGATCCACCTCAAGGGATAAAACCCATAGGGTGTAAATGGGTCTTCAAGATAAAGACAAACATGGATGGCAACATACAAATGCATAAGGCCAGATTGGTTGCAAAAGGTTATAATCAAGTTGAAGGCATTGATTTTGAAGAAACCTTTTACCAGTTGCCATGGTTAAATCTATTAGGATTATGCTTGCTATTGCTGCATACCATCATTATGAGATATGGTAGATAGATGTAAAAGCTACATTCATTAACGGGAATTTGCAAGAGGAAGTGTATATGATACAACCTGAAGGTTTTTCATCCAAGGCCACCTCTAATAAGGAATGCAAGTGCAAAAGTCCATTTATGGACTAAAGCAAGCACCTCGGAGTTGGAACATTAGATTTGATGAAACAATTAGAGAATTTGGTTTCATTAAGAATCCTGATGAACCATGTGTTTACAAAAAAGTAAACGGACATGAAGTTGTGTTCCTAGTATTATATGTCGACTACATATTACTCATAGGAAATGATGTACCGATGCTTCAGACGACCAAGGTCTGGCTTTCCAAACAATTGTCCATGAAGGATTTGGGAGAAACAGCATATATTCTGGGAATTAGGATCTATAGAGATAAATCGAAAAGGCTGCTTGGATTGTCCCAATCCGTTTACATATACAAGGCGCTAAAGAGGTTTAGCATGGATATCTCCAAAATAGGTAACTTGCTTATGGTACATGGTGTACATCTCTCGAAAGAGATGTGTCCTAAAATAATTGAAGAGAGGACATGAATGGATAGGATCGCGTATGCTTCGGCAATTGGATCTATCATGTAAGCCATGTTGTGCACAAGATCAGATGTATCGTACGCTCTGAGTGTCATGAGTAGATACCAAAGCAATCCTGGTGAGAGTCACTGGACTGCTGTGAAGAATATCCTCAAGTACTTGTGAAGAACTAAGGATATTTTCTTGGTCTACGGAGAGACTGAACTCCAAATTAGGGGTTATACAGATGCTGGATTCCAAACTGATAAGGATGACAGTAAATCATAGGGCGGTTATGTATTCACCTTAAATGGAGCTGCAGTTAGTTGGAAAAGTTCCAAACAAACTACAACTGCATATTCAACAACAGAAGCTGAATATATCTCCGCATGTGAGACAGCGAAAGAGGCTGTTTGGATTAAGAAGTTCATAACTGAACTTGGTGTGGTTCCAAACATTGTTGATCTAGTACCACTTTACTGTGATAACAATGGAACCATAGCACAAGCTAAGGAACCAAGGTCTCATCATAAATCCAAACATGTATTGCGGCAATATCACTTGATTAGATATATAATTCAAAGAGGTGATATAAGTATGGAAAGGGTACCCACAGAGGATAATATTGCTGATCCTTTCACTAAGGTTTGGTCCTAGTAGAAACACAATCGTCACATGGAAGTACATGGGCGATTGGCTTTAGTGCTAATGGGATATTGTTGGTGTAAGCTCTGCAAGCCAGTCTAGTTCGGCTTGTAAAACACTATTTATATATTCATGTATTACACATTATAGTTTATTAATTATAATTGAGGTATTTCTTTATCCATAAGTTTTGTTATAATTGTTATAAATCACTTGTGAAGATAAAGTCCATGAAACACAATGGCGTTGCAAAGGAATTGTAAGGAGTTACAATTATGAGTGTCGCAACCTAAAAAATAACGAGTCTCATCGCAAGACTTTATTATTCGTTAAGCGTGACATTAAAAAAACCTGAGGAAAAGTCGACTTAATTCCTCTAGATAAATGAAGGTTTTGAAAATGACCTTGAAAAAGACATGGAGTCGCCACCAATCTTTTTTAGCTAGGTGTGATCGGCCACCTATTAAAACCGGTTTTATAAAATATTTTAAAAATTAATTAAAACATTTTAAAAACCAATTTCAAGTCTGCGTTTAAAACCTAGAGAAATGAAAGAAACGGGTTCGGGACTCGATTATGTATGGGGAAAGATTAGCACCCCCAAAACGCCCGTATAAAACGGTACCTTATTAATCGTGTGTTATCTCTAATCTCGGTATAAAATTGGTTTTGAATTTAGTATTTCAAGTTAATTCCCAATTTGAAGAAAAATAATTCCATTTTTAATTGAAAATGATCCGGAATTTATAAATTCAAAATTTTTCTATATTCCCCAACAAACGTGGAAAAATATAGAAATTTTTATTAATTTGGAAAACTTTCCGAATCATTCTCATTTTAAAGAAGATATTTCGTTATTAATAATAATTGATGATATCCTCCCCAGCAAACCCGGCAGAGAACTCATGAATTGTTTTAACTCAGGAATATCTTTATTTTATTGAAAATCATTATCCTTTTTTGAAAACATTTAAAAGAAATGAATATGTATATGCATGACATAAATAAAATGACATAGAAAAATCTAAATAATATAATGTACCCTAAATGATATGATATGATTTAAATGTCTTAGCATATTCTAAATGAAATGAAATATCTTAAGTTACATGACATATTCTAAAAGAAATGAAATGACCTAGGTGACATAATATATTCTATATGAAATGTAATATCCTAAGTCATATGATATATTCTAAATGAAATGAAATGACCTAGGTGACATAATATATTCTATATGAAATGTAATATCCTAAGTCATATGATATATTCTAAATGAAATGAAATAATTTAAATGACATGGCAAGTATGAATGATATGGCATATAAGTTAAATGACATGGAATATAAAATAATGCTATCATATAATATGCATGAAAATAAAAATAAAAATAATAATGCATGAACATAACATATGCTAAATAATATAAAAATAACTAAATAAAAAGCATAGGATATCATGAAATATTCAAAACCATAGAATAAACCATATAACATCAAAAAAATATAAATCAAAATAATAACAATACAATAGGAATTATCATAGAAAAAATCACATATTATATAAAATGCATGAATATGGCAAATGCAATGCATGAAATGTATTTTTTCCTTTAATTAAGGAAATCCGTATATCTAAAAAAGATATCCGGCTACCTTAGGAAAATATGTCAAATTAAATATTCCAAAACCAAAATACTTTGTGATTGTTTGAAAATAATTTTGAAAAGCTTAGATTAAAAATAAAAGCTGGGTTAAACCCTTTTTTAAATGGCTCTAATTTCCTAAGTTTAAAATCCCGGACTTGACCACCCTTAACCCGAGACTTAAAAAATCATTTTTAGAGTTTAAAAAGGCTTAGAAACTACCCTAAGTTAGTAGCTAACCTTCCTAATCAGCCCCCTCTAAGTAACTTAACCAAAACAGAAAAATGATTTTTCTTTAAATCAATTCTAACTCCATTGTCTAGTTTTAAGCCACGATTTTTTACCATATTTTTAAAAATTCTAAAAATTCTAAAAAAAAATACTGGAGACTCAGGACATGTAAAAATAGACGTTAAAAAATCATCTTAATTTTCTGATCAAAGATGAATGCCCAGAAAAATCGGAAAAGTACGAGTACTGGGTGAAAAAACTGTTTTGCCAAAATACATTTTTGCCTTTGATAAAATCATTTAAAAATCAAAGTAAAAATATTTAAGACTCACAAAATGACTCAAAAACAGTAGCTAGGACTTTTTGAATGTTAGATAAAAATTGGCTGAGTAAAAAAAAAAATCACAAAGGTAGAATAATCAATTTGACAAACTTTAATTTTCCACAAGTGTGCTCAAGAGAGCATGACTTTAAACCATTAATTAGCCTAAGTCATTAGTCAAGTGGTATGAACATGAAATGCATGAAAAATTACAGCAAACATAGTGCATGAAATGCATGAGTTTAAACCTAAATGTCATGAAAAAATGCATGGCATCAATATAGTGACCTAGACCTAAATGAACTTGCATGGCATTTAATGCAACCTAGACCTAAAATGCATGAACATGCATGGCAAATAAACCAAACCTAATAACTAAAATATACATAGCATTTTCACAAACACAAAGCATGCTTAAACCAAAAACTCAACCAAATATCATGCAAATGCTAACCTATCAACTAACATGGCAAGAATGCACATACAATGCTAGAATTCAAGGAGTGGCCGAATGGCCTATAGTTTCTAACAAACATGGCATTTTCACAAACACTTGGTATACTAACATGCAAAACTAAATCAAATGTCATGCAAATGCAAAAACCTACCAACTTACATGGCAAAAATGCAACACACAATGCAAAACACATGGAGTAGCCGAATGGCCTCAAGCTCCAACAAGCATGGCATTTTCACAAACACTTGATATACTAACATGCTCAACTAAAATATAAAACTCAAATCATGCAAACACAACACAAGCATTTTCACAAACACTTGATATACTAACATGCTCAACTAAAATATAAAACTCAAATCATGCAAACACAACACTAGCATTTTCACAAACACTTGATATGCTAAATATAAAACATCAACAAATTTAAACATTATAAAAACAGGAAATTAAAAATGCAAGAACATGATATTTAAATCATAAATGGCAACAAACAAAGCAACCAAATTAAAATATAACTCAAGTATATGAAGTAGAATAACACTTAAAACATCAAGATCAAAGAAAATAATAATAATTACATGATAAAACAAACAAAACAGCAACTTAAATAAAGAATGTAGGCCATTCGACCATGGTGAGAAATTGTAAAAAAAAATGTAAAAAATATATTTAAGAAAGAGATGAAGAAAGAACTTAAGAAGAACAATAAAAAAAACATTTATTTAAAAAGGAAACTCACCAAATAGTAATCAAAATAGAAAAAATAAGAATGGAAAATCAAGAAAGTGCAAGAGTTGGTGCTCAAGAGCAACCTCAAGAAGCTATATTTCAAGCTTTATCTCTTCAAACTTTCCTTTCTTTTCTAAACTTTTTCTTTTTGCTTTCAACCAAGGAGAGAAAAACTAAGAAAAACTAAGAGAAATATCAAAGAATGAAGTCTGAAAATGAAAATTCTAAACCTCCCTTTAGAGCTGGCCGAACCCCCCTTTAGTGAGCTAGGATGTTGTCATTTTTCCAACCAATTTTCCATCAAATGGCTAATAATTCAAGGTGCAAAATCATGAAATTACCACCCTTAGATTAGCATGGCAGCTGTCCATAATTATAGCTAATCAAGAATAATGTTGACACTCTCTCTTGGCCTATGTGGCTTAATCACCATGGCTTGATCAAAGAGAATCTCTAACTAACTCTTAATTCTTGGCCATTTGATTGAAAAATCAGAAGCTTTCTCCTTCCTTTGGGCCTTGGCAGGCCAGCAATTCTTTTTTTCAGCCCAAGTCTGATTTTCTGAAAGGCCCAAAGAAGCCCTTTTCGGTTGCTTAGGTGAAATGACCGTTTTGCCCCCCGGATGCAAATAAATATCAAACGGACTTCAAATTAAATTTTTCTTTTTTTAATACTTCCAAAATAATAAAAAATTGAGTTCTGGAAGTTTTCAAAATTATCCGAGTCCGTTTGCTATTTATTTGGATTTTTTCTTCCAAAAATGCCCTTTTATGCCCCCATATTTTACCATTTTTTAAACGAGCTCCAAATCAAGATTTTTCTTCACCAATCTCTTCCAAATAATTTAAAAGTGTGATCTGAAAGTTTTCATAATTTTTGGAGCTCATTTGGTATTTTTTCAAGATTTATCTGCTTGAATTACTACATAGGAGCTCGGGATTTGGCCATTTTGCAAATGAACTCCGAATCAAGAATTTATTTCACCAATCTCTTACAAATAATTTAAAAATGTGATTTGAAAAATTTCAGAATTTTTGGAGTCCATTTGCTATTTTTTCGGGATTTATCTTCTTGAATTATTGTATAGGAGGCCCGGGATTTGGCCATTTTGTAAACGAACTCCGAATCAAGATTTTATTTCGCCAATCTCTTCCAAATAATTTAAAAATGATATTTGCAAAATTTTAGAAGATTTGGAGTTCATTTGCTATTTTTTCGGGATTTTCCTTCTTGAATTACTACATAAGAAGCCCGGGATTTGGTCATTTTGTAAACGAACTCCGAATCAAGATTTCCTTTAGCCAATCTCTTTCAAATGATTTAATAATGAGATTTGCAAATTTTCAAAATTTTCGGAGTCCATTTGCTATTTTTCCCAAATTTTCCAATTTTGCCCTTTTGCCTCCAAAACCCGATTTTGCTTAAAACAAGTCCGATTTTTAGATTTTCTTCAAGCTGAGCCTTGGGCTATCCCTTTTTAATCATTCCTCATCCATTGGGGGCTTTGGTCTTACCAAGTCGGGCCATTTCTGTGATTCTTCCCGATTTCACTGAAATCCACTAAAAACCCTAATTCTCGGTTTTCTCCCGGATTGACTTTTCTTTCGGTTTTTCTTGCAAGTGGCTTCTCCTTTACCCGTATTCGGTGCTTATCTTTCACTTGGAACCTTCAATTTCGACCAGTTTGATCATTTAAGCACTTTTTCCCAAATTTCTCGGATTAGGGTTTCCTTTCTATTGAATCTCCAAATCCCAACTTCCGAACTCCATATCTTTCAAAGTAGACCTCGGATTATCAAAATTTTTTCTCCATCTTTCAATTGAACTTAAAATCTTGATTTTGAAAGTGAGTTGACTTTTTTAGTAGTTGACTTTCTAGGGTTGACTTATTCGGGGTTGACTTTTTTCGGGGTTGATTTTTTTTGACTTTGACTTTTTATGCTCGCCCTCTTAAACTAAGTCTTGGAGTACCACCTGCAGGATGAAAAAACTCTTTTTACATTCTGAAACATCAATTTAGGAAGAAAACATACTTGTTTAGTGGTCCGGACAAAATTAGGTGTCTACAATGAGGATCCTTATGCATCAATGCCATGTTTCTAAAACTATTCCTAGTCATTGTATTGTCAAGACAAGGCATTGACAATGCTCAAAGACTAGCATATGTTAAGCCTTCATGCACTTGATGCATGCAACCGATCTCATAGGTTGAGAGTATAAAGATACTTGGGGATAACATATGGGTGATTGTTAGTTGAACAAGTTCACTGAACATGACCCGCTATGAGAGTTCCATTTGGTATTTCACTCAAGTGTCTATGGAAAATACTCTCATGTGTCAATAGTGTAAGTAATCCTTTGACTTGTGACACCAGGTCATCTTGTATGTGAATTGTCATACTTAGATTTCATCACGAACGGGTCCCAACAAGAGGATGCTTATAGTAGGGTGTTATTGGGTATGGCATGAAACATACGAAGATGAATGAGTGGTCCAAAGAAGATTCATCACCCCAAGTGATATGAGGGGACATATCTCACATGTTTCTGACTTATATTAACTTATGGAAGTCCTTGGCCATTGTAATACTTAAGGAGTTAATATTAAAGCTGCAGAACTAATATGGAATGGGGTTAAGAGTAGACACTGAACCATGTTCTTTCCTATCCCGGGATATTTAATGAAGGGATCGAATTATAAAAGAAATGTTGTATACGAAAGGCTTGTTGAACCTAGTTGACTCTCTCGACATTTGGGTGGTCATGATGCATTACTAGATGCCGCTCATGATCTATAAATATGATTTGGAAATTCTTTAATGAATTTTATTTATATTTATTGCCAACATATTGGAGGCCTAATGGGTCACACACAAAAGGTGATTAATGGAATTAAAATGAGATTGGGCCAGATTAAATATTCATTAAGTGTTGTGGGCTTATTGTGAATACTTAATAATATGTATAAGGTCTTTAGTGCAGTTAGTCTAATAGTTGGCATACACTAAACTTGATTATATATATGCCTCATGTTGTTGCCGCCTCCCTTAAGCAGAAACCCTGGTAGCCGCATTCTCTCACCTCCTTGTGAGAATCGGCGTAGAGAGAAAAGAAGAGGAGGAATCCGTTTTATTCTTGCTTTCTTTTTTCGGCTAACTAGTGTAAGAGGAGGAAGGTTTCTCACAACCTAGACTACTAGCATCGTCTTGGCAAAACATAATCTCAACCTTGTAAAGGTTTTCGAGTCACCTGTGTGGATTACTATTAGAGGCCGAACAATTGGATGACTTTTTTATGCGACAATCGGGCAATGTGTGCAAGAACAAGAACATCAAGAATCTGTCTTGAGGTTTCGACAATCTCCATTACAGAGGTATGAGATTTTGATTGTTATTTGTTCTTGACAGGATGATCATTTTGAATTCATAAGTAGATCCATGGAGGGATTCAATTTCTGTTTGCTTTTATATTATTCCGTTGCGTTGTTAATTTAACTTGTTGATTAAATTATACATGATCTCTGTTTGAGCATGATCCGGATCCCAACATAAAGTACCTAAGCTTTCGTGATGATCCTCTGTATGGGCTTAGAGAACTATACTCCAACAAATTGAACCTTTTCTTTTGGATTGAGGTGCCTTACTAGCCTTCACAGGCGACAGCCTTTAGAACCTAATTCAACCTCATATAGTGAATAAGTTAGGAACACATGGAGAAACATTTCCAAACCTTTTCTATCTATTTTACATTCCAAACAAGTTTTGTAAATCGGGCGATGATGAACGTACAGCGTATCGCCTGTAATAAGTCTAATATTTTGTCCCAAGGGCGTTATAATGCCTGAATTTTGTTAACACGATTGGGGCAATTACTTATTTTGTCATATATTATTTGTTTATACCTTTGAATTCATTTCCTTACTAATTTGCTTCTTTTCTTTTTCATGCATTGCTTGTCATCATCATGCACTAGGAAGGTAATTGGTCCTGGGATAGTCTTCAACCAAAAGAACTTTCATGGATGGTCAGGTTGCTTCAGTAGTTGAGAAGCATGTAGTAGTAAGAGAACGCTAAAAAAAAAGCTCAGCGAGAAGACGGGGATTGCTTAAAGGAAGGTTACATATCGGTATTGCCAGAGCGGGTATGTCACACCCCAAATTCAGGGCATGTGATCGGCCAAAGAGAAGGTATGCCCCTGCCTCCGAAGCCTGAGTGTACTCATTAAACCATATTAAACAAAATTTTGGCATAATCTCGCCCTACATGGGGTTTGCCGCTCAATCATCAACAACATAAATATCACCATATTATACTAGGCCTCTAAGTCCGTTATACGTCATACATCACTTAATTACATCCGTTTACAAAATATACAAGACATATTCATCGTACACAAAATACAGCGGATCCATGATACCCTAGTGAGTGCAAAATTGTATCCCACCATCGCCATTGCTTAACACGTCCTGGTCAATCCGCTCACCACAAGTACATGAGCAGTTAGCTATCCGGAATCTGGGAAGAGATGGGTCTATCAGAATTTGAAAAAGAATGAAAATAAACGAAGTGGATCGAAAGACTCAGTGAACATAAGGTAACTAGGAAGAGTACTTGGATGTTTCGTGCTCCCTTTCTTAACTATGAAAGCATAAACATGACATATCATGTATGACTAATTAATCGAAAAGTAATATTCAAAAATTGTTCCGGAACTTATAAAAATTCTTTGTCCCATATGAAATCTTCTACGCTGAGTGCTGAATATAAATAGGCCATTGGCCAGCCGAAATCGATAGCCAAAAATATTTAGCAATCGATTTTACGAGTATACTTCTACATTTATCATTTAAGAATTTATCATGTCTATATCATCGAAACATCCCGGACTTATACCAGTCCGTAATATTTGTCATACTGGACTATCTTGTCCATATCATCCCGGACTCATCCTGTCCGTACAACAATAGCATCCTAGAGATCACCTTGTCCGTATAATAATAACATCCGAGACATCACCCTATCCGTATAATAACATCCCGGACATCACCCTGTCTGTATAATAATAACATCCCGGACATCACCCTGTCTGTATAATAATAACATCCCGGACATCACCTTATCCGTATAATAATAGGATCCCGGACATCATCTTGTCCGTATAATATCAACATGATATAGTAATTCTCTTATATCATGGAGTAATATATATATATATATATATATACTATGCTATGAAACAATCTCTACGCTAACATATTTCTACAATATCTAACTATCCTTAAATACTCAACCATCCTATATAATATCATTCATCAACCAATTTCACAAATTAATAATCGTAACACCTCAAACACAATTCCATACTATTGTTTCTTTAATCCTACAAGTACAGCCATAATCCGTACCTTGCCCAACATCTCAATTAAGCATATCCGAACATTTCAAATAGCTCACATTCATTATTATTCAACTCCACAACACTTACCTCATGTAACCATATTAACACCACACTTACACCTTTGACCCGCGTAAGGTTCAAAACTTACCATTTTCGTAATCCGGGCAATATTTCTTGTATCAATATCCATATCAATCAACAATGCATATAAAACAACAACTAACTCCTAGATTAACCTATACACTCACAATGTTAGTCTAAGTGTTAAAGCGGCACTTTTTTGGCGTTGTCGCGACCCCGGGCGAATCCTGCAATATAAGTACGTACAGCATCATCAGAATATTCTGTGAATATTTCTCAACTACGGGGCATTCAAATTCTAACTATTTATTCTAGTTAGCTGCCATTCAAAAAATTTCAGCTTAAGAATTTTTACAAATAAACTCCTACACTTAGCTCGGGTCAAAATTCGGAGCAACAATCAATTGGAAAGTTGCTCACACAATAACAACAAAGCTAACGGTGGCCTTGGACAACCAAGGAATATGGAGGCACCACCTTATGGGCAAGCTAGGGTTTAGGCCAAGCTTGTTTTAGCCTCTAAATTTTGATTCACAGTTATCCGATATTAATTTATTGTTTAAGGAGGCTGAGGAACACCTTGCATAATGGAAAAACTGGTGGCAACATGGTGGTTCACCACCACCAATTTTCAACCCATATAATTTCTCATAGATAGAGAAAAATTCTTCAAAATCTAATATCAAAATCAAGCTTAGAATATGAAGTTACCTATAGGTTAGTGAAATCCTTGCAAAATTTGGTGATTTCCCTTGAAATTTAGAGGAGAGAGAAAGCTTTAGTAAACTTTAATGATTTTTTTTTTTGGTGAGAAAATGCCTAAGGCATAAAGAGCAAGAAGAAAACGTGATGTCTTCTTATTTAGGCTGAAAATTTATGGGAAATTATCCCATGTTCTTAACTTTGCCTAAGCTTGGTCAAAAGAGTTGACCAACTTTGACCTTTTGCACAAGCCCTACAGAACTTGATGTTCAGGATTTCGTTTTTCATTTTAATGCCAAATATTTGATCCAAATGTCATATTAACATATTATATAGTCATAAAGTCCATTTATACCATTTCCCAGACTAAAAATGAAAAAGGTTGTAAAATGACCAAAATACCCTTGGTGCATATATATTTTTTCGAATTTGATGCCGATTTTTGTTCTTATAATAAGAATTGATTCTATATCATATATTATCATCATATCCACTCAATTTATCATATTTTATGGACTTTTCCTCTTCCCGATTTTAGTCTGAATTTTTTTTAAACTACTTTAAGGTAAAATCGCTTAACCACCCGATTTAACCTCTAATTCTATAATCTATCATACAACATGCATACCAAATGATAGCCCATCCTTCCTAGTTCCTTTTACATGTGTAGTTTCGATCCATCAGAATGTTATAGGAGACCCGAGTTATCTCTAGCTTACGAGGGTCTCACAATTCTTCCCCCTTAATAAAAATCATCCTCGAATTTTGCATAAAATTAACCTATAAAGAATTACCTCATATTTGAAATAACTGGGGGTACTGCTGTCTCATCTTATCCTCAAGCTCCCACGTAGCCTCCTGCTTATGTTGATACTGCCACACAACTTTAACTGTAGGAACTTTCTTGGACCGCATCTTTCGCACTTGACGATCTACTATGGCTACAGGTTCCTCAATATATGTTAACCAGGAGTCTATCTGTGCTGCCTGTGGCTGTAAAACATGTGAATCATCTGGAATGTATTTTCGCAACATAGACACATTGAATACGGAGTTGTACATAGCTCAAGTCTGGAGGCAACGCTAACTCATATGCTACCGCACCCTTATGGCTCAATATCTGAAATGGTCTAATGTACCTTGGACTCAACTTACCTCGTGTCCCAAATCTCATAACTCGCTTGAAAGGTGAAACTTTTAGGAATACATAATCTCTAACATCAAACTCTAACTCACATCTTCGGTTATCAGCATAGGCGTTTTGCCGATTTTGGACAGCCATCAACCTCTCTCTTATTATTCCAACCTTTTGCACTGCATCCTGCACAATATCTAGACCAAGTAGCTGATACTCTCCTGCCTCAAACCAACCAACAGGCGATCTACACTTCCGACCATATAGTGCCTCAAATGATGCCATCTGTATACTGCTGTGATAACTGTTGTTATAAGCGAACTCAATCAAAGGTAAATGATCATCCCAATTCCATTCAAAATCTAATATGCAGTCCTGCAACATATCCTCAAGGGTCTATATAGTCCTCTCGAATTGTCCATCTGTCTGGGGGTGAAAAGCAGTGCTAAACCGCAACTGTGTATCGAGGGCCTCCTGAAATAATCTCCAAAATCTTGCTGTAAACTGTGAACCTCTATCTGATATAATCAATAATGGTATACCATGTAAAGGCACAATTTAATCCAAATAAAGCTTAGCATACTTATTAGCTGGATAAGTAGTTTTCACCAGAATAAAATATGCCGACTTAGTCAATCTATAGACAATCACCCAAATAGAATTATATCCTGCCTTAGTTCTAGGCAAAGCAGTCACTAAATCCTTGGTAACATGATCTCATTTCCACTATGGTACCTCAAGGTTCTGTAATGGACCAGCTGGTCTCAAATGTTCAGCCTTTACTTGCTGACATATTAGGCATTTAGCCACATAATCTGCTACATCACGTTTCATGCCTTGCCACCAGTAAAACTACTTAAGATCACGGTACATCTTGGTAGCACCGGGATGCATCATATATGATGAATTATGTGCTGCATCAAGGATCCTACCTCGAACTCCCTCTATCTCAAGGACTACCAATCGACTATGGAAACGAAGAGTTCCCTCTTCATCCCTCTTCATCCATCTGAAATCTATCGTCCTTGCCCTATTTCACATTAGCTATCATCTCAGTACAAAAAGCATCAACATTCTGCCTTGCTTTAACTTTCTTTACTAAGGAGGATCTAACCTGTACATGTGCAATAAGTGCACCAGTCCCGATAAAACTCAAGGTAACACCTCTTTCCAAGCAATCCTAAATAGCCTTAGCCAACGGTCTCTTTTCTAGGGACAAGTGAGCCATGCTTCCCATAGACTTACAGCTCAAAGCGTCAGCAACCACGTTGGGTTTACCCGGATGATAAAGGATAGTGCAGTCGTAATCCTTGAGTAACTCCAACCACCGTCTCTATCTTAAATTTAACTCCCATTGATCAAAAATATATTTCAAACTCTTGTGGTTGGTGTATACCTCACATGACTGGCCATATAAGTAATGTAGCCATATCTTTAATGCAAAGATAATGCTTGCTAACTCCAAATCATGTGTCGGATAATTCTGCTCATGCTTCTTCAACTGCCTCGAGGCATATGCTATAATCTTGCCACCCTGCATTAACACACATCCCAATCCAACCCTAGATGCATCACAACATACAACATATCCACTGGATCCGATCGGTAATGTCAAAACTGGAGCAGTAGTCAAACGCTCCTTGAGCTCTAGAAAGCTCCTCTCACATTCGTCTGACCACTCAAACTTGACATTCTTTTGGGTAAGTCTAGTCAATGGAGCTGCCAATCTCGAAAAAATCTCAACAAATCTCCTGTAATACCCTACCAGCCCCAAGAAACTTCAAATCTCAGTAACGGTGGTAGGTCTTTCCAATCACGCACTGCCTCCACCTTTTTAGGGTCCACACTAATACCTTCCTTGGATACAATATGTCCAAGGGATCCTACACTACTCAACCAGAACTCGCACTTTGAAAACTTAGCATATAACTGGTGTGTTTTCAAGGTCTCAAGCACCACCCTAAGATGCTGGCTATGATCATCCTCAGTCCAAGAATACACTAAGATATCATCAATAAACACTATCATGAAGTGATCTAAATAGGGTTTAAACACCCTGTTCATCAGATCCATAAAAACTGGGGCGTTAGTCAGTCCAAAAGACATTACAAGAAATTCATAGTGCCCATAATACGTACGGAAAACAGTCTTATTCGCATCTTCCCTCCGAATACGGAGCTGATGATAACCTGATCAGAGATCAATCTTAGAAAAACAACTAGCTCCCTGCAACTAATCAAACAAATCATCAATCCTCGGTAGCGGGTACTTATTTTTAATAGTCATCTTATTAAGTTGCCTATAGTCAATACATAGCTGCAAGGATCCATCCTTCTTCTTAACAAACAATACTTGAGCACCCCAAGGTGAAGTACTCAAGTGTATGAATCCCTTGTCCAATAAATCCTAAAGTTTTACCTTCAATTCCCTCAGCTCAAGGGGAGCCATACGGTAAGGGGAAATTGAAATAGGCTGGGTTCCTGGCAACACATCAATACAGAGCTCAATCTCTTGCTCAGGAGGAAGTTCGGGTAACTCCTCTAGAAATACATCTGGAAACTCAGATACAACTGGTATCTTATCCAAATTCGGAACCTTACCTTCAATATCACACACATAGGCTAAATAGCCCTGACAGCCATTATTTAACAACTTCTCAGTGTTTAAGACCGATATCATTTTTGTTGTATTCATACTCTGATCTCTCTGATATTTTAAAGCTAATTTCCCTGGTATCTGGAAGGTAATAACCTTCTCAAAACAATCTAAAACCGCATAGTTGGCAGCTAGCCAATCCATGCCCAGTATCACATCAAATTGTAGTATATCTAGTATCACTAGATAGGCTATCAACACCTCCCCGCCAATCTCAATATCACACCCTTTCAAAACTCGACTAACTGCATACTCTACCCCGACAGGTGTTGAAACTAGCAAAGGTTCATTTAACTCACTAACAACTCTGAGCAAAATATCCGCAAACTGCGGGCAAATAAATGAATGGGTAGGATCAAATAAAGCATGTGCGGGTTGTAAACAAACCATAATAATACCTGTCACAACTGCATTGGATGCCTGGGTATTCCTAGGTGTCAATGCAAAAACTCGAGCTTATCCCCTGCCGCCTGACGTCTGTCCTTTATCGAAAGATTGTTGTCCCCGGCCCTGAGTGCCTCTACCAATCTGCTATGCGACTAATCCTGCTGACTGCCCTAGTGCAGCTGTAGCTGGGAGTAGAGCTGCTACTAATGGAAGTGAGCCAGAATCCAATGGGTAGTTTCTTCTCATGTGCCTCGATTTACCGCATTTAAAACATAAATCTGATCTCCAACATACGCCTCTATGTCGGCGTCCTCAAATCTAACATGATGGGGTAGAAGCTCCCCAGTAGTAGTAGCAGCTGATGTACTCTGAGGGCGACCACTAGGTCTATGCTGACTGTTCTGACCCCCATCCCTCTATACACTACTAGTAGATGCCTCTCCTCTAGACACGACACCACCAACTGGCCTCGATGACCCTACCATCCTAGAACCCTATCCACCAAATCTAGGCCTCTTTCTTGGGCCCCTATCACTCTGCCTATCCCAAGCTCGTTGCTCGATCGTCAGAGCATAATTTAATACCTCAGCATATGTAGATATCTCTGTCAACTAAATTGACCTAAACAAATACTCCCGAAGACCATCCACAAACCTCTTAGTTATATCATACTCGGTGGATACCAACCGTGGCGCGTATACAAAAAGATAAAAAAATTGGATATCGTAATCAGTCATAGTCTCTGTCTGCTTGAGTTGCTCTTCACGAGCCCTAGCCTCGCGAACACTCTGTGGTAAGAACCTACGAAGAAACTCAGTACAAAACTCTAGCCACGCTAATGGAGGATCAGTAGCTTGTCGTCTCCTAAGCAACGTCGTATACCATGTTCCAGCTATACTCCTAAGCTGGAAACTGACTAACTCCACAGATCGAATCGGAGAACATCCCAATGATATGAACAGTCTACTGCAATGATCCAAAAAGTCATTGGGATCTGTATTAGCATCCTTCCCTGTAAACAAAGGTGGTTGATTCTTCTTAAACTCAGATAACGAAACCTGAAGGTATCCCTCTGGTCGGCCCTGCTCTGACTTTACCAATGCAGCTGCCGGCTGTGGCTGTGCCTGTTGGGCCTGATCTAGCTTCCTCTGTTGCTCTGCCACAACCTGTGCCAGAGCCTCTACCTGGTGTAATACTTCATCCATTTTAGCATCCATCCTGTCAAATCTCATCTCAGTATCTATAGTATCCCAAGTAGCAGTCCTAGAACTCTCCCCACTCTGGCCTCTAATCTTAGGGCCAGTAGAAATCTGATCTGGGACCTCAAGCTCTCGGTCCCCTGATGTATCTCTAGGTCTACGAGTTCTTGTTCAGGGAGGCATCGTATCTAGAAAATAAACATATGTCAATAATTCCATAATATTATTTATACAGTTCATTATGTACTAGCAAGCTTAAAAATTACCGGACGTAACAGCATGTGACGATGGACATCCGTAGGGGTAGTACACTACTTATCGATACCTGGTATTACCCACCAAGCTATGGCATAATCAGTAAATTCAATGACTGCCAACTTCACCTTCTTCTCCTCCGAATAGTTGTGACAATCAAAGATCAATTCTATCTTCTTCTCCCACTCCAAATACACCTCAGGATTAGTTTTACCTTGAAATGGTGGAATTTTCATTTTAATATTTCCAAGGTTCCTATCTTCTCTATTTTTCCAATCATGATCCCTAGTGTTTCTCCTAGGCCTTCCTCCATGCCTAACTCGTCTAGGTCTACCCATATTAACTTCCTCATCATCTACCTCCTCTATATCATGTTCATCAACAACACTAGGCTCACGCCTAGACCCTCTATCTCGCCCACCTTGTAGGGTTTGAATGGCTGTCGATTGCCTCTCTATCTTGTCTGACATCTGTGCCATCGCAAAATTCATCCTCTCAAACTGTTGTTGCATAGCTCTCCATGTAAAGGATGGATTTTCATCCCCCTTGTGTGATGATTCACTATGGTGAGACATTTGGAGTTGCTTCAAAACAAAATGTTAGTGATAAAAATAAACTCACATACTCCCTTAGTGTTTACATCAATTACGATATCACTCCAACTCTTATTTGCACTCTTTTAGGCTTTTTCTTTAATAAACTTACTTACTCTTGCCTTTTACCACTCTATTTCCTCTTTCAGGTTTTTTAGGAACTAGAAGAACTCTTCAAGAACTCCACTTGCTTAATTCTACCAAGCAAAAGACTCAAGAAACAATTAGTAAGAAGGTAAAACAAGTAAAAATCAAGAACAAGATTACCAAGAATTCAAATCTTTCCTATTTCCCTTGATCTTTTTCGAATCTTTCTTTCTTTTTCTTGATGTTCAAACACTTTCCTTTTTTTTTTCAAGAACGAGACTTCTTGATTTTTTTGAAATCTCGGATGAACTTTTTTTTTTCTTTCTTGGGACTGTTCGAATTCCCCTTTAAATTCTTTTTTTTTTCAAGATTTGTATCAAGAATCAACAAGAACAATTTTTAATAAATCAAGAATTCAAGAAACGAAATCTTGATTTAAACCAACTCTCAGAATGAAACCCCAAACTAAACTACCTAAATACTATAACCCTAGGGAAAAAGAATGTCTAAAGCTATAACCCCAAGACAAGAATGTCTGAAATCCCAAAACAAAAAAGTTGACAGAAACCCCAAAATCTTGTTATTGATTTTGCTGTGATAGTATCTAAACCAACTTCCAAGAATGAAACCCAAACAAAAATTGCCCTAAAAACTACAACTATTAGACAAAGAAATCCTGAAGCTATAACCCTATGACAAGTATGTCTGAAACCCCAAAACAAAAAACTTGAGAAAAACTCCAATACCCTATGTTATAAAAGATAAAAAGATTTGACCTGATTGGTTCCTAAGCGCTGATACCAACTGATGTGAACCTGTGGAGTTAAACCCTTTGAACCCACTAAAAATTAAAATACACTAATCCCAAGAAAGCCAAGATTCAGACAAAGAAAACTTAAACCCTTAGAAAGCCTGTTTCAAATAAAACTAGATTAAGCATGTAAGCTAGACCCTAAGAACTCTCGTTTCAAGAACCTAAGTTTGATAGGTTGAACGCCACAAAGAAAGAATTCTTTGATAAGTTCCTAAGTTCTGCCAAGAACTAAAAAGAGTGAAAACTCACTTGAATATTGTAGACACCTAATTTTGTCCGGACCACTAAAACAGGTATGTTTTCTTCCCAAAAAGATGTTTCCGAGTTTAAAAAGACTTTTTTCATCCTGCAAGTGGTACTCCAAGACTTAGTTTAAAAGGGCGAGCATAAAAAGTCAAACTTAAAAAAAGTCAACCTCGAAAAAAGTCTACCCCAAAAAAGTCAAACTACTGAAAAAGTCAACCTACTTTCAAAATCAATATTTTAAGTTCAATTGAAAAATGGAGAAAGAATTTTGATAATCCGAGGTCTACATTGAAAGTATGGAGTTGAAAGTTGGGATTTAGAGATTCAATAGAAAGGAAACCCTAATCCGAGAAATTTGGGGAAAAGTGCTTAAACGATCAAATTGGTCGAAATTGAAGGTTCCAAATGAAAGATAAGCACTGACTGCGGGTTATGGAGAAGCCACTTGCAAGAAAAACTGAAAGAAAAGTCAATCCGGGAGAAAATCGAGAATTAGGGTTTTTAGTGGATTTTAGTGAAATCGGGAAGAATCACGGAAATGGCCTGACTTGGTAAGAACAAAGCCCCCAATGGATGAGGAATGATTAAAAAGGGATAGCCCAAGGCTCAACTTGAAGAAAATATAAAAATCGGACTTGTTTTGAATAAAACCCGATTTCGAAGGTAAAAGGGCAAAATTGGAAAATTTGGGAAAAATAGCAAATAGACTCCAAAAATTCTGAAAATTTGTCAATCTCATTCTTAAATCATTTGAAAGATATTGGTAAAAGAAAATCTTGATTCGGAGTTCCTTTGCAAAATGGCCAAATCCCGGGCTTCTTATGTAGTAATTCAAAAAGGAAAATCCTAGAAAAATAGCAAATGGGCTCCAAATATTTTGAAAATTTGAAAATCTCATTTTTAAATTATTTGGAAGAGATTGGCGAAAGAAAATCTTGATTCAGAGTTCGTTTGCAAAATGACCAAATCCCGGGCCTCCTATGCAATAATTCAAAAAGATAAATCCCGGAAAAATACCAAATGGACTCCAAAAATTCTGAAATTTTGCAAATCTCATTTTTAAATCATTTGGAAGAGATTGGCGAAAGAAAATCTTGATTCGGAGTTCGTTTTCAAAATGGCCAAATCCCGAGCCTCTAATGCAGTAATTCAAGCCGATAAATCCCGAAAAAATACCAAATGAGCTCCAAAAATTATGAAAACTTCCAGATCACACATTTTAATTATTTTGAAGAGATTGGTGAAGAAAAATCTTGATTTGGAGCTCGTTTAAAAAATGGTAAAATGTAGGGGCATAAAAGGCCATTTTTGGAAGCAAAAATCAAAATAAATAGCAAACAGACTCGGATAATTTCCAGAACTCAATATTTTATTATTTTGGAAGTATTAAAAAAATAAAAAATTGAATTTGGAGTCCTTTTGATATTTATTTGCATCCGGGGGGCAAAACGATCATTTCACCCAAGCAACCGAAAAGGGCTTCTTTGGGCCTTTCAAAAAATCAGAGTTGGGCTGGAAAAGAGAAGTGCTGGCCTGCCCAGGCCCAAAGAAAGGAGGAAGCTTCTGATTTTTCAATCAAATGGCTAAAAATCAAGAGTTAGTTAGAGATTCTCGTTGATCAAACCATGGTGATTAAGCCACATAGGCCAAGAGAGATGCCAAAATTATTCTTGAATAGCTGTAATTTGAGACAGCTGAGATGCTAATCTAAAGGTGGTAATTTCATGATTTTTCACCTTGAATTATTAGCCATTTGATGAAAAATTGGTTACAAGGAAAATGACAACATCCTTGGGCAATATGAGGGGGTTTCGGCCAGCCTTGTAGGGGGGCAAAAAATTCATTTTTTCAATTCATTTGGCTGAGTTCTTTTGGCATTTACTTAGTTTTTTTATCTCCTTGGTTGAAAGCAAAAAATAAAAGTTTAGAAAAGAAAGGAAAGTTTGAAGAGATAAAGCTTGAAAGATAGCTTCTTGAGGTTGCTCTTGAGCACCAACTCTTACACTTTCTTGATTTTCCACTCTTATTTTTGCTATTTTGATTATTATTTGGTGAGTTTCTATTTTCAATAAATGTTTTTTATTGTTCTTTTAAGTTCTTCCTCCATCTCTTTCTTAAAGATATTTTTTACAATTTTTTTTACAATAAACTTACCATGGCCAAATGGCCTACATTATTCATGTAAGTTGCTGTTTTGATTTATTTTACCATATTGTTTATGTTATTTTCTTTGATCTTGGTGTTTTAAATGTTATGTTACTTCATATTCTTGAGTTATATTTTAATTTGGTTGCTTTGTTTGTTGCCATTTATGTTTTAAATATCATGTTTTTGCATTTTTAATTTTCTGTTTTCATGATGTTTAAATTTGAGCATGTTTTAGATTTAGTATATCAAGTGTTTGTGAAAATGCTTGTGTGGTCTTTGCATGATTTGAGTTTTATATCTTAGTTGAGCATGTTTTAGATTTAGTATATTAAGTGTTTGTGAAAATGCTTGTGTGGTTTTTGCATGATTTAAGAGTTATATTTTAGTTGAACATGTTAGTATACCAAGTGTTTGTGAAAATGCCTTGCTTGTTGGAGCTTGAGGCCATTTGGCTACTCCATGTGTTTTGCATTGTGTGTTGCATTTTCGCCATGTTAGTTGGTAGGTTTTTGCATTTGTATGACATTTGATTTAGTTGAGCATGTTAGTATACCAAGTGTTTGTGAAAATGCCATGTTTGCTAGTCACATTATTCCATTCGGCCACCCTTGGAATTTTTGCATTTTATGTGCATTCTTGCCATGTTAGTTGATAGGTTAGTATTTGCATGATATTTGGTTGAGTTTTTGGTTTAAGCATGTTTTGTGTTTGTGAAAATGCCATGCATATTTTAGTTATTAAGTTAGGTTTATTTGCCATGCATGTTCATGCATTTTAGGTCTAGGTTGCATTAAATGCCATGCAAGTTCATTTAGGTCTAGGTCACTTTATGAATGCCATGCATTTTTTCATGACATTTAGGTTTAAATCCATGCATTATGTTTGCTGTATTGTTTCATGCATTTCATGTTCATGCCACTTGAATAATGACTAGAGCCAATTAATGGTTCAAAGTCATGCTCTCTTGAGCACACTTGTGGAAAATTAAAGTTTGTCAAATTGATTATTCTACCTTTGTGATTTTTTTTACTTAACCAATTTTTATCTAACTTTCAAAAAGTCCTAGCTACTGTTTGTGAGTCATTTTGTGAGTCTTAAATATTTTTACTTTGATTTTTAAATGATTTTATCAAAGGCAAAATGTATTTTGACAAAACAGTTTTTTTTCACCCAATACTCGTACATTTCCGATTTTTCTGGGAATTCATCTTTAATCAAAAAATTAAGAAAATTGTTTCCTTTGTAGTTTTACGTGTCCTGAGTCTCCAGTATTTGTTTCAGAATTTTTTGAATTTTTAAAAATAGGGTAAAAAATCGTGGCTTAAAACTGGACAGTGGAGTCAGAATTGAATTTAAAGAAAAATCATTTTTCTGTTTTGGTTAAGTTACTTAGAGTGGGTTGATTAGAAGGGTTAGCTACTGAATTAGGGTAGTTTCTAAGCCTTTTTAAACTCAAAAAATGGTTTTTCAAGTCTCGGGTTAGGGGTAGTCAAGTCCGGATTTTTAAACTTAGAAAATTAGAGCCATTTTAAAAAATTAGCCCAGTTTTTATTTTTAATTCAAGCTTTTCAAAATTGTTTTCAAACAATCACAAAGTATTTTGGTTTTAGATTATTTAATTTGACATATTTTCCTAAGGTAGCCGGAAATCTTTTTAGATATACGGATTTCCTTAATTAAAGGAAAAAATACATTCTCATGCATTGCATTTTCTATATTCATGCATTTTATATATAATATGTGAGTTTTACTATGAGAATTTCTATGATATTGTTATGATTTTGAGCTATGTTATATTGTTTATTATATGATTTGGAATATTTCATGATATCCTATGCTTTTTATTTAATTATTTTTTTGTCATATTATTTAGCATATGCTATGTTCATGCATTATTATTTTCATTTTTATTTCCATGCATATTATATGATAGCATCATTTTATATTCCATGTCATTTAAATTATATGCCATATCATTCATGTTTGCCATGTCATTTAAATTATTTCATTTCATATAGAATATGTTATGTTACTTAGGTTATTTTATTTCATTTAGAATATATCATGTTACCTAGGTCATTTCATTTCATTTCATATAGAATATGTTATGTTATTTAGGTTATTTTATTTCATTTAGAATATATCATGTTACCTAGGTTGTTTCATTTCATATAGAATATATTATGTTACCTAGGTCATTTCATTTCATTTAGAATATATCATATAACTTAGGATATTTTATTTCATTTAGAATATGCTAAGGCATTCAAATCATATCATGTTATTTAGGTTGCATTATATTATTTAGATTTTGCTATGTCATTTTATTTATGTCATGCATATACATATTCATTTCATTTAAATGTTTTCAAAAAAGATAACGGTTTTCAATAAAATAAAGATATTCCCGAGTTAAAATAATTCATGAGTTCTCTGCCGGGTTTGCTAGGGAGGATATCATCAATTATTATTAATAACGGAATATCTTCTTTAAAAAGAGAATGATTCGAAAAATCTTCTAAAATTAATAAAAATTTCTATATTTTACCACGTTTGTTGGGGAATATAGGAAAATTTTGAATTTATAAATTTCGGATCATTTTCAATTAAAAACGGGATTATTTTTCTTTAAATTGGGAATTAACTTGAAATACTAAATTTAAAACCAATTTTTACCGAGACTTGAGATAACACACGATTAATAAGGTACCGATTTATACGGGCGTTGTGGGTGTGCTAATCCTTCCCCACACGTAACCGACTCCCGAACCCGCTTCTTTGATTTCTCTGGTTTAAAATGCAGACTTGAAATTGGTTTTTAAAATATTTTAATTAATTTTTAAAATATTTTATAAAACCGGTTTTAATAGGTGGCCGATCACACCTAGCTAAAAAAGATTGGTGACGACTCCATGTCTTTTTTAAGGTCATTTTCAAAACCTTAATTTTTTAGAGGAATTAAGTCGACTTTTCCTCGGTTTTTTTAATGTCACGCTTAACGAATAATAAAGTCTTTCGATGAGACTCGTTATTTTTTAGGTTGCGATAGCTTGGCGACTCAGCTGGGGACAATTAGAGAGTCAGGCCTAAAAATTAGTCGTGTGTTATCAAAGTCTCGGTTTTGTTGGTTTAATTGGTATTTAATTTTAATTACCACATTTTTTTAAATAAGGAGAATTTTGAAAATAATAAAATATTTTTAATATGTCCGTACTCATGTGCATGCATTTTATTATTGTTCTCTAGCTATTTAAGGTTGTATATTATAATTGCTTGTTGGTTAATGCGTTACACTATTCTTGAATGTTTTTATAAATTGATAAGGCATTTAGAATAAGGTTTGTAGAATAGGTGGTGAAAGGTTTGTTGTTCCTCCACACACACTACACGTGCATTTGCATATCATGAATCCTATACCCGGGTTCCGTCCTTTTAGGTGGGAGCAAAGTAACTATGCCTTCGTGATTAACAATCCGCATGGGCTAGTGAAACACTTCTGGAGTACTAAATTACCTAAGCCTTCGTGATTAACAATCCGCATGGGCTAGTGAAATAGACTCTAACGAATTGAACCCGCTTTTATCGGGGTACCTTACTAGCCTTCCCCGGCGACAGTGAGGAACAATTCGGGGCCTTAGAACCGATTCACCTTCATATAATAAACCTAGGCGAAGCCATGCCGAATTTCAGTTAGATATACCTAAAATTGGAACACATGGAGGGACATTTCTAAACCTTTTGTTACCTATTTTACATTCTGAAGAAGTTTTGTAAATAGGGCAACGATGTACGTACATCGCCCTTAATAAATGTGTTAATCCATCCCAAAGGCACTGTGATACCTATATAAGTAGATATTTGTCGAGGCAAAATATTCATTAATTGTTTTTTTAAAAAAAAAATCCTTTTTCAAGCATTTTTGCATTTTGCACATTTCATACATGTGTGAATAGAGCATGTACATTTTGGTTGTATTATTGATCTCATTTTTGCAATAAATGGATGGTGATAATAATTTCATTTGATGATTTCATAAAACCGGTAGTGTTGCATGAACATTTGGACATTGTACCATAGTAAGATCCACTACCCCAGAATTCTTTTGAAAATAATATGATTGGTTTTTCATAGAAAAAAAACATGTTTCAAAAAGTCATAAATTTGGAGGCAAATCTTGCATAATGAGATTTTTTTTGAATAATCAAGATTTATGTCCCACCAATTTCGTGTAATCATTGGTTAATTTATTTGTATCATTTTGATAACTTGTCACAGTCCTAATATGCATGGTTATTCATTGTAGAATACATTTGTGATATACATGGTCATTCTTTGTACCTACCTTTGTATTAATTCATTTAGTCTCCGAATGTATTCATTTTGACATCATAACATGCATGGTCATTCGTTGTAGAATACATACATGGTCATTATTTGTATATACCTGTGCATCAATTTATTCAATGCATCATATTGGCATTAGATTGCATCCATGACATACATAGTCATCATACTTTCTCTGTATATGTTCATGCATTAATCATCGGTATATTCATGCACATAGGAATAGAGTATGTATATTCATAATTGTATTCTTAATCTCATGACATTTTCATTTGCATGAAAGGGGTTTGAGATATGAGGAACGAATCGGAGGAACGATTGGGTGTTTTGGAACGCAACCAAGAGGCATGTAGACATGAAATCCGGAAAGTGAAAGAACAACTTGCCAAATTGCTGAAAATGGTTGAGGATATGGGTAAAAGTAAAGAGGAACTTTCTCAGGGCTCTGCATCGTCTTCGGATCAACCAAAACCATTAGGTCCAAAACATACAATCCTTGCTGGATCTTGCACTTGTCAATGCCACAAAGGTTGCAATCCTGATGAAATTGTGGACAAAATCGTGAAAATGATTAAACCTGAGAGCTTGATACCAAAGATAGAAACCTTTGATCCTGTACCAAACCTGCAAACTGTTCTAGGTCCAAACCAGTATCCCCACCCTACTATGGTCCAATCATCCATTGGGATAACCACTACGGGATTATTGAATCCCACTCCATCACCAACAACTGCCAGTTCATACTATTTCCCTCATCAATCACCTTATCCAGTATCTGGGATAGGAACCTCGAGCTATGTACAACCTCCAAAGGCCCCCTGTCCAAATCCATACCCTTACCATGTTGTTCCGCCACATCTCCATGTAAACACTCCGGTTCGGACCTTAGTGCCACCACCAAGTGCCCCAACTCCTAGGTTCAGTGTGACTAAGAAACGACAAAGGCCTTTTGATCCCCTTGCAATTAGATACCGAGAGCTTCTCCCTTACTGATCCAAAATCACATGGTTGCCTGTATCCCATTGAAACCACTGTTACCACCATATCCAAATGGGTATAATCCAAATGCAAAATGTGATTATCACTGTGTAATTGTTGGCCATAACATTGAAGACTGTATAGCGTTCAAAAAGAAAGTGCAAACTCTTCTAAATGCCAAGTGGTTGGATCCAACGACACTGATTGATAAAGGACTTGGAAAGCGCCATTAGGATTGGGAGATTTACAGCATTGAGGTGGAAAGGCTTCGGTCTTATATGATGTAATAGGATTTCACTTTTTCAGTAGCAGGCTCTTATAGCCTTAGGATGCTAGGAAGAATAAAGTGCTTGTAAAGACAGTTTTAACCACTGTTCAAATTTTGTAAAACATGGTTTATACCATTGTGAACGTTGATATGGGAATGAATTGATTATGTTTCAAATTTATGAGAGGTTGATGATTAAGTTCCTCCGATTCTTATTTCCCCTGTGATATCTTCCCCTTTTGCATTTTGCATCCGATCAATTATTGGTCATACCATACATTCATACATGTATCATGTTAGCATCAGGTTGCATTTACGCATTCATAATCAGCATGATTTTTCTGTATATATCCATGCATTAATTTGCCTATTACATACATCATGTTGGCATTAAGTCGCATTCATGACACACATGGTTAGCATGATTTTCTTTGTATATACTCTGTATCAATCATTCATTGTTTGCATTTATCATAATTGACACCGTGTTGCATTCATAGGGTATATAATCATTCATTAGGAAATATGCTAAAATGCACATGATCAGTCATTGCATATATCCATGTGTTGATTTGTTTATTCTTTGCTTGCAACATGTTGGCATTGTGATTACATTTGTTACATATATGGTCAACATGTTTCCATTGTACATGTCCATACATCATATTGTTTAGGCTTCACATATATCAAATTGCATTCATAGCTCATTCATCATGACATACATTTGGGGGAAATAAAATAGAAGTTGGCTTGGCTTTAGGACTATTTGAAAGAATTTCCATTTCAAATCATAAGTATAAGAAGTACTGAGTACACTTTTAATACAGGCTGGTGCTATGGAGGATGAACAAGTTGCCCGAATGGAAAAAATGGAAAGGGAACAGAAAGAATTGCGAGAATAGCTAGCAAAGTCTCAAGCAGAATCTAAGGATCAGATGACTAATTGATGGAGCTGATGTCTGCCGTAATCAAGGGAAAAGGATACACCGAAAACTTTGTCGCCAAAGAAGGGTTAGAGGCACGAAAGGGTCAGAATGAGGTCGTAATGAGTGATGCCCAAAACACTGTTAACCCCGTCAATGTCCTAAACTCAGATGATCCAGCTGAACAGGCAAAGTTGAAAATGGTTGCAGTAAATGAGTTTGAGTTGGCGGATTCCCAAGGGAAATATCAGTTGTTAGATGAAAGGCTCCGGGCAGTAGAAAGTACAGATGTATTTGGAAGTTTATATGCGAAAGAACGATGTTTGGTCCTCAATTTAGTCATTCCTCCTAAGTTCAAGATCCCTAACTTTGTGAAATATGATGGGACGATCGATCTGTCAGCCCACATCACTATGTTCTGCCGAAAGATGACAAGTCATATAGATAATGATAAGCTTTTGATTCACTACTTTCAGGATAGCCTCAGCGGGTCCGCAATTAGGTGGTATAGTCAGTTGAGCAAGGATCAGATTCGCTCTTGGAATGACCTGGCTAGGGTTTTTCTAAACCAGTACAAGCATATGACTGACATGGTGCCTGACCGTCTCACCTTGCAAAATATGAAGAAAAGAGCTTCTGAGAGCTTCAAAGAATATATGCAACGGTGGATGAGCCTGGCCGCCCAAGTACAACCGCCCTTAACTCAGAAGGAAACCACTGTCATTTTTGTGAATACACTGCAGGCCCGTACTATGATATACTTGTCGGCAACACCACAAAGAATTTTTCGGACATGGTAATTTCAGGGGAGATGATTGAGAATGCTATCAAGGATGGGAAAATTGAAGGAGAAAGAACATCTAATACCAATAACAAGGGGGGCATCTGAAAAGAAAAAGGAAGATACCCAAGTCGTGGAAGACTTTAACCCACCTCGCCAATTCTCCTCGTATCAGCCATATTACTCTACCCTGAACAGTGTCTCCCAAGGTTTTTATCCCTACCAACCAATGACTGCAACTACACCAGAATTTACATTTGTCTATCAATCGAACACCTTTGGGAATAATCGAAGGGGGCATAAAAAGCGAAAAAGGAATCAGGTTGACCCGATTCCTGTGACATACAGTGAGCTACTACCTCAACTCATCCAGAATCACCTTGTGACACCCATACAATTAGAGCCTCTTAAGCCCCCTTATCCGATCTGGTATGATGCTAATGAGTGTTATGGTTATCATTTTGGCAATGAAGCTCACTCAACAGAGAACTGCCCCGCTTTGAAGTACAAGGTCAGGGATCTCATCAAGGCTGGTTCGATAAGTTTTGAAGATGGGGAAGCCAAGTGTCATAAGAAACATTGTGCATGATCATATTAGGTTTTTGACGCATGTAGTTCTATACACTGTGATGATGAAAGCACTTGTCTCATGTTAACATCTACATGAATTAAATGAATTTTGAATTTTAAAATGCTTTGTGTTTGTTGTATCTTAACAATAATCTGAATTTGCAAAAACAAGCATTAAAGAAGTTTTAATAATGGATAGTCTCAAGAAGATTGATGATCAGTGTTAGAAATGACCCAACACCATCCCCCTCCTTTTGGGCTTCTCTATACCTAAACCTTGAATAAAGAACACTTGAAAGACCTGATGCTTCAAGGAATATGAATGATTGAACTTCAAAAAAAAAAAAGAAAAGAAAAAGAAAAGCATTGTCATTGCAGAATAAGCAAGGATGTAAATCCTAGTCTAGGCTATGAACAAAGGAACGAACTTTTTGAAAATTTTTCGAATTCCTTGAAATTCAAACAAATGAGACATTCTTTCAAGAATCTAGATTTTGGTAATTTGATCTGTGTCAAGGTTGTGCCAAAACCATTCATGTCATTTTCAACAAACCACAAAACACTAATTGCCTAAACATCACTTCATGATTGACACCTTGGGGCACAATGATTAAACTAGATTATCCCTTGTCCCAGAGAAAACCCATTTTTTTGGGTCATATTTTCCTTGTCTCTTCAAAGAACTCAGATTTGAAATTCAGCCTTTTCAGTACAGACCTAGACTTGCTATGTTCCTCGTTGATACAAATTCTCATTGGTTAATCAAATTGGGGCATCATATGCAGAAATGATAGATACATGGTGAATAAGGATGGACTAACGCATGAATCTTTGGGGCATGCGATAAAAATGAAAAAAATGAAAAATTTGTGATATCATGCATATGAGAATTCGGATGATTCCAAAGTGCAAAATGAAATTTTGAATATCTATTTCCCTTGGGGATTGCTTTTCAATGTGAATATTCGTGCTTGACATGAGGAATGGCCATCTTTCATATCCCTTTCGCACAAAAAGAAATTATCCATAGTCACCCCTTTTGAGCCGAAAGAATTCTTTTTTCTTTAAACCCTGATCAAGGATCACCATCTACGCTAGGGGGCAAATGCAAGGAAAGATCTTTTTAAAGATCATTGAGAAATGAGTCCTACCTCAAAGACAGATGCAAAGCAAATGGAGCCCCGAATAAAGACGGGCTCACTCCGTTGAAAAAATGAAAGCAAAAAACAATGTGTGTGAAAGACATGGCAAATTGAAAGCCAAAAGCAAGGAAGAAAAAGAGCAAAGTCAAAAGGAAAGAAATGCCCAAGAGGGGACAAATGCTTCAAAGAGAATCCTTCTCAAAGAAAAGATCCTTGATCTGATTACCCTCAAACACATATTTTGGGCCTATTTATCCTTTCTTTCTGAACCCTGAGCCATGGCCTACATTACATGCTTTAAAAGTCCATTTTGATTAAGCATGAATATTTAATTTGAAGGGTTTTCCTTAGATTTTATCCCATCTCATCAAATTCTCATTTCACTAAGGAATAATTTAGAATTCCCAAGTGGATGGTAAAACAATGAAAAAAAAGAAAATTGGAGAGAAAAGGGACTTTAGGGCGAAAACCCAAAAAACGGGCGGTCTAGAGTAGAATGGAAATTTTCGATGCCATCGATGATAGTACTGATACCACAAAAGAAAAGATCTTATTAAAGGAGTGATCATCGAGGAACATCTAGGAATTATTGAACCCCCAAATTGCCAACTCTCATTCAGAGGATTGTCTTCAAAAAAACTGGAACTTTTTCTCCAAGATTAAACTTTTCGGTTTAAACATCCCAGCTAATCTTGATGCTTGTCAAAATGCCTTGATGTGGAAACTAAAAGAATGTTGAATTTGTTTGGTTCTCAATAAATTCATGATTTATAAAACCTGTTCCATTTGTGAGCCTAGAAGGGATATACATTTTTGTCAAGAAGTTTTCCTGGAAAAGCCAGAATCTTGTTATACCAAGCCTTGCCAATCCCAGTTGAAAAAACCAGATTGATACTTAGAGAAATTTCTAACAATGATCATCAGTCTTCAAAAGATTTGTACATCACACATTGTGGGGTTAATATTTTTTGTTCAGAAGTTTTCAAAATGCGAAAACAAATAAAGAGATTTTTTGAAATACCCATTTCGATGTTGACATGAGACAAGGATTTTTCTAACTCAAAGGTGTAGAACTGCCAAGATAGGTCCTGACTTCCAGATATGAGGACAAGAAATATGAACCCAGTTCAAATCTCTGTTGATGAAAGTTTGAAAACTGTTGAGGCAAAGAGAATAGCCAAAATGAATTGAAGATATACTCTTATTTGAAGAGGAAAAATGAATTTGAAAGGCTAAGCCAAAGTCTAGAAAAACAATCGGGGGCATTTGTATCACTCATGAGCGCTCATCTTTTTATCAAGCTTTAACATCTGCACAGTGTCGGTAAGCATTTGCATCATTAATGGGTATTTGTATTGGCATTATTCCATAAGCATCTTCATTTTACATTTACATTTACATTCTTCATGGAATTCGCATTTGCGTCATCTCAAGCAAAAATTGCATCATTTCTAAAATCATTGCATTTCCATTATTGTGTGGTATTTGTAGTTACACCATTTATAAACCAGTTACATGAATACAATTAGTAGGGGCATCTGCATCATGAAACATGGGCATCAATCCAGGCCATTTGCATTTGCACTAAGAAATATTTTACATTTGCACGATGAAGCATGAGCACCTTGTTAAAAGACATGTGCATCTGCATCATTTCTCAAAGCTTCTGGAGGAGTTACCCAGAATTTTACAATGAGCAAGTCTTTGGTGGTGATAGCCAAAGCTTCTGGTGGGGATATCCAGAATTTTACAGTTTTAAAAGTGAACAAGTCTTCGGTGGTGATAGCTGAAGCCTCTAGTGGAGATATCCAGGGTTTTATAATTTTGAAAAATGAGAAATCTTCTTCTGGAGGAGTTACCCAGAATTTTACAATGAGCAAGTTTTTGGTGGTGATAGCCAAAGCTTCTGGTGGGGATATCCAGAATTTTACAATTTTAAAAGTGAACAAGTCTTCGGTGGTGATAGCTGAAGCCTCTGGTGGAGATATCCAGGGTTTGATAATTTTGAAAATGAGAAATCTTCTTCTGGAGGAGTTACCCAAATTTTACAATGAGCAAGTTTTTGGTGTTGATAGCCAAAGCTTCTAGTGGGGATATCCAGAATTTTACAGTTTTAAAAGTGAACAAGTCTTCGATGGTGATAGCTGAAGCCTCTGGTGGAGATATCCAGGGTTTTATAATTTTGAAAAATGAGAAATCTTCTTTTGGAGGAGTTACCCAGAATTTTATTCAACATGTGCATCTACATCAAGAAGCATTTGCATCAATCTAAGTTAGTTGAATTTGCATCAAGAAAGTTTGCAACAAATCAAGTCATTTACATTTGCATCAAAGACATTTGCACCAATCTAAGTCATGTGCATCTACATCAAGAAGCGTTTGCATCATCTAAAGACATTTGCATTTGCGTCATCAAGCATTTGTATCATCTCTTAAAGCTTTCAGGTATAATCGAACTCGTTTTGCTTCTCAAATGAGTCGAGCCCCGAGATCATCGTCGAGGTAATTTCTTTTATATGAACAAGTCTTTGGTGGTGATAGCTGAAGCCTCTAGTGGAGATATCCAGAGTTTTAAAATCCTTTGAAAAGTCTTCTGTGGTGATAGCTGAAGCTTCTGGAGAAGATACCCAGAATTTTAAGCACAGCTGAGAACAAGACAAGTTAAGGCCCCGAGACCATCGTCGAGGTCATGTCCTTTCTTGCAAATCGAATTCGTTTCCTTAAGACGAGTCGAGCCCTGAGATCATCGTCGAGGTAATTTCTTTTATATGAACAAGTCTTCGGTGGTGATAGCTGAAGCCTCTGGTGGAGATATCCAGAGTTTTAAAATCCTTTGAAAAGTTTTATGTGGTGATAGCTGAAGCTTCTGGAGGAGATACCCAGAATTTTACACACAGCTAAGAACAAGACAGGTTAAGGCCCCAAGACCATCGTCGAGGTCATTTCCATTCTTGCAAATCGAATTCGTTTCCTTAAGACGAGTCGAGCACCGAGATCATCGTCGAGGTACTTTTTTTTATTATGAACAAGTCTTCGGTGGTGATAGCTGAAGCCTCTGGTGGAGATATCCAGAGTTTTAAAATCCTTTGAAAAGGTAAAAAGTCTTCGGTGGTGATAGCTAAAGCTTCTGGAGGTGATACCCAGAATTTTTACAGTTTTAAAAATGAGCAAGACTTTGGTGGTGATAGCTGAAGCTTCTGGAGGAAATACCCAGAATATTAAACACAGCTGAGAACAAGACAGGTTAAAGCCCCAAGACCATCATCGATGTCATTTCCGTTCTTGCAAATCAAATTCATTTCCTTAAGACAGGTCGAGCCTTGATTAGTCAGGGAATTCAATTTAAGGACAAAATATTCAATTTACTGTTTAAAAAAAATGAAAACTAGAAAATGAAAAATGAAGAAATGATAGAAGAATGAAAAAGAAAACCCCTTTCCCTTTCCTACACATGTGATTTCACTGACCGTACAAAATTAGTGTCGGTTTATTTTTTCCTGATTCCTGATTCTCAGCAATAGCCAAAGAGGGGCAGCTGTAGACACCTAATTTTGTCTGGACCACTAAAATAGGTATGTTTTCTTCCCAAATTGATGTTTTCCGAGTGTAAAAAGACTTTTTTTTCATCCTGCAGGTGGTACTCCAAGACTTAGTTTAAGAGGGCGAGCATAAAAAGTCAAACTTGAAAAAAGTCAACCCCGAAAAAAGTCAACCCCAGAAAGTCAAACTACTAAAAAGTCAACCCACTTTCAAAATCAATATTTTAAGTTCAATTGAAAAATGGCGAAAGAATTTTGATAATCCGAGGTCTACATTGAAAGATATGGAGTTCAGAAGTTGGGATTCAGAGATTCAGTAGAAAGGAAACCCTAATTCGAGAAATTTGGGGAAAAATGCTTAAACGATCAAATTGGTCGAAATTGAAGGTTCCAAATGAAAGATAAGCACTGACTACGGGTAATAGAGAAGCCACTTGCAAGAAAAACTGAAAGAAAAGTTAATCCGGGAGAAAACCGAGAATTAGGGTTTTTAGTGGATTTTAATGAAATCGGGAAGAATCACGGAAATGGCCTGACTTGGTAAGACCAAAGCCCCTAATGGATGAGGAATGATTGAAAAGGGGTATCCCAAGGCTCAGCTTGAAGAAAATCTGAAAATCGAAATTGTTTTGAGCAAAACCGGGTTTCGGAGGTAAAAGGGAAAAATTGGAAAATTTGGGAAAAATAGCAAATGGACTCCGAAATTTCTGAAAATTTGTCAATATCATTCTTAAATCATTTGAAAGAGATTGGTAAAATAAAATCTTGATTCGGAGTTCGTTTACAAAATGGCCAAATCCTAGGCTTTTATGCAGTAATTCAAAAAGGAAAATCCTAGAAAAATAGCAAATGAGCTCCAAATATTTTGAAATTTTGCAAATCTCATTTTTAAATTATTTGGAAGAGATTGGAGAAAGAAAATCTTGATTCAGAGTTCGTTTGCAAAATGACCAAATCCCGGGCCTCCTATGCAATAATTCAAAAAGATAAATCCCGGAAAAATAGAAAATGGACTCCTATGCAATAATTGGAGAAAGAAAATTTTTGAATTTTTAAAAATAGGGTAAAAATCGTGGCTTAAAACTGGACAGTGGAGTCAGAATTGAATTTAAAGAAAAATCATTTTTCTGTTTTGGTTAAGTTACTTAGAGTGGGCTGATTAGGAGGGTTAGCTACTGACTTAGGGTAGTTTCTAAGCCTTTTTAAACTCTAAAAATGGTTTTTCAAGTCTCGGGTTAAGGGTAGTCAAGTCCGGATTTTTAAACTTAGAAAATTAGAGCCATTTGAAAAAAATTAGCCCAGTTTTTATTTTTAATTCAAGCTTTTCAAAATTGTTTTCAAACAATCACAAAGTATTTTGGTTTTAGAATATTTAATTGGACATATTTTACTAAGGTAGCCGGATATCTTTTTAGATATACGGATTTCCTTAATTAAAGGAAAAAAATACATTCTCATGCATTGCATTTTCTATATTCATGCATTTTACATATAATATGTGATTTTTACTATGATAATTTCTATGATATTGTTATGATTTTGAGCTATGTTATATTGTTTATTATATGATTTGGAATATTTCATGATATCCTATGCTTTTTATTTAATTATTTTTTTGTCATATTATTTAGCATATGCTATGTTCATGCATTATTATTTTCATTTTTATTTCCATGCATATTATATGATAGCATCATTTTATATTCCATGTCATTTAAATTATATGCCATATCATTCATGTTTGCCATGTCATTTAAATTATTTCATTTCATATAGAATATGTTATTTTACTTAGGTTATTTTATTTCATTTAGAATATATCATGTTACCTAGGTCATTTCATTTCATTTCATTTCATATAGTATATTGGCGCAACCTAAAAAATAACGAGTCTCATCGCAAGACTTTATTATTCATTAAGCGTGACATTAAAAAAATCGAGGAAAAGTCGACTTAATTCCTCTAGAAAAATAAAGGTTTTGAAAATGACCTTAAAAAAGACATGGAGTCGCCACCAATCTTTTTTAGGTAGGTGTGATCGGCCACCTATTAAAACCAGTTTTATAGAATATTTTAAAAATTAATTAAAATATTTTAAATACCAATTTCAAGTCTGCGTTTTAAACCAGAGAAATCAAAGAAGCGGGTTCGGGAGTCGGTTACGTGTGGGGAAGGATTAGCACCCCCACAACGCCCGTATAAATCGGTACCTTATTAATCGTGTGTTATCTCAAGTCTCGGTAAAGATTGGTTTTAAATTTAGTATTTCAAGTTAATTCCCAATTTAAAGAAAAATAATTCCATTTTTTATTGAAAATGATCCGGACTTTATAAATTCAAAATTTTCCTATATTTCCCAACAAACGTGGCAAAATACAGAAATTTTTATTAATTTTGGAAAATTTTCCGAATCATTCTCTTTTTAAAGAAGATATTCCGTTATTAATAATAATTGATGATATCCTCCCCAGCAAACCCGGCAGAGAACTCATGAATTATTTTAACTCGGGAATATCTTTATTTTATTGAAAATCATTATCTTTTTTTCAAAAACATTTAAAATAAATGAATATGTATATGCATGACATAAATAAAATGACATAGCAAAGTCTAAATAATATAATGCAACCTAAATGTCATGACATGATTTGAATGCCTTAGCATATTCTAAATGAAATGGAATATCCTAAGTTATATAATATATTCTAAATAAAATGAAATGACCTAGGTAACATAGTATATTCTATATGAGATGCAATATTCTAAGTCATATGATATAATCTAAATGAAATAGAATAACCTAAGTAACATAACATATTCTATATGAAATGAAATAACCTAAGTAACATGATATTTTCTAAATGAAATAAAATATTCTATATGACATAATATATCCTAAATGAAATGAAATGACCTAGGTAATATAATATATTCTACATGAAATGCAATATTCTAAGTCATATGATATAATTTAAATGAAATAAAATATTCTAGATGACATAATATATCCTAAATGAAATGAAATGATTTAAATGACATGACAAATATGAATGGTATGGCATATAATTTAAATGACATGGAATAGAATAATGCTATCATATAATATGCATGAAAATAAAAATAATAATGCATGAACATAGTATATGCTTAAATAAAAATAACTAAATAAAAGCATAGGATATCATGAAATATTCAAAACCATATAATAAACCATGTAACATCAAAAAATATAAATCAAAATAACAACAATATCATAGAAATTATTATAGCAAGAATCACATATTATATAAAATGCATGAATATAAAAATGCAATACATGAAATGTATTTTTTCCTTTAATTAAGGAAATCCGTATATCTAAAAAGATATCCGGCTACCTTAGGAAAATATGTCAAATTAAATATTCTAAAACCAAAATACCTTGTGATTGTTTGAAAACAATTTTGAAAAGCTTGAATTAAAAATAAAAACTGGGCTAAATCCTTTTTTAAATGGCTATAATTCCCTAAGTTTAAAAATCCGGACTTGACTACCCTTAACCCGAGACTTGAAAAACCATTTTTAGAGTTTAAAAAGGCTTAGAAACTAACCTAAGTCAGTAGCTAACCCTCCTAATCAGCCCACTCTAAGTAACTTAACCAAAACAGAAAAATGATTTTTCTTTAAATTCAATTCTGACTTCACTGTCCAGTTTTAATCCACGATTTTTTACCCTATTTTTAAAAATTCAAAAAATTCTAAATCAAATACTGGAGACTCAAGACATGTAAAACTACACGGAAAAAAATTTTCTTAAATTTCTGATTAAAGATGAATTCCCAGAAAAATCAGAGATGTACGAGTTTTGTGAGGAAAAAAGAAAACTGCTTTGCCAACACATTTTTGCCTTTGATAAAATCATTTAAAAATCAAAGTAAAAATATTTGAAACTCATAAAAAGACTTGCAAATAGTAGCTAGGACTGTTTGAAAGTTAGATAAAAATTGGCTAAGTAAAAAAAATCACAATGGTAGAATAATCAACTTGACAAACTTAATTTTCCACAAATGTGCTCAAGAGAGCATGACTTTGAACCATTAATTGGCTCAAGTCATTATTCAAGTGGCATGAACATGAGATGCATGAAACAATGCAGCAAACATAATGCATGAAATGCATGGATTTAAACCTAAATGTCATGAAAAAATGCATGGCATTCATAAAGTGACTTAGACCTTAATGAACTTGCATGGCATTTAATGTAACCTAGACCTAGAATGCATGAACATGCATGGCAAATAAACCTAACTTAATAACTAAAATATGCATGGCATTTTCACAAACACAAGGCATGCTTTATTCAAAAACTCAATCAAATATCATGCAAAATGCTAACCTATCAACTAACATGGCAAGAATGCACAAAAAATGTAAAAAACTTCCAAGAGGGCCGAATGGATAGTGTAACAAGCAAGCATGGCATTTTCACAAACACTTGGCATACTAGCATGAAAAACTAAGTCAAATGACATGCAAATGTAAAAACCTACCAACTAACATGACAAAAAATGCAACCCAAAATGCAAAACACATGGAGTAGCCAAATGGCCTCAAGCTCCAACAAGCATGGCATTTTCACAAACACTTAATATACTATCATGCTCAACTAAAATATAACACTTAAATCATGCAAAAATCACACAAGCATTTTCACAAACACTTAATATACTAAATCTAAAACATGATCAACTAAGATATAAAACAAAAAATCATGCAAAAAATCACACAAGCATTTTCACAAACACTTGATATGCCAAATCTAAAACATGCTCAAATTTAAACAACATGAAAACAGAAAATTAAAAATGCAAAAACATGATATCTAAGACATAAATGGCAACAAACAAAGCAACCAAATTAAAATATAACTCAAGTATATGAAGTAACATAACATTTAAAACATAAAAATAAAAAAAAATAGCATAAACAATATGGTAAAATGAACCAAAATAGCAACTTAAAATAAATAATGTAGGCCATTTGGCCATGGTGAGTTTATTGTAAAAACAAAATGTAAAAAAAATATACTTAAGAAAGGAGATGAAGGAAGAACAAAAACATTATTTTAAAATGAAAACTCACCAAGTAGAGATTAAAATAGCAAAAACTAAGTAAAAAACTCTAAGAACTCAGCAAAATGGAAAAGAAAAAATCAAAATCTCCTCGAACAAGGGCTGGCCGAATGGATATATATTGGCTTCAAGATGTTGTCATTTTTGTGTAACCAATTTTCCATCAAATGGCCAATAATTCAAGATGAAAAATCATCAAATTACCACCTTTAGATTAGCATCTCAGCCCTCTCAAATTACAGCTGTCCAAGAATAATGTTGACATCTTTCTTAGCCTATGTGGCTTAATCACCATGGCTTGATCAAAGAGAATCTCTAACTAACTCTTGATTTTTAGCCACTTGATTCAAAAATCAGAAGCTTCCTCCTTCCTTTGGACTTGGGCAGGCCAGCACTTCTCTTTTCCAGCCCAACTCTGATTTTTTTGAAAGGCCCAAAGAAGCCCTTTTCGGTTGCTTGGGTGAAATGACCATTTTGCCCCCTGGATGCAAATAAATATCAAACGGACTCCAAATTCAATTTTTATTTTTTTAATACTTCCAAAATAATAAAATATTGAGTTTTGGAAGTTTTCAAAATTATCTGAGTCCATTTGCTATTTATTTGGATTTTTTCTTCCCAAAATGCCCTTTTATGCCCCTACATTTTACCATATTTTAAATAAGCTCCAAATCAAGATTTTTCTTCACCAATCTCTTCAAAATAATTACAAAGTGTGATCTGGAAGTTTTCATAATTTTTGGAGCTCATTTGGTATTTTATCGGCTTGAATTACTACATAGGAGGCCCGGGATTTGGCCATTTTGCAAACGAACTCCAAATCTAGATTTTCTTTCGCCAATATCTTCCAAATAATTTAAAAATGAGATTTGCCAAATTTCAGAATTTTTGGAGTCCATTTGCTATTTTTCCGAGATTTATCTTTTTGAATTATTGCATAGGAGGCCCGGGATTTGGCCATTTTGCAAACGAACTCGGAATCAAGATTTTCTTTCGCCAATCTCTTCCAAATAATTTAAAAATGTGATCTGCAAAATTTCAAAATATTTGGAGCTCATTTGCTATTTTTTCGGGATTTTCCTTTTTGAATTACTACATAGGAGGCCCTTTTACCTCCGAAACCCGGTTTGCTCAAAACAAGTCCGATTTTCAGATTTTCTTCAATCTGAGCCTTGGGCCATCCTTTTTAATCATTCTTCATCCATTCGGGGCTTTGGTCTTACCAAGTCGGGCCATTTCTGTGATTCTTCCCGATTTCACCGAAATCCACTAAAAACCCTAATTCTCGGTTTTCTCCCGGATTGACTTTTCTTTCGATTTTTTCTTGCAAGTGACTTCTCCATTACCCGTATTCAGTGCTTATATTTCATTTGGAACCTTCAATTTTGATCAATTTGATCTTTTAAGCACTTTCCCCAAATTTCTCGGATTAGGGTTTCCTTTCTACTGAATTTCCAAATCCCAACTTCCGAACTCCATATCTTTCAATGTAGACCTCGGATTATCAAAATTATTTCGCCAATTTTCAATTGAACTTAAAATCTTGATTTTGAAAGTGGGTTGACTTTTTCAGTAGTTGACTTTTTCGGGGTTGACTTTTTTCGGGGTTGACTTTTTTAAAGTTTGACTTTTTGTGCTCGCCCTCTTAAACTAAGTCTCGGAGTACCACCTGCAGGATGAAAAAAGTCTTTTTACACTCGGAAACATCAATATAGGAAGAAAACATACCTGTTTAGTGGTCCGGACGAAATTAGGTGTCTACAAATATGTTATGTTATTTAGGTTATTTTATTTCATTTAGAATATATCATGTTACCTAGGTTGTTTCATTTCATATAGAATATATTATGTTACCTAGGTCATTTCATTTCATTTAGAATTTATCATATAACTTAGGATATTTTATTTCATTTAGAATATGCTAAGGCATTCCAATCATATCATGTCATTTAGGTTGCATTATATTATTTAGATTTTGCTATGTCATTTTATTTATGTCATGCATATACATATTCATTTCTTTTAAATGTTTTCAAAAAAGATAATGATTTTCAATAAAATAAAGATATTCCCGAGTTAAAATAATTCATGAGTTCTCTGCCAGGTTTGCTGGGGAGGATATCATCAATTATTATTAATAACGGAATATCTTCTTTAAAAAGAGAATGATTCGGAAAACCTTCCAAAATTAATAAAAATTTCTATATTTTGCCACGTTTGTTGGGGAATATAGGAAAATTTTGAATTTATAAATTCCAGATCATTTTCAATTAAAAATGGAATTATTTTTTTTTTAAATTGGGAATTAACTTGAACATGCTCAAGCCCAAACCTAAATAATTAAAAGATGTGCAATAGTTTTAATGAAGGTAACCCCACAAGCTTATTGGACATAATACATAAATCAGGCCCAAAAGCCTAAGTAATTAAAAGATCCAACTAAAACTTCTAATTTAGGCGCCACATCATTAACGAATTGGTCCCTACTTCATATTAAATAATGAACTAAAAACAGGCCCAATAATTCATTAATATTGTCGCCCCTTTGAATTCCTCTATGGCCCACCATGTGAAGCTTGGATCACATAGACCAATTCTTGGTCTTCCTTATTCAAGCAGTCCAACTTAAATGGCTTGACATTGCTTAAAAGACTTGTAGATTCTTCCTAAGACTTTTGCACCAATCCTTGCATAGCTTCCTTGAGCTTCTTGGATCTTGACCTTGTAATAGGCCCAATTGGAACATGCAATGGATCTTGAAGTCCAGTACCAGCTTGGTTCTCATCAATACTTCTACAATTGTCATTTAAGAATTTCTCATGTCTATATCATTGAAACATCCTTGACTTATACCAGTCCATAATATTTGTCATCCTGGACTATCTTGTCCATATCATCCCAGACTCATCCTGTCTGTACAACAATAACATCCCGGACATCACCTTGTCCGTATAATAATAACATCCCAGACATCACCCTGTCCGTATAATAATAACATCCCGAACATCACCCTGTCCGTATAATAATAATATCTCGGACATCACCTTGTCCGTATAATATCAACATGATATATTAATTCTCTTATATCATGGAGTAATATATATATATATACTATGCTAGGAAACAATCTCTACACTAACATATTTCTACAATATCTAACTATCCTTAAATACTCAACCATCCTATATAATATCATTCATCAACCAATTTCACAAATTAATAACCATAACACCTCAAACACAATTCCATACTATTGTTTCTTTAATTCGACAAGTACAACCATAATTCGTACCTTGCCCAACATCTCAATTAAGAATATCCGAACATTTCAAAAAGCTCACATTCATTATTATTCAACTCCACAACACTTACCTCATGTAACCATATTTAACACCACGCTTACGCCTTTGACCCGCGTAAGGTTCAAAACTTACCATTTTCGCAATCAAGGCAATCTTTCGTGTATCAATATCCATATCAATCAACAATGCATATAAAACAACAACTATCTCCTAAATCAACCTATATACTCACAGTGTTAGTCTAAGTGTTAAAGCGGCACTTTCGTGGCTTTGTCGCGACCCCAGGCGAATTCTGCGATATAAGTACCTATAGCATCATCAGAATATTCTGTGAATATTTCTCAACTACGGGACATTCAAATTCTAACTATGTATTCTAGGTAGCTGTTATTCAAAATTTTCCAGCTTAAATTTTTTTTACAAATAAACTCCTACACTTAGCTCAGGTCAAAATTCAGAGCAACAATCGACTAGAAAGTTGCTCACACAATAACAAAAAAGCTAACGGTGGCCTTGGACAACCAAAGAAGGTGGCGGCACCACCTCAATGGCAAGATAGGTTTTTGGCCAAGCTTGTTTTAGCCTCTCAATTTTGATTCAAAGCTATCCGATACTAATTTACGATTTAAGGAGGCGAAGGAACACCTCCGTAACGAAAAAAGTGGCGGTACCATGGTGGTTCACCACCACCTATTTTTAGCCCATATGATTTCTCATAGATAGAGAAAAATTCTTCAAATATCAAAATCAAACTTAGAACATGAAGTTACCTATGGGTTTGTGAAATCCTTACAAAATTTGGTGATTTCCCTTGAAATTTGAAGGAGAGAGAAAGCTTTAGTAAACTTTAATGAAGGTTTTTTTTTTGGGTGAGAAAATTCCTAAGGCATAAAGAGCAAGAAGAAGACGTGATGTCTTCTTATTTTGGCTGAAAATTTATGAGAAATTATCCCATGTTCTTAATTTTGCCTAAGCTTGGTCAAAAAAGTTGACCAACTTTGACTTTTTGCACAAGCCCTATAGAACTTGATGTTCAGGATTTCGTTTTTCATTTTAATGCCAAATATTTGATCCAAATGTCATATTAACATATTATATAGTCATAAAATCCATTTATACCATTTCCCGAACTAAAAATGAAAAAAGGTGTAACATGACCAAAATAGCCTTAGTGCATTTTTTTTTTCCGAATTTGATGTCGATTGTTGTTCTGATAATAAAAATGGATTCTATATCGTATATTATCATCATATCCACTCAATTTATCATATTTTATGGACTTTTTCCCTACCCGATTTTAGTCTGAATTTTTTTTAAACTACTTTAGGGTCAAATCGCTTAACCACCCGATTTAACCTCTATTTCTATAATCTATCATACAACATGCATACCACATGATAACCCGTCCTTCCTAGTGGCTTTTACATGTGTAGTTACGATCCATCAGAATGTTATAGAAGACCCGAGTTATCTCTGGCTTACGAGGGTCTCACAGGGTAGAGATAGATCTCTGGAAAAACGATCTTCATGAGTTGGCCGACATTTGGAATTTGTGGGATGTATCATAAAAATAGGCCTTCACTCAGAAGTATGGGGACATGGCATTGTTAATCCCGGTTAAGGTCAATAGTGAGTTAATCCGAACTATGATGCAATTTTGGAATACTGCCTATAGATGTTTCACTTTCAACAAAGAGGATATGACCCCAACCGTCGAAGAGCATTCGACCCTGTTATGTATTGAGCCACCCAGCCCAGATTTGGTATACTTGAAAAATGTAAAGACCATGGGGTTCAAAAAGAAGGTGGCCAAGATCACGAGGATGGATGTGAAGTGGGTCGAGAGTCATATGGATAAAAAGCAATAAAATGAGTGCATTCCATGAGATATTCTCCGAGCTTTGATACAAGGTCACCCTAATAGGAAGGTTGCCCGGGATATTTTTTCCTTAGCAATCTATGGATTGGTTGTCTTCCTGATGACATTGGGACACGTGAAAATATCCGTATTTGATTTCTTCAAGAGATTGGAGTAGAAGATAAATCCTTCCCCGACAATCATAACAGAAACAATCCGATCCTTGAATTTTTGTAAAAGGGGAGGAAAAGTGCAATTCACGGCAACTCCTCTATGTTTGGATTCAGAGCCACTATTGGAAAAAGAAGAAAGTCCCCCTCCGACTGTATTTGAAATCCCTAATGATGATATAGGAATTCTTTAAGAGAGATTGGCCCGAAGATGTGACCGAGGAGTAATAAATTGATACGTTCTAGAACCTTAAGAGTGAGGGGGTAACTTGGAGAGCGTCGTGGATGGCTCATGTACCGATATTGTATAACTGTGGGACAAAGCATGGGTTCCACTACTCAGAATATAGGGGCCGTGAGCTACGCACCTCTGATGGTGCAAAGACAGTTTGGATCTCGTCAGTTTACACCTCCGACCCACGAGCTTGATCTTATGGAATTCACTTACGGGGAAGAGGGGTATGAGAGAATAGGGTACGTGAGGTTGTGGATGCTTGGAAGCAAACCTTTCGAGTAGAGTTGGCTCCATATGCTGATGATGTTAGATTGGACTATATGGCATGGAGAGGCAAGAGAGTTAATGATACATTGTTGGCATCCGATAGGAAGGATACTCAACTGATTGATTTGCAACTGGAATAAATACCATCTGAAACAGAGATCATGAGACAAGAGTTTGATAAGGAAAGAGCCCGGATGAATAAAGAAGTCACCCAGCTACAAGAAGAGATCAGTGACCTGAAAATCAAGGACTTGATTCGGGAAACTAATGTAGACATCTAATTTTGTCCGGACCCCTAAATCAAGTACATTTTCTTCCTAAATTGATGTTTCAAAATGCTAAAAGGCTTTTCTCATCGTGCAGGTGATACTTCGAGGCTTAGTCTAAGAAAGAAGACAAAAAAAAGTCAAACTCGAAAAAGTCAACCCTGAAAAAAGTCATGCCCAATAAAGTCAACCCCAAAAAAGTCAACTACTAAAAAAGTCAACCTACTTTCAAAATCAAGATTTGAGGTTCAATTGAAAAACGGTGAAAGAATTTTGATAATCCGAGGTCTACATTTAAAGATATGGAGTTCGAAAGTTGGGTTGTGGAGATTCAGTAGAAAGAAAACCTTAATCCGGGAAATTTGGGGAAAAGTACTTAAACGATCGAATTGGTCGAAATTGAAGGTTCCAAATGAAAGATAAGCACTGACTATAGGTAATGGAGAAGCCACTTGAAAGAAAAAATTGAAAGAAAAGTCAATCCGGGAGAAAATCGAGAATTAAGGTTTTTGGTGGATTTCGATGAAATCGGGAAGAATTACAGAAATGGCCCGACATGGCAGGACTAAAGCCCCCAATGGATAAGGAATAATTAAAAAGGGATAGCCCAAGGCTCAGTTTGAAGAAAATCTGAAAATCGGACTTGTTTTGAGCAAAACCGGGTTTCGGAGGTAAAAGGGAGAAATTGGAAAATATGGGAAAAATAGCAAATGGACTCCAAAAATTTTGAAAATTGGCAAATCTCATTCTTAAATTATTTCGAAAAGAATGGAGAAAGAAAATATGGGAAAAATAGCAAATGAGCTCCAAAAATTATGAAAACTTCCATATCAAAATTTTAAATTATTTGGAAAAGATTGGTAAAGAAAAATCTGGATTCAGAGCTCGTTTAAAAAATGGTAAAGTTCAGATGCATAAAAGGGGTAATTTCAGAAATAAATCCGAAATAAATAGCAAATGGACTCGAAAAATTTTGAAAACTTCCAGAATTCAATTTTTTATTATTTCGAAAGTATTGAAAAAAGAAAATTCAAATTTGGAGTCCGTTTTCTATTTATTTAAGTTCGGGGGGCAAAAAGGTCATTTCACCAAGGAAACCAAAAAGGGCAAATTGGTAATTGAGAAAAATATGAAAGATGAAGAAAATGATGGGATTTTTTCTTCCTTTGGTCAGCCAACATAGAGGAGAAGAAGGAAGCTTAAGCAATTCAATTCCCTAGTCACTATCATGCCACATGCTATAACTAACACCTTGCAAATGGTCCCCCCTTCATCCAATGGCTTAGGTGCCTTGTAGGAAAGTTGAATGCACCATCCAATGGCCAAGTTTAAATTTCAAAAGGACATTTTTATTTGTCATAAAATAATGCTCATCTAATGGCCAATAATGGAAGAAAAAATGTGAGCACAATTCATCCAAGGGTGAGCATTAATTCGGTTGAACAATGGAGTGCATGGGATCATCCCTTTTCATCTAATGGCCTAGGCCATCTACAAGGGCTGAGTACACATGTTGAGGGCTGCATTCAATCTACAAGATATCATTTTTATGTTGGCTTCATCCAATGACCAAGAATGGAAGAGCACAACTCATCCAAGGGTAGGCATTCAAGAGGGACAAGCAAGTGAGTGCATGGGATTGGTCCTCTTTTGCATCTAATGGCTAAGGTTAATACAAGAGTTGAGTACACATCTTAAGGGATGGAATCAATTGGCAAGATGACATTTTTATGTTTTCATCAAAATATCTACATTTAATGGCCAAGATTGGGGGAGAAAAAGTGGAATTTTCATCCAATGGTTAAGGGAGATTTCGGCCAAGGCTAAAGGGAGAGGGGGAGTTTCATTTTTTTAGGGTTTTTGGCTTGAAAACAGTAGCTAATTTGGCAAGAAAAAAAGTTATGAAAGAAAGAAAAAAAAGGTTTTCATTTGAGAGTTTGAAGGTAGTCATCTCTACCAAGTTCTAGTCTAGCTTTCTTCTTCATTTTCATGGTGTTTTCTTGGTTTTCTATCATGTTTTCCTACAACATTTTTCTTAGAAATAAAGTTTTTTAATGTTTCTTCATGTTTTCACTATCTTCTCCTTCTTTAAAATGGTGAAAATATTTTTTTCTTGGAATTCCATGCCATGGCCGAATGGTTCCTTTTTTCTGCCTTGTTTTTTTTCTTTTTTTTTTCCATGCAAGTTGTTGTGAAAAAATGATTTATACAAGTTTTTAAAAGTATTCTGAGGTTCTGATTTTTACAAAATATGAAGTAAAAAAGGTTGAAATGGCTACATGATCTTGGCTAGACCAATTGAATATGGTTTGGTGAGAGGCTATGCCTATTTGACACCATCCATGAAGCTTACTTTATTTTATGTTTTACATAGTTTATTTTATGTTTTGATGAGATGGAAAGGCTTCATGATCTTGGCAAGACCAAGTTATTATGGTTTGGTGAGAGGCTATGCCCATTTGATACCATCCATGGAGCTTAACTTTCCTTGTTCTACTTACTTGTTTTACTTATAATTTCGGCATGTCTATGTTAAATCTTGTGTATACATTTTCTTTACATTATTTTCTATGCTATATTTGTTATATTTCATTTCTATGCTTGATATTGCATCCTTGCATATTTGGCCTTTGTTGTTCATATATCCATGTTCTGCATTTTTTTTATGTACCATGTATTTCATGTTTGCATTTTCATAATTTTGTTTCATGCATATTCGGTCATACCATGTTTGTTTGCTTTGTATGTATATTTTTCTTTTGCTTCTTAGCTTGTTTATATCTCCATGTCATGAACTTGCATATTCTAATTTTAGTTTGTCTTGTGCTTATGAAAATGCTATGATAAAAATGCCATCATATTATTTCATGCATATTCGGCCATTCCATTATGTTTGCCTTGCATGTGCATTTTTCTTTTGTTTCTTAACTTGCTTGCATTTCCATGACATGAGCCTGTGCATTTTGATTTTGGTATATTATATGTTATTGAAAATGTCATGACATTATGCATTTTGATATGGGTTGTCATTTATTTAGGTCATTTACTAAGTAGGATTGCATTAGAGTCTCACATGATCATTTGGCCTCTTCATGCATCCCTTGCTGTAGACACCTAATTTTGTCCGGGCCACTAAACAGGTATGTTTTCTTCCCATATTGATGTTTCCGAGTATAAAAAGACTGTTTTCATCCTGCAGGTGGTACTCCGAGACTTAGTTTAAGAGGGCGAGCATAAAAAGTCAAACTTGAAAAAAAGTCAACCCCGAAAAAGTCAACCCCGAAAAAGTCAACTACTGAAAAAGTCAACCCACTTTCAAAATCAAGATTTTAAGTTCAATTGAAAAATGGAGAAAGAATTTTGATAATCCGAGGTTACATTGAAAGATATGGAGTTCGGAAGTTGGGATTTAGAGATTCAGTAGAAAAGAAACCCTAATCCGAGAATTTGGGGAAAAGTGCTTAAACGATCAAACTGGTCGAAATTGAAGGTTCCAAATGAAAGATAAGCACTAACTACGGGTAATGGAGAAGTCACTTGCAAGAAAAACCGAAAGAAAAGTCAATCCGGGAGAAAACCGAGAATTAGGGTTTTTAGTGGATTTCGGTGAAATCGGGAAGAATCACAGAAATGGCCCGACTTGGTAAGACCAAAGCCCCCAATGGATCAGGAATGATTAAAAAGGATGGCCCTAGGCTCAGATTGAAGAAAATCTGAAAATCGGACTTGTTTTGAGCAAAACCGGGTTTCAGAGATTAAAGGGCAAAATTGGAAAATTTTGGGAAAAATAGCAAATGGACACCGAAAATTATGGAAAATTTGTCAATCTCTTTCTTAAATCATTTGAAAGAGATTGGTAAAAGAAAATCTTGATTCCGAGTTCGTTTGCAAAATGGCCAAATCCCGGGCTTTTTATGCAGTAATTCAAAAAGATAAATCCCGGAAAAATAGCAAATGGACTCCAAAAATTCTGAAATTTGGTAAATCTCATTTTTAAATTATTTGGAAGAGATTGGCGAAAGAAAATCTTGATTCCGAGTTCATTTGCAAAATGGCTAAATCCCGAGCTTCCTATGGAGTAATTCAAGCCGATAAATCCCGAAAAAATACCAAATGAGCTCCAAAAATTACGAAAACTTCCAGATCACACTTTTTAATTATTTTGAAGAGATTGGTGAAGAAAAATCTTGATTTGGAGCTCGTTTAAAAAATGGTAAAAAGTAGGGGCATAAAAGGACATTTTGGGAAGAAAAAATCAAATAAATAGCAAACGGACTCGGATAATTTTGAAAACTTCCAGAACTCAATATTTTATTATTTTGGAAGTATTAGAAAATGAAAAATTGAATTTGGAGCCCGTTTGATATTTATTTTGCATCCGGGAGGGCAAAATGGTCATTTCACCCAAGCAACCGAAAAGGGCTTTTTGGGCCCTTCAAAAAATCAGAGTTGGGCTGGAAAAAATATGTCAACATTTTTCTTGGACAGCTGTAATTTGAGAGGGCTGAGATGCTAATCTAAGGGTGGTAATTTCATGACTTTTCATCTTGAATTATTGGCCATTTGATGGAAATTAGGTTACACAAAAATGACAACATCTTGGAGTCCATATAAGCATCATTTTCTGCCAGCCCTAAGGGGGGGAGGCAGATTTTGTTCTTTCTTTTCCATTTTGGTTGATTTCTCTTAGTTTTTCTTAGTTTTTTATCTTCTTGGTTGAGAGCAAAAAAAGAAAAGTTTAGAAAAAAAGGAAAGTTTGAAGAGAAAAGCTTGAAATATTAGCTTCTTGAGGTTGCTCTTGAGCACCAACTCTTGCACTTTCATTTTCTATTCTTATTTTTTGCTATTTTAATCTCTACTTGGTGAGTTTTCATTTTAAAATAATGTTTCTTGTTCTTCTTTCATTTCCTTTCTTAAGTATATATTTTTTTTTTACATTTTGTTTTTACAATAAACTCACCATGGCCAAATGGCCTACATTATTTATTTTAAGTTGTTGTTTTTTATTCATTTTACCATATTGTTTATGCTATTTTCTTTATTTTTGATGTTTTAAATATTATGTTATTTCATGTTCTTAAGTTATATTTAATTTGGTTGCTTTGTTTATTGCCATTTATGTCTTAGATATCATGTTTTTGCATTTTTAATTTTCTGTTTTTATGTTGTTTAAATTTGAGCATGTTTTAGATTTAGTATATTAGGTGTTTGTGAAAATGCTTGTGTGATTTTTGTGTTATGACTTAGTTTTTCATGCTAGCATACCAAGTGTTTGTGAAAATGCCATGCTTGTTGAAGCTTGGGGCCATTTGGCTACTCCATGTGTTTTGCATTGTGTGTTGTATTTTTGTCATGCTAGTTGTTAGGTTTTTGCATTTGCATGATATTTGGTTGGATTTTTGAATTAAGCATGCCTTGTGTTTGTGAAAATGCCATGCATGTCTTAGGTCTAGGTTACATTAAATGCCATGCAAGTTCATGTTAGGTCTAGGCCATATTATTTGTGTCATGCATTTTCCTTACATTTAGGTTTAGATCCATGCATTTCATGCATTATGTTTGCTGCATTGTTTCATGCATTTCATGTTCATGCCACTTGAATAATGACTTGAGCCAATTAATGGTTCAAGATCATGCTCTCTTGAGCACACTTGTGGAAAATTAAGTTTGTCAAATTGATTACTCTACCTTTGTGATTTTTTTTTATTTAGCCAATTTTTATCTAACTTTCAAAGAGTCCTAGCTACTGCTTTCAAGTCATTTTATGAGTTTCAAATATTTTTACTTTGGTTTTTAAATGATTTTATCAAAAGCAAAAATGTGTTGGCAAAGCAGTTTTTTTCTCCTCCAAAAACTCGTACATCTATGATTTTTCTGGGAATTCATCTTTGATCATAAAATTAAGCCGATTTGTTTTCATGTATTTTTACATGTCCTGAGTCTCCAGTATTTTTTTTTAGAATTTTTGGAAGTTTTAAAAATTGGGTAAAAAATCATGGATTAAAACTGGACAGTGGAGTCAGAATTGAATTTAAAGAAAAACAAAGCAGTTTTTTTTTCTCCTCCAAAAACTCGTACATCTATGATTTTTCTGGTAATTCATCTTTGATCAGAAAATTAAGCTGATTTGTTTTCGTGTATTTTTACATGTCCTGAGTCTCCAGTATTTTTTTTAGAATTTTTGGAATTTTTGAAAATAGGATAAAAAATCGTGGATTAAAACTGGACAGTGGAGTCAGAATTGAATTTAAAGAAAAACAAAGCAGTTTTTTCTCCTCCAAAAACTCGTACATCTCTGGTTTTTCTGGGAATTCATCTTTGATCAAAAAATTAAGCCGATTGTTTCTCGTATAGTTTTATATGTCCTGAGTCTCCAGTATTTTTTTTAGAATTTTTGGAATTTTTAAAAATATGGTAAAAAATCGTGGATTAAAACTGGACAGTGGAGTCAGAATTGAATTTAAAAAGAAAAACCATTTTTCTGATTTGGTTAATTTACTTAGAGTGGGCTGATTAGGAGAGTTAGCTACTGACTTAGGGTGGTTTCTAAGCCTTTTCAAACTCTAAAAATGGTTTTTCAAGTCTCGGGTTAAGGGTAGTAAAATCCGGATTTTTAAACTTGGGAAATTAGAGTTATTTTAAAAATTTTAGCCCAGTTTTTATTTTTAATTCAAGCTTTTCAAAATTGTTTTCAAACAATCACAAAGTATTTTGGTTTTAGAATATTTAATTTGACATATTTTCCTAAGGTAGCCGGATATCTTTTTAGATATACGGATTTCCTTAATTAAAGGAAAAAATACATTTCATGCATTGCATTTTTATATTCATGCATTTTATATAATATGTGATTCTTGCCATATTAATTTCTATGTGTCATGACATTTAGGTTGCATTATATTATTTAGATTTTGCTATGTCATTTTATTTATGCCATGCCTATACATATTCATTTCTTTTAAATGTTTTCAAAAAAAGATAATGGTTTTCAATAAAAATAAAGATATTCCCGATTTAAAATAATTCATGAGTTCTCTACCGGGTTTGCTGGAGGGAATTTCATCAATTATTATTAATAAAGGAATATCTTTCTTTCAAAAAAGAGAATGATTCGGAAAGTTTTCTAAAACTAATAAAAATTTCTATATTTTGCCACGTTTGTTGGGGAATATAGGAAAATTTTGAATTTATAAATTTCGGATCATTGTAAAAAAAAATGAAATTATTTTTCTTTAAATTGGGAATTAATTTGAAACATTAAATTTAAAACCAACTTTTACCGAGATTTGAGATAACACACGATTAATAAGGTAACGATTTATACGGGCGTTGTGGGGGTGCTAATCCTTCCCCACACGTAACCGACTCCCGAACCCGCTTCTTTGATTTCTCTGGTTTAAAACGCAGACTTGAAATTGGTTTTTAAAATGTTTTAATTAATTTTTAAAATATTTTATAAAACCGGTTTTAATAGGTGGCCGATCACACCTAGCCAAAAAAGATTGGTGGCGACTCCATGTCTTTTTTTAAGGTCATTTTCAAAACTTTCATTTTTCTAGAGGAATTAAGTCGACTTTTCCTCGGTTTTTTTTTTAAATGTCACACTTAACGAATAATAAAGTCTTGCGATGAGACGTCGTTATTTTTTAGGTTGCGACAGCTTGGCGACTCCGCTGGGGACTATTAGAGAGTCAGGCCTAGAATTAGTCGTGTGTTATCAAAGTCTCGGTTTTGTTGGTTTTATTGGTATTTAATTTTAATTCCCATATTTTTTTTAATAAGGAGAATTTTGAAAATAATAAAATATTTTTAAATATGTTCATACTCATGTGCATGCATTTTATTATTGTTCTCTAGCTATTTAAGGTTGTATATTATAACTGCTTGTCGGTTAATGCGTTACACTATTCTTGAATGTTTTAATTGTTAGGACATTTAGAATAAGGTTTGTAGAATAGGTGGTGACAGGTTTGTTTTGTTTCTCCACACACACTACACGTGCATTTGCATAACATGAATCCTCTACCCGGGTTCCGTCCTTTTAAGTGGAAGTAAAGTAACTAAGCCTTCGTGATTGATCCTCCGTATGGGCTAGTGAAACACTTTCAGAGTATAAAGTACCTAATGCCTTCGTGATAATCCTCCGTACGGGCATAGGAAAATATACTCTAACGAATTGAACCCGCTTTTATCGGGGTGCCTTACTAGCCTTCACCGGCGACAGTGAGGAACAATTCGGGGCCTTAGAACCGATTCACCCTCATATAGTGAACCTAGGCGAAGCCATCCCGAATTTCCGTTAGATATACCGAAAATAGGAACACATGGAGGGACATTTCTAAACTTTTTGTTACCTGTTTTACAATCCGAATAAGTGTGGTAGATCGGGCAACGATGTACGTACATCGCCCGTAATAAATGTGATACTCCGCCTCGAAGGCATCGTGATGCCTAAATAAGCAGATATTGCTGGGGCAGATGTTCATTAGCTGTTTTTTTTATAAAAAAAAAAAAAAATCCTTTTTCAAGCATTTTTGCATGTGGCACATTTCATGCATGTGTAAATAAAGCATGTACATTTTTGGTTGTATTATTGATCTCATTCTTTGCAATAAACAATTGGTAATTGAATTTGATGATTTCATAAAACCGGTAGTGTCACATGAACATTTGCATATTGTACCATAGTAAGATCCACCCTGAAATTCTTTTGAAAATGATGTGATTGGTTTATCAAAAAAAAAAAAAATTTGGAGGCAAATCCTGCATAATGAGATTTTTGAATAGTCCCACCAATTTCGTGTAATCATTGATTTCTTTGTATATACCTTTGTGTTAATTCATTTATTTTTGCATGTATCATTTTGACATCATATTATAGTCATAGCATGCATGGTCATTCATTGTAAGATACGTTTATGACATGCACAATCATTATCTGTATATACCTGGCATTAGATTGCATCCATAGCATACATAGTCATCATAATTTCTCTGTATATGTTCATGCATTAATCATCAGTTTATTCATGCACATAGGAATAGAGCATGTACATTCATAATTGTATTCCTAATCTCATGACATTTTCATTTGCATGAAAGGGATTCGAGATATGAGGAATGAATCGGAGGAACGATTGGGTGCTTTGGAACGCAATCAAGAGGAATATGGACATGAAATCCGAAAGGTGAAGGAACAACTTGCCAAATTGCTGAAAATGGTTGAGGATATGGGTAACAGTAAAGGTGAACTTTCTCAGGGCTTCGCATCATCTTCGGATCAACCAAAACCATTAGGCCCAGAACACATAATCCCTGCTGGATCTTGCGCTTGTCAATACCACAAAGGTTGCAATCCTGATAAAATTATGGACAAAATCGTGAAAATGATTAAACCTGAGAGCCTGATACCAAAGATAGAAACCTTGGATCCTGTACCATACCTGCAAACTGTTCGAGGTCCAAGCCAGTATCCCCACCCTACCATGGTCCAATCGTCCATTGGGATGACCACTACGGGATTCCTGAATCCCATTCCATCACCAACAACTACCAGTTCATACTATTTCCCTCATCAACCACCTTATCCAGCATCTGGGATAGGAACCCCGAGCTATGTACAACCTCCAAAGGCCCCGTATCCGAATCCATACCCTCACCATGCTGTTCCGCCACATCTCCATGTAAACACTCCGGTTCGGACCTTAGTGCCACCACCAAGTGCCCCAACTCCTAGGCCATGTGTAACTAAGAAACGACCCCAGGATAAGACCCAAATGCCTTTTGATCCCATTCCAATCAGCTACCAAGAGCTCCTCCCTATACTGATCCAAAATCACATGGTTGCATGTGTCCCATTGAAACCCCTGTTACCACCATATCCAAGGTGGTGTAATCCAAATGCAAAATGTGATTATCATTGTGGAATTGTTGGCCATAACATTGAAGACTGTATGGCATTCAAAAAGAAAGTGCAAACTCTTATAAATGCCAAGTGGTTGGATCCCACGACACTGATTGATAGAGGACTGGGAAAGCGTCATTAGTATTGGGAGATTTACATCATTGAGGTGGAAAGAATTCGGTCTTATATGATGTAATAGGATTTCACTTTTTCAGTAGCCGGTTCTTATAGCCTTAGGATGTTAGGAATAAAGTGCTTGTAAGGACAGTCTTAACCACTGTTCAAATTTTGTAAAACATGGTTTATACCATTGTGAATGTTGATGTGGGAATGAATTGATTATGTTTCAAATTAATGAGAGGTTGATGATTAAGTTCCTCCGATTCTTATTTCCTCCGTGATATCTCCCCCTTTGCATTTTGCATCCCATCAATTATTTGTCAGGTTGCATTCATGCATTCGTAATCAGCATGATTTTTCTGTATATATCTATGCATTAATTTGCTTATTACATACATCATGATTAGCATTAGGTCACATTCATGACACACATGGTTAGTATGATTTTCTTTGTATATACTCTGTATCAATCATTCATTGTTTGCATGTATCATAATTGACACCATGTTGCATTCATAGAACATATGAACATTCATTGGGAAATATGCTGAAATGCACATGATCAGTCATTGCATATATCCATGTGTTGATTTGTTTATTCTTTGTTTGCAACATGTTGGCATTGTGATTGCATTTATTACATATATGGTCAGCATGTTTCCATTATACATGTCCATACATCATATTGTTTAGGCTTCACATGCATCAAATTGCATTCATGGCTCATTCATCATGACATACATTTTGGGGAAAATAGAATAGAAGTTGGCTTGGCTTTAGGAGTCTTTGAAAGAATTTCCATTTCAAATCAGAAGAAGTACTGAGTACACTTTTAATACAGGCTGGTGCTATGGAGGATGAACATGTTGCCCGACTGGAAAAAATGGAAAGGGAACGAGAACAGCTAGCAAAGTCTCAAGCAGAATCTAAAGGTCAGATGACTAAATTGATGGAGCTGATGTCTGCCGTAATCAAAGGAAAAGGATACACCAAAAACGTTATCGCCAGAGAAGGGTTAGAGGCACAAAAGGGCCAGGATGAGGTCATAATAAGTGATGCCCAGAACACTGTTAACCTCGTCAATGTCCTAAACTCAGATGATCTAGCTGAACAGGCAAAGTTGAAAAGGGTTGCAGTAAATGAGGTTGAGTTGGCAGATTCCCAAGGGAAATATCAGTTGTTAGATGAAAGGCTCCGGGCAATAGAAAGAACAGATGTATTCGGGAGTGTGGAGGCGAAAGAACGATGCTTGGTCCTCGATTTAGTCATTCCTCCTAAGTTCAAGATCTCTGACTTTGTGAAATATGACGGGACGACCGATCTATCAGCCCACATCACTATGTTCTGCCGAAAGATGACAAGTCATATAGGTAATGATAAGCTTTTGATTCACTGTTTTCAGGATAGCCTCAGCGGGTCCGCAATTAGGTGGTATAGTCAGTTGAGCAAGGACCAGATACGCTCTTGGAATGATTTGGCTAGGGCTTTTCTAAACCAGTACAAGCATATGACCGACATGGCGCCTGACCGTCTCACATTGCAAAATATGAAGAAAAGAGCTACTGAGAGCTTCAAAGAATATGCGCAACGGTGGATGAGCCTGGTCGTCCAAGTACAACCGCCTTTAACTCAGAAGGAAACCACTGTCCTTTTTGTGAATACACTACAGGCCCCATACTATGATAGACTTGTCGGCAACACCACGAAGAATTTTTCGGACATGGTAATTTCAGGGGAGATAATTGAGAATGCTATCAAGGATGGGAAAATTGAAGGAGAAAGAACATCCAATACCAAGAACAAGGGGGCATCTGAAAAGAAAAAGGAAGATACCCAAGTCGTGGAAGACTTTGCCCCATTTCCCCAATTATCCTCATATCAGCCATTTTACTCTACCCTGAATAATGTATCTCATGGTTTTTGTCCCTACCAACCAATGACTGCAACTACACCAGAATTTACATCTGTCTATCAATCGAACATCCTCGGGAATAATCGAAGGGGACATAAAAAGCGAAAAATAAATCAGGTTGACCCGATTCCTATGACATACAGTGAGATACTACCTCAACTCATCCAGAATCACCTTGTGACACCCATGCAAATAGCGCCTCTGAAGCCCCCTTATCCGAGCTGGTATGATGCTAATGAGTGTTGTGGGTACCATTCTGGAAATCAAGGTCACTCAACAGAGAACTGCCCCGCTTTGAAGTACAAGGTCAGAGATCTCATCAAGGCTGGTTCGATAAGTTTTGAAGATGGGGAAGCCAAGTGTCATAAGAAACATTGTGCATGATCATATTAGGTTTTTGACACATGTAGTTCTATACACTGTGATGATGAAAGCACTTGTCTCATGTTAACATCTACATGAATTAAATAAATTTTGAATTTTAAATGCTTTGTGTTTGTTGTGTTTCAACAATAACTTGAATTTGCAAAAACAAGCATTAAGGAATTTTTAGTGATGGATAGTCTCAAGAAGATTGATGATCAGTGTTAAAAATGACCCAATACCTTCTCCATTCTCTTTAGGTTTTCCTAAGCCTAAATCTCTTAAACCAAGAGCACTTGAAAGACCTAATGCTTCAAGGGATATGAATGATTTGACTTCATAGAAGTATTGTCATTGCAGAATAAGCAAGGATGTAAATCCTAGTCTAGGCTATAAACAAAGGAATGAACTTTTTGAAATTTTTCGAATTCCTTGAAAATCAAACAAATGAGACATTCTTTCAAGAATCTAGATTTTGATAATTTGGTGTGTGTCAAGATTGTGCTAAAACCATTCATGACCTTTCCCAATAACCACAAAACACTAATTGCCCAAACATCATGATTGACATCCTGGGGCACAATGATTAAACTAGATTATCCCTTGTCCCAGAGAAAACCCGTTTTTGGGTCATATTTTCCTTGTCTCTTCAAAGAACTCAGATTGGAAACTCAGCCTTTTCAAAATAGACCTAGACTTGCTATGTTCCTCGTTGATACAGATTCTCATGGTTAATCAAATTGGGGCATCATATATGGAAATGATGGATACATGGTGAATAAGGATGGATTAAACGCATGAATCGTTGGGGCATGCGATGAAAAATGAAAAATGAAAAAATTTGTGATATCATGCATATGAGAATTCGGATGATTCCAAAGTGCAAAATGAAATTCTGAATATCTATTTCCCCTGGGGATTGCTTTTCAAAGTGAATATTCGTGCTTGACGTGAGGAATGGCCATCTTTCATATCCCTTCACACAAAAAGAAATCATCCATAGTCACCCCTTTTGAGCCAAAAGAATTCTTTCTTGTTTGAACCTTGATCAAGGATCACCCTCTACACTAGGGGGCAAATGCAAGGAAAGATTTTTTTAAAGATCATTGAGAAATGTGTCCTAGCTCAAAGACAGATGCAAAGCAAATGGAGCCCCGAATAAAGACGGGCTCACTATGTTGAAAAAGAAGGGGGCAAAATGAAAGCAAAAAAATGTGTGAAAGACATGGCAAATTGAAAGCCAAGAGCAAGGAAGAAAAAGAGCAAAGTCAAAAGGAAAGAAATGTCCAAGAAGGGACAAATGCTTCAAAGAGAATCCTCCTCAAGAAATGATCCTTGATCTGATTACCCTCAAACACATATTTTGGGCCTATTTATCCTTTCTTTCTGAACCCTGAGCCATGGCCTACATTATATGCTTTAAAAGTCCATTTTGATCAAGCATGAATGTTTAATTTGAAGGGTTTTCCTCAGATTTTATCCCATCTCATCAAATTCTCATTTCACTAAGGAAGAATTTAGAATTCTCAAGTGCATGGTAAAAAAAAAAAAAAGAGAAAAATTGAAAAGAATGGGACTCTAGGGCGAAAACCCAAAAAACGGGCGGTCTAGAGTAGAATAGGAATTTTTGATGCCATCTATGATAGTGCCGATACCCCAAAAGAAAAGATCTTATTAAAGGAGTGGTCATCGAGGAACATCTAGGAATTCCTGAACCCCCCAAATTGTCAGTTCTCATTCAGAGGATTGTCTTCAAAAACTGAAACTTTTGTTCCCAAGATTAAACTTTCTGGTTTAAACATCTCAGCCAACTTTGACGCTTGTCAAAATGCCTTGATACGGAAACAAAAAAGAATGTTGAATTTGCTGGGTTCTCAATGAATTCATGATTTATAAAACCTGTTCCATTTGTGAGCCTAGAAGGGATATACATTTTTGTCATGAAGTTTTCCTGGAAAAGACAGAATCTTGTTATACCAAGCCTTGCCAATCCCAGTTGAAAAAACCATATTGATACTTAGAGAAATTTCTAACAGTGATCATCAGTCATCAAAAGATTTGTACATCATACACTGTGGAGTTAAAAATTTTGGCTTAGAAGTTTTCCTTAGATAAGCAAAATTGTTTTTCAAAAAGAGAAAATAAAAATATTTTTGAAATACCCATTTTTGATGTTGACATGAGACAAGGGTTTTTCTAACCCAAAGGTATAGAACTGCCAGAATAGGTCTTGACTTCCAGATATGAGAAGAAGATATCGAACCCAGTTCAGATCTCTGTTGATGAAAGTTTGAAAACTGTTGGGGCAAAGAGAATCGCCAAAATGAATTGAAGATATACTCTGATTTGAAGAGGAAAAATGAATTTGAAAGGTTAAGCCAAAGTCTAGAAAAATAACCGGGGGCATTTGCATCACTCATGAGCACTCATCTCTTTATCGAGCTTTTGCATCTGCACAGTGTCGGCAAGCATTTGCATCATTCATGGGTATTTGCATTGGAATTATTCCATAAGCATCTGCATTTTACATTTACATTCTTCATGGAATTCGCATTTGTGTCATCTCAAGCAATTGCATCATTTCTAGAATCATTGCATTTTTCATTATTGTGTGGTAATTGTAGTTACACCATTCATAAACCAGTTACATGAACACAATTAGTAGGGGCATCTGCATCATGAAACATGGGCATCAATCCAGGCCATTTGCATTTGCACTAAGAAATATTTTACATTTGCACCATGAAGCATGAGCACCTTGTTAAAAGACATATGCATCTGCATCATTTCTCAAAGCTTCTGGTGGGGATATCCAGAATTTTACAGTTTTTAAAAAAAGTGAACAAGTCTTCGGTGGTGATAGCTGAAGCCTCTGGTGGAGATATCCAGAGTTTTATAATTTTGAAAAATGAGAAATTTTCTTCTGGTGGGGATATCCAGAATTTTACAATGAGCAAGTCTTCGGTGGTGATATCCAGAATTTTACAGTTTTTAAAAAGTGAACAAGTCTTCGGTGGTGATAGCTGAAGCCTCTGGTGGAGATATCCAGAGTTTTATAATTTTGAAAAATGAGAAATTTTCTTCTGGTGGGGATATCCAGAATTTTACAATGAGTAAGTCTTCGGTGGTGATATCCAGAATTTTGCAGTTTTAAAAGTGAACAAGTCTTCGGTGGTGATAGCTGAAGCCTCTGGTGGAGATATCCAGGGTTTTATAATTTTAAAACATGAGAAATTTTATTCTGAAGGAGTTACCCATAATTTTACAATGAGCAAGTCTTTGGTGGTGATAGCCAAAGCTTCTGGTGGGGATATCCAGAATTTTACAGTTTTAAAAGTGAACAAGTCTTCGGTGGTGATAGCTGAAGCCTCTGGTGGAGATATCCAGGGTTTTATAATTTTGAAAACATGAGAAATTTTATTCTGAAGGAGTTACCCAGAATTTTACAATGAGCAAGTCTTTGGTGGTGATAGCCAAAGCTTCTGGTGGTGATATCCAGAATTTTGCAGTTTTAAAAGTGAACAAGTCTTCGGTGGTGATAGCTGAAGCCTCTGGTGGAGATATCCAGGGTTTTATAATTTTGAAACATGAGAAATCTTCTTCTAGATGAGTTATCTAGAATTTTATATTGAGCAAGTCTTTGGTGGTGATAGCCAAAGCTTCTGGTGGGGATATCCAGAATTTTACAGTTTTAAAAGTGAGCAAGACTTCGGTGGTGATAGCCGAAGCCTCTGGTGGAGATATCCAGGGTTTTAGAATTTTGAAAAATGAGAAATCTTCTTTTGGAGCAGTTATCCAAAATTTTATTCAACATGTGCATCTACATCAAGAAGCATTTGCATCAATCTAAGTTAGTTGAATCTGCATCAAGAAAGTTTGCATCAAATCAAGTCATTTACATTTGCATCAAAGACATTTGCACCAATCTAAGTCATTTGCATCAACATCAAGAAGCGTTTGCATCAACAAAAGACATTTGCATTTGCATCATGAAGCATTTGCATCATCTCTTAAAGATGTCATGTAGAATCGAACTCGTTTGCTTCTCAAACGAGTCGAGCCCCGAGATCATCATCGAGGTACTTTTTTTTATTTTTTATTATTATGAACAAGTCTTCGGTGGTGATAGCTGAAGCCTCTGGTGGAGATATCCAGAGTTTTAAAATCCTTTGAAAAGGTAAAAAGTCTTCGGTGGTGATAGCTGAAGCTTCTGGAGATGATACCCAGAATTTTACAGTTTTAAAAATGAGCAAGACTTCGGTGGTGATAGCTGAAGCCTCTGGTGGAAATATCCAGAGTTTTAAAATCCTTTGAAAAAATAGAAAGTCCTCGGTGGTGATAGCTGAAGCTTCTGGAGGTGATACCCAGAATTTTTACATTAAAAAAAAAAAATGAGCAAGACTTTGGTGGTGATAGCCGAAGCTTCTGGAGGAGATATCCAGAATTTTAAACACAGCTAAGAACAAGAAAGGTTAAGGCCCCGAGAACATCGTCGAGGTCGTTTCCTTTCTTGCAAATCGAATTTGTTTCCTTAAGACGAATCGAGCCTTGATTAGTCAGGGAATTCAATTTAAGGACAAATCTTCAATTTACTGTTTTCAAAAAAAAAATTTGAAAAAAAAAAAAGAAAAAAAAAGGAAAAATTGAAAAAAAATAGAAAATAAAAAAAGAAAATAAAAAATGGAAAATGCAAAAATGCAAAAATGAATGAAGAAATGAAAAAGAAAACCCCTTTCCTTTCCATGTGATTTCACTGACCGTACAAAATTAGTGTTGGTTTATCTTTGCCTGATTCCTGATTCTCAGCAATAGCCAAAGAGGGGCAGCTGTAGACACCTAATTTTGTCCGGGCCACTAAACAGGTATGTTTTCTTCCCATATTGATGTTTCCGAGTATAAAAAGACTGTTTTCATCCTGCAGGTGGTACTCCGAGACTTAGTTTAAGAGGGCGAGCATAAAAAGTCAAACTTGAAAAAAGTCAACCCCGAAAAAGTCAACCCCGAAAAAGTCAACTACTGAAAAAGTCAACCCACTTTAAAAATCAAGATTTTAAGTTCAATTGAAAAATGGAGAAAGAATTTTGATAATCCGAGGTCTACATTGAAAGATATGGAGTTCGGAAATTGGGATTTGGAGATTCAGTAGAAAAGAAACCCTAATCCGAGAATTTGGGGAAAAGTGCTTAAACGATCAAACTGGTCGAAATTGAAGGTTCCAAATGAAAGATAAGCACTAACTACGGGTAATGGAGAAGTCACTTGCAAGAAAAACCGAAAGAAAAGTCAATCCGGGAGAAAACCGAGAATTAAGGTTTTTAGTGGATTTCGGTGAAATCGGGAAGAATCACAGAAATGGCCCGACTTGGTAAGACCAAAGCCCCCAATGGATGAGGAATGATTAAAAAGGATGGCCCTAGGCTCAGATTGAAGAAAATCTGAAAATCGGACTTGTTTTGAGCAAAACCGGGTTTCGGAGGTTAAAGGGCAAAATTGGAAAATTTTGGGAAAAATAGCAAATGGACACCGAAAATTATGGAAAATTTGTCAATCTCATTCTTAAATCATTTGAAAGAGATTGGTAAAAGAAAATCTTGATTCCGAGTTCGTTTGCAAAATGGCCAACTCCCGGGCTTTTTATGCAGTAATTCAAAAAGATAAATCCCGGAAAAATAGCAAATGGACTCCAAAAATTCTGAAATTTGGTAAATCTCATTTTTAAATTATTTGGAAGAGATTGGCGAAAGAAAATCTTGATTCCGAGTTCATTTGCAAAATGGCTAAATCCCGAGCTTCCTATGGAGTAATTCAAGCCGATAAATCCCGAAAAAATACCAAATGAGCTCCAAAAATTACGAAAACTTCCAGATCACACTTTTTAATTATTTTGAAGAGATTGGTGAAGAAAAATCTTGATTTGGAGCTCGTTTAAAAAATGGAAAAAGTAGGGGCATAAAAGGACATTTTGGGAAGAAAAAATCCAAATAAATAGCAAACGGACTCGGATAATTTTGAAAACTTCCAGAACTCAATATTTTATTATTTTGGAAGTATTAAAAAACGAAAAATTGAATTTGGAGCCCGTTTGATATTTATTTTGCATCCGGGAGGGCAAAATGGTCATTTCACCCAAGCAACCGAAAAGGGCTTTTTGGGCCCTTCAAAAAATCAGAGTTGGGCTGGAAAAAATATGTCAACATTTTTCTTGGACAGCTGTAATTTGAGAGGGATGAGATGCTAATCTAAGGGTGGTAATTTCATGACTTTTCATCTTGAATTATTGGCCATTTGATGGAAATTAGGTTACACAAAAATGACAACATCTTGGAGTCCATATAAGCATCATTTTCTGCCAGCCCTAAGGGGGGAGGCAGATTTTGTTCTTTCTTTTCCATTTTGGTTGATTTCTCTTAGTTTTTCTTAGTTTTTTATCTTCTTGGTTGAGAGCAAAAAAAGAAAAGTTTAGAAAAAAAGGAAAGTTTGAAGAGAAAAGCTTGAAATATTAGCTTCTTGAGGTTGCCCTTGAGCACCAACTCTTGCACTTTCATTTTCTATTCTTATTTTTTGCTATTTTAATCTCTACTTGGTGAGTTTTCATTTTAAAATAATGTTTCTTGTTCTTCCTTCATTTCCTTTCTTAAGTATATTTTTTTTTTTTACATTTTGTTTTTACAATAAACTCACCATGGCCAAATGGCCTACATTATTTATTTTAAGTTGTTGTTTTTGATTCATTTTACCATATTGTTTATGCTATTTTCTTTATTTTTGATGTTTTAAATATTATGTTATTTCATGTTCTTAAGTTATATTTAATTTGGTTGCTTTGTTTATTGCCATTTATGTCTTAGATATCATGTTTTTGCATTTTTAATTTTCTGTTTTTATGTTGTTTAAATTTGAGCATGTTTTAGATTTAGTATATTAGGTGTTTGTGAAAATGCTTGTGTGATTTTTGTGTTATGACTTAGTTTTTCATGCTAGCATACCAAGTGTTTGTGAAAATGCCATGCTTGTTGAAGCTTGGGGCCATTTGGCTACTCCATGTGTTTTGCATTGTGTGTTGTATTTTTGTCATGCTAGTTGTTAGGTTTTTGCATTTGCATGATATTTGGTTGGATTTTTGAATTAAGCATGCCTTGTGTTTGTGAAAATGCCATGCATGTCTTAGGTCTAGGTTACATTAAATGCCATGCAAGTTCATGTTAGGTCTAGGCCATATTATTTGTGTCATGCATTTTCCTTACATTTAGGTTTAGATCCATGCATTTCATGCATTATGTTTGCTGCATTGTTTCATGCATTTCATGTTCATGCCACTTGAATAATGACTTGAGCCAATTAATGGTTCAAGATCATGCTCTCTTGAGCACACTTGTGGAAAATTAAGTTTGTCAAATTGATTACTCTACCTTTGTGATTTTTTTTTATTTAGCCAATTTTTATCTAACTTTCAAAGAGTCCTAGCTACTGCTTTCAAGTCATTTTATGAGTTTCAAATATTTTTACTTTGGTTTTTAAATGATTTTATCAAAAGCAAAAATGTGTTGGCAAAGCAGTTTTTTTCTCCTCCAAAAACTCGTACATCTATGATTTTTCTGGGAATTCATCTTTGATCATAAAATTAAGCCGATTTGTTTTCATGTATTTTTACATGTCCTGAGTCTCCAGTATTTTTTTTAGAATTTTTGGAAGTTTTAAAAATTGGGTAAAAAATTATGGATTAAAACTGGACAGTGGAGTCAGAATTGAATTTAAAGAAAAACAAAGCAGTTTTTTTTTCTCCTCCAAAAACTCGTACATCTATGATTTTTCTGGTAATTCATCTTTGATCAGAAAATTAAGCTGATTTTTTTCGTGTATTTTTACATGTCCTGAGTCTCCAGTATTTTTTTTAGAATTTTTGGAATTTTTGAAAATAGGATAAAAAATCGTGGATTAAAACTGGACAGTGGAGTCAGAATTGAATTTAAAGAAAAACAAAGCAGTTTTTTCTCCTCCAAAAACTCGTACATCTCTGGTTTTTCTGGGAATTCATCTTTGATCAAAAAATTAAGCCGATTTTTTCTCGTATAGTTTTATATGTCCTGAGTCTCCAGTATTTTTTTTAGAATTTTTGGAATTTTTAAAAATAGGGTAAAAAATCGTGGATTAAAACTGGACAGTGGAGTCAGAATTGAATTTAAAAAGAAAAACCATTTTTCTAATTTGGTTAATTTACTTAGAGTGGGCTGATTAGGAGAGTTAGCTACTGACTTAGGGTGGTTTCTAAGCCTTTTCAAACTCTAAAAATGGTTTTTCAAGTCTCGGGTTAAGGGTAGTAAAATCCGGATTTTTAAACTTGGGAAATTAGAGTCATTTTAAAAATTTTAGCCCAGTTTTTATTTTTAATTCAAGCTTTTCAAAATTGTTTTCAAACAATCACAAAGTATTTTGGTTTTAGAATATTTAATTTGACATATTTTCCTAAGGTAGCCGGATATCTTTTTAGATATACGGATTTCCTTAATTAAAGGAAAAAATACATTTCATGCATTGCATTTTTATATTCATGCATTTTATATAATATGTGATTCTTGCCATATTAATTTCTATGTGTCATGACATTTAGGTTGCATTATATTATTTAGATTTTGCTATGTCATTTTATTTATGCCATGCCTATACATATTCATTTCTTTTAAATGTTTTCAAAAAAAGATAATGGTTTTCAATAAAAATAAAGATATTCCCGATTTAAAATAATTCATGAGTTCTCTACCGGGTTTGCTGGAGGGAATATCATCAATTATTATTAATAAAGGAATATCTTTCTTTCAAAAAAGAGAATGATTCGGAAAGTTTTCTAAAACTAATAAAAATTTCTATATTTTGCTACGTTTGTTGGGGAATATAGGAAAATTTGGAATTTATAAATTTCGGATCATTGTAAAAAAAAATGAAATTATTTTTCTTTAAATTGGGAATTAATTTGAAATATTAAATTTAAAACCAACTTTTACCGAGATTTGAGATAACACACGATTAATAAGGTACCGATTTATACGGGCGTTGTGGGGGTGCTAATCCTTCCCCACACGTAACCGACTCCCGAACCTGCTTCTTTGATTTCTCTAGTTTAAAACGCAGACTTGAAATTGGTTTTTAAAATGTTTTAATTAATTTTTAAAATATTTTATAAAACCGGTTTTAATAGGTGGCCGATCACACCTAGCCAAAAAAGATTGGTGGCGACTCCATGTCTTTTTTTAAGGTCATTTTCAAAACTTTCATTTTTCTAGAGGAATTAAGTCGACTTTTCCTCGGTTTTTTTTTTTAAATGTCACGCTTAATGAATAATAAAGTCTTGCGATGAGACGTCGTTATTTTTTAGGTTGCGACACTTGCCTTGTCATGCATTATCATGCTTGGCATTATCATGTCTTGAAATTGTGGTTTAGCTACTGTTTGTTCCAGCATTGACATTAATTTCATGAGTCATTATATGTTCATAATATTGTTATGCATGCTCACTATATTTTAGGTCTAGGCCATATTGGTATTGCCATGCATATTGAGTCCTAAATCACATTGGTATTGTCATGCATTAGTATGCTATTTAGGTCTTAGGTCACATTCATTTTCATGCATATTTATGACATATTAGGTCCTAGTCACATTTACATTATCAAGCATTGCATGCATATAGGGTTAGGATAGCATTAATTGCCATGCAAATTCATGCTAGGCATTTAGGTTGCCATGAATTGTCATGCATTTCCTTTACCATTTAGACCTTTAGACCATGCATTTCATACATTTCATTTGCTGTATCTTCATGCATTCCATGTCATTGCCACTTGATCTGTGACTTAGGCCAATTAATGGCTCAAAGTCATGCTCTCTAGAGCATACTTGTGGAAAATTAAGGAATTGTCAAATTTATCATTCTACCTTTGTGATTTTTTTTACTTAGCCAATTTTGTCCAAGGTTTTTAAAATGTTTAGCTACTGTCCTTAGGTCTTAAGGATGATTTCCAGCAATTTCCACTTTGGTTTTTGAATGAATTTATCAAAGGAAAAAAATGTGTTTTGACAAACAGTTTTTTTTTTCATCCAGTACTCGAACATCTCCAATTTTTCTGGGTAGTCATATTTAATAAAAAAATTAAGCCAATTCTTTCTCGTGTATATCTACATGTTCTAAGTCTCTAGTATTTTTTTAGAATTTTTAAAAATATGTTAAAAAATCGTGTGGCAAAACCGAATAGTAGAGGCAGATTTGAAATCAAAAGAGGAATAAGGGTTGAATTTGGCTAAGGCATTTAGAGGGGGCTGGGTAGAAGTTTTAGCTACTGTTTTAGGGTAGTTTCTAAGCCTTTTTAAACATTGAAAATGATTTTATAAATCTCGGGTTAAGGGTAGTTAAGTCTTGGATTTTAAACTTAGGAAATTAGAGCCATTTTAAAAGGGTTTGGTGAGGGTTTTAATTTTTATTCAAATTCTTCTTCTAAATTATTTTCAAACAATCACAAAGTTTCGTTTTTTAGAAAATCTAATTTGACATATTTTCCCAAGGTAGCCGGATATCTTTTTAGATATACAGATTTCTTTAATTAAAGGAAAAAAATACATTTTTCATGCATTATATTTTCCATGTTCATGCATTTTATTTAAATGTGTGATTTTTGCTATGATATTTTCCATTATATTATTATTATTTTAATTCATATTTTATGATCTTATATTTGTTTTCCATATGATTTTTTTAATGTTTCATGATATCCTATGCTTTTTTTTTTATTATTTAGTTATTTTTGTCACATTGTTTAGCATATACTATGTTCATACATTATTATTTTTATTAGTATTTTCATGCATATTATATGTTAGTATTATTTTAATTCCATGTCATCTCTTGTCATTTAGATCATATTCCATGTCATTTAGATCACATTCCATGTCATTTAGGTTATTTCATTTATAACATGCCATGTCATTTAAAATATGCCATATCATTTAGAATTACCATGTCATTTAAATTATTTTATTTCATTTAGAATATACCATGATACTTAGGATTTTTTTTATTTTACCTAGAATATACTATGTCATTTGAATTATGTCATGTCATTTAGGTTGCATTATATTATCTAGATTTGCCATGTCATTTTATTTATGTCATACATGTCCATATTCATATTTTTTTTTAAAATGTTTTGGAAAAGATAATAATTTTCAATAAAAGATAAGGATATTCCCGAGTTAAAATAATTCATGAGTTCTCTACCGGGTTTTGCTGGAGGGAATATCATCAATTATCATTAATAAAGGAATATCTTTCTTTCAAAAAATGAGAATGATTCGAAAAGTTTTCCAAATGAATAAAAATTTCTATATTTTGCCGATTTTGTCGGGGAATATAGAAAAATTTTGAATTAATAAATTTCGAATCATTTTCAATTAAAAATGGAATTATTTTTCTTAAAATTGGGAATTAACTTGAAATACTAAATTAAAAACCAACCTTTTACCGAGACTTGGAATAACACACGATTAATAAGGAACCGATTTATACGGGCATTATGGGGGTGCTAATCCATCCCCGCAAGTAATCGACTCCCGAATCCGCTTCTTTGATTTCTCTGGTTTATAACGCAGACTTGAAATTGGTTTTAAAAATGTTTTAATTAATTTTAAAATGTTTTAGAAAATCGGTTTTCATAGGTGGCCGATCACACCTAGCTAAAAAAGATTGGTGGCAACTCCATGTCTTTTTAGGAGGCCGTTTTCATACCCTCGACCTTTTATTATTTCTAGAGGAATTAAGTCGTCTTTTCCTCTACTTCTGTTTCCCCTCACTCAAACGGTTCCCCGAGATCTGGGATCACGTATCGAGACCTTCGTTTTTTAGAGGAATTAAGTCGACTTTTTCTCTTTTTTTTAATGTCACGCCTAAGGAAAATGAATAATAAAGTCTTGCGATGAGACTTTTCATTTATTTTATTTTTTTTAGGGTTGCGACAGCTTGGCGACTCCGCTGGGGACAGCCTAGATTTAGTCGTGTGTTATCAAAGTCTCGGTTTTGTTGGTTTAATTGGTATTTAATTTTAATTCCCATATTTTTAAAATAATAAAGAGAATTTTGAAAATAATAAAATGTTTTAAATATGTCCATCTTCATATGCATGCATATTATTATTTGTTCTCTGGTTATTTTGGTGCGTATATTTATATGTTTGCTGGGCTGATGCTTTACATTGTTTGATTTTAGTGGGGTATTTAGAATAAGGGGTGTAGAATAGGTGGTGACAGTTTGTTTTGTTCCTCCGCACACACTATGTCTGCATTTGCATAACATGAATCCTCTACCCGGGTTCCGTCCTTTTAAGTGGGAGTAAAGTAACTACGCCTTCGTGATGATCCTCCGTATGGGCTAGTGAAACACTTTCGGAGTATAAAGTACCTAATGCCTTCGTGATAATCCTCCGTACGGGCATAGGAAAATATACTCTAACGAATTGAACCAGCTTTTATCGAGGTGCCTTACTAGCCTTCACAGGTGACAGTGAGGAGCAATTCGGGGCCTTTAGAACCGATTCACCCTCATATAGTAAACCTAGGCGAAGCCATGCCGGATTTTCGTTAGATACACCCGAAGTTAGGTAACACATGGAGGGACATTTCTAACATTTTATTACCTATTTTTACATCTCAAATAAGTTTTGTAAACAAGGCAATGATGAACGTACATCGCCCATAATAAGTGGGATACTCCGCCCGAAAGGCACCGTGATGCCTATATAAGTAGATATTGTTGGGGCAAGTGTTCACTAACCTTTCGAAATTCAAAATACAAACATTTTTTTTCAATCATTTTTTGCATTTTGCACATTTCATGCATGTGTGAATGGAGCATGTACATTTATCGTTGTATTTTTTATCTTATTCTTTGCAATAAACAGTTGGTAATAATAATTTTATTTGGTGATTTCATAAACTGGTAGTGTTACATGAACATTTGCATATTGTACCATAGTAGGATCCATTATTCCGAAATTCTTTTGAAAATAATATGTGTGATTTTTCATAGAGAAAACATGTTTCAAAAAAATTGTAGATTAAATGTGGAGGCAAATCTTGCATAATGAGATTTTTGAATAATCAAAATTTGGTCCACCATTTTTGTGTGGCCATCGATTTCTTTGCATATACCATGGTGCCAATTCATTTATTCTTTGCATGTATCATTTTGACATCATGTTATAGTCATAAGCATGTATGCTCATTCATTGTAGAATACAGTCATAGAAAGCATAATGTTTCTATATATATCCATGCAGTAATTTTCTTATTCTTTACATGCTTCATGTTGGCATCAGGTTGCACACATGGCATACATAGTCATGATTATTTCTTTGAACGCTTCATGCATTAATCATTAGTATATTCATGCATATAGGAGTAGAGCATGTACATTCATAATTGTATTCTTAAATCTCATGACATTTTCATTTGCATGAAAGGGGTTCGAGATATGAGGAATGAATCGGAGGAACGACTGGATGCTTTGGAACGCAATCAAGAGGAGTTTAGACATGAACTCCGAGAGTTGAAGGAGCAGCTCGCCAAATTGCTAAAAATGTTTGAGGATATGGGTAAGAGTAAAGAGAAACTTTCTTAGGGCTCTGCTTCGTCTTCGGATCAACCAAAATCATTAGGTCCAGAACATACAATCATTGCTGGATCCTGCGCTTGTCAATGCCACAAAGGTTGCAATCCTGATGAAATTGTAGAGAAAATCATGAAAATGATTAAACCTGAGAGCCTGATACCATACCTGCAAACTATCCTAGGTCCAAACCAATGTCCCCACCCTACTATGGTCCAATCGTCCATTGGGATGATTACTACGGGACCCATGAATCCCACTCCATTACCACCAATTGGCAGATCATATTGCTTTCCCCATCATTCACCTTATCCAGCATCTGGGGTAGGAACCTCGAGCTATGTACAACCTCCAAAGGCCCCGTGTCCAAATCCATACCCTTACCATGCTGTTTCGCCACGTCTCCATGTAAACACTTCGGTTCGAACCTTAGTCCCACCACCAAGTGCCCCAACTCCTAGGCCATGTGTGACTAAGAAACGACCCCAGGATAAGACCCAAAGGCATTTTGATTCCTTTCCAATCAGCTACCGAGAGCTTCTCCCTATACTGATCCAAAATCACATGGTTGCATGTGTCCCATTGAAACCCCTGTTACCACCATATCCAAAGTGGTATAATCCAAATGCAAGATGTGATTATCATTGTGGAATTGCTGGCCATAGCATTGAAGACTGTATAACCTTCAAAAAGAAAGTAAAATCTCTGATAAATGCCAAGTGGTTGGATCCAACGACACTGATTGATAGAGGGCTGGGAAAGCATCATTAGGATTCAGAGATTTACAACATTGAGGTGGAAAAACTTCAGTCTTATATGATGTAATAGGATTTCACTTTTTCAATAGCCAGCTCTTATAACCTTAGGATGCTAGGAAGAATAAAGTGCTTGAAGAAGACAGTTTTAACTACTGCTCAGATTTTATAAAACATGGTTTATACCATTGTGAACATTGGTATGGGAATGAATTGAGTATGCTTCAAATTTATGAGATGTTGATGATTAAGTTCTTCCGATTCTTATTTCCTCCGCTTATCTTCCCCTTTTCATTTTGCATCCGATCAATTATTTGTCATACCATACATTCATACATGTATCATGTTAGCATCAGTTGCATTCATACATTCATAATCAGCATGATTTTTCTGTATATATCCATGCATTAATTTGTTTATTCTTTACATGCATCATGTGACTTTGGGTTGCATTCATGACAAACATAGTCAGCATGATTTCTCTATATATGCTTATGCATTAATCTGTCATATTAACATCAGGATGCATTCATGACACACATGGTTAGCATGATTATACTCTGTATCAATCATTCATTGTTTGCATGTATTATAATTGACATCGTGTTGCATTCATAGGGTATATGATCATTCATTAGGAAATACGCTAAAATGTACATGATCATTCATTGCATATATCCATGCGTTGATTTGTTTATTCTTTGCTTGCAACATGTTGGCATCGTGATTGCATTTATTACATACATAGTCAGCATGTTTCCACTATATATGTCCATACATCATTTTTTAATTCTTCACATGCATCAAATGACGATCATGGCTCATTCATCATGACATACATTTGGGGGAAATAAAACAGAAGTTGGCTTGGCTTTAGGAGTCTTTGAAAGAATTTCCATTTCAAATCAGAGGTATAAGAAGTACTGAGTACCCTTTTAATACAGGCTAGTGCTATGGAGAATGAATAAGTTGCCCGAATGGAAAAAATGGAAAGGGAACAGAAAGAATTGCGAGAACAGCTAGAAAAGTCTAAAGCAAAATCTAAGGATCAGATGACTAAATTGATGGAGCTGATGTCCGCTGTAATCAAGGGAAAATGATACACTAAAAACTTTGTCGCCAGGATAGGGTTAGAGGCGCAAAAGGGTCAGAATGAGGTCATAATGATTGATGCCCAGAACACAGTTAACCCCGTCAATGTCCTAAACTCAGATAATCTAGCTGAACAGGCAAAGTTGAAAATGGTTGCAGTAAATGAGGTTTAGTTGGCAGATTCCCAAGGTAAATATCAGTTGTTAGATGAAAGGCTCCGGGCAGTAGAAAGTACAGATGTATTTGGAAGTTTAGATGCGAAAGAACGATGTTTGGTCCTCGATTTAGTCATTCCTCCAAAGTTCATGATCCCTGAATTTTTGAAATATGACAGGACGACCGACCCGTCAGCCCACATCACTACGTTCTGTCGGAAGATGACAAGTCATATAGATAATGATAAGCTTTTGATTCACTACTTTCAGGATAGCCTTAGCGGGTCTGCAATTAGGTGGTATAGTCAGTTGAGCAAGGATCAGATTCGCTCTTGGAATGACTTGGTTAGGGTTTTTCTAAACCAGTACAAGCATATGATCGACATGGCGCCTGGCCGTCTCACCTTCCAAAATATGAAAAAAAGAGTTACTGAGAGCTTCAAAGAATATGCGCAACGGTGGATGAGCCTGGCTGCTCAAGTACAACCGCCCTTAACTCAGAAGGAAACCAATGTTATTTTTGTGAATACACTGCAGGCCTCGTACTATGATATACTTGTCGGCAACACCACAAAGAATTTTTCGGACATGGTAATTTCAGGGGAGATGATTGAGAATGCTATGAAGGATGGGAAAATTGAAGGAGAAAGAACATCCAATACCAAGAGAAATGGGACATCTGAAAAGAAAAAGAAAGATACCCAAGTCGTGGAAGGCTTTGACCCACCTCCCCAATTCTCTTCGTATCAGCCATTTTACTCTACTCTGAACAATGTCTCTCAAGGTTCTTATCCCTACCAACCAATGACTGCAACTATACCAGATTAACATCTGTCTATCAATCGAACACCTTTGGGAATAATCGAATGGGGCATAAAAAGCGAAAAAAAAATCAAGTTGACCCAATTCCTGTGACATACAGTGAGCTACTACCTCAACTCATCCAGAATCACCTTGTGACACCCATGCAATTAGAGCCTCTGAAGCCCCCTTATCCGAGCTGGTATGATGCTAATGAGTGTTGTGGCAATCAAGGTCACTCAACAGAGAATTGCCCCACTTTGAAGTGCAAGGTCAGGGATCTCATTAAGGCTGGCTCAATCAGTTTTGAAGATGGGAAAGCCAAGTGTCATAAGAAACATAGTGCATAATCATATTAGGTTTTTGACGCATGTAGTTCTATACACTGTGATGATGGAAGCACTTGTCTCATGTTGACATCTACATGAATTAAATGAATTTTAAATGCTTTGTGTTTGTTGTTTTAACAATAATTTGGGATTGCAAAAAAAGGCATTAAGGAAGTTTTAATAATGGATAGTCTCGAGAATATTGATGATCATTGTTACAAATGACCCAATACCTTCTCCCCTCTTTTTTAGGCTTTCCTAGGCCTAAATCCCTTGAAATAAGATCACTTGAAAGACCTAATGCTTCAAGGAATATGATTGATTAAACTTCATAAACCATTGTCATTGTAGAATAAGCAAAGATGTAAATCCTAGTCTAAGCCATGAACAAAGGAACGAACTTTTTAAATTTTTTTGAATTTCTTGAAATTCAAACAAATGAGACATTCTTTCAAGAATCTAGATTTTGGTAATTTGGTGTGTGTCAAGGTTGTGCCAAAACCATTCATGACCTTTGCCAATAACCACAAAACACTAATTACCCAAACATCACTTCATGATTGACACCCTAGGGCACAATGATTAAAATAGATTATCCCATGTCCCAGATAAAACCCGTTTTTGGGTCGTATTTTCCTTGTCCTTTCAAATAACTCATATTTGAAAATCAACCTTTTTAAAATAGACCTAGACTTGCTATGTTCCTCGTTGATACAAATTCTCATGGTTAATCAAATTGGGGCATCATATGTGGAAATGATGGTTATATGGTGAAAAATGATGGACTAACGTATGAATCATTGGGGCATGCGAAAGAAAAACAAAAAAAAAAATTGTGATATCATGCATATGAGAATTCGAATGATTCCAAAGTGTAAAATGAAATTTGGATTATCTATTCCCCCTGGGGATCGCTTTTCGATGAGAATATTCGTGCTTTATACGATAAATGGCCATCTTTCGTATCCCTCCCACAAAGAGAAAATTATCTATAGTCACCCTTTTGAGCCAAAAGAATTCTTTCTTCTTTGAATCCTGATCAAGGATCACCCTCTACACTGGGGGAAATGCGAGGAAAGATCTTCCTAAAGATCACGGAAAAATGAGTCATAGCTCAAAGATAGATACAAAGCAAATTGAGGCCCGAATAAATATGGGCTCACTCTGTCAAAGAAAAAGGAAAAGATGGCGAAAAGAAAGCTAAGAAAAACAAAAGAAAAACACAAAAAAAAAGTGTGTGAAGAAGTATGGCAAATGAAAGCCAAAAGCAAAAAAAGAAAAAAGTGAAGTCAAAAGGAATGAAAAGTCCAAAAAAGGACAAATGCTTCAAAGAAAATCCTCCTCAAGAAATGATCCTTGATCTGATTACCCTCAAACACATATTTTGGGCCTATTTATCCTTTCTTTCTGAACCCTGAACTGTGGCCTACATTACGTGCTTTAAAAGTCCATTTTGATCAAGCATGAATATTTAATTTGAAGGGGTTTTCCTTAGATTTTATCCCATCTCATGAAATTATCATTTCACTAAGGAAGAATTTAGAATTCTCAAGTGCATGGTAAAACAATGAAAAAAAAAAGAAAAAAGAAAAAAATGGAAAGAATGGGACTCTAGGGCGAAAACCCAAAAATGGGCGGTCTAGAGTAAAATGAAAATTTCCGATGCCATTTATGTTAGTACCAATACCACAAAAGAGAAGGTCATCTTAAAAAATGGTCATCGAGGAACATCTAGGAATTCCTGAACCTCTCAAATTGACAACTCACATTCGGAGGAATGTCTTCAAAAATTGAAACTTTTTTTCTCCAAGATTAAACTTTCCGGTTTAAACATCCCGGCCAATCTTGACGCTTGTCAAAATACCTTGATATGGAAACTAAAAGAATGTTGAATCTGATTGGTTCTCAATGAATTCATGATTTATAAAACCTGTTCAATCTGTGAGTCTAAAAGGGGCATTCATTTTTGCTATGAAGTTTTATTGGAAAAACTAGAATCTTGTTATACCAAGCCTTGCCAATCCCAGTTTAAAAAAAAAAAAAAAAAAAAAACAGATTGACAATTGGAGAAGTTTTAACAGTGATCATCAAACTTCAAAAGATTTGTACATCATACACGGTGGGGTTAATATTTTTGTTCAGAGGTTTTCAAAATGAGAAAACAAATAAAGATATTTTTTTGAAATACCCATTTTTTATGTTGACATGAGACAATGGTTTTTCAAACCCAAAGACATATAACTACTAGGATAGGTTTTGACTTCCAGATATGAGAAGAAGAAATAGAACTTGTTTCAAACCTCTGTCAATAAAAGTTTAAAAACTGCTAGGGCAAAGAGAATAGCCAAATATTGAAAAAAGGAATTGAAGATATACTCTATTTGGAGGAGGAAAAATGAATTTGAAAGGCTAAGCCAAAGTCTAAAAAAATGATCGGGGGCATTTGCATCACTCATGAGCACTCATCTCTTTATTAAGATTTTGCATCTACACAGTGTCGACAAGCATTTGCATCGTTCATGGGTATTTGCATTGGCACTATTTCATGAGCATCTGCATTCTACCTTTACAAGTACATCCTTCATAGATATTTGCATTCGCATCATTTCAAGCAATTGCATCATTTCTAGAATCATTGCATTTTCATTATTATGTGGTAATTGCAGTTACACCATTCATAGACCACTTACATGAACACGATTAGTAGGAGCATCTGCATCATATTCAATATTTGTATCTGCAAGCATATGCATCAATCCAAGCCATTTGCATTTGCACCAAGAAACATATGCATCAATCCAAGCCATTTGCATTTGCACTAAGAAACATATGCATCAATCCAAGCCATTTGCATTTGCACCAAGAAACATTTACATCAATCCAAGCCATTTACATTTGCACCATGAAGCATGAGCATCTTGTTAAAGACATTTGCATCTGCATCCTTTCTCAAAGCTTTTGGGTATAATTTTCAACATGATTTCCAAAATGGGCAAGTCTTCGGTGGTGATAGTTGAACCTTCTGGAGGAGATACCTAGAATTTTACAATTTTTTTAAAAAATAAAAATAAAAAAAATGAGAAAGTCTTTGGTGGGTGATAGCCGAAGCGTCTGGAGGAGTTACCCAGAACTTTACAATGTGCAAACCTTTGGTGGTGATAGCCAAAGCTTCTGGAGGGGATATCCAGAATTTTACAAATTTTAAAAGTGAACAAGTCTTCGGTTGTGATAGCTGAAGCCTCTGGTGGAAATATCCAGGGTTTTTGAACAATGAGAAATCTTCTTCTGGATGAGTTACCCAGAGTTTTACAGTTTTAAAAATGAGCAAGTCTTTGGTGGTGATAGCCGAAGCTTCTGGAGGAGATACCCAGAATTTTATTCAACATCTGCATCAAGAAACATTTACATCAAATCAAGTCATTTACCTTGGCATCAAAGGCATTTGCATCTTATTTAACATCTGCATCTGCACTAAGAAGCATTTGCATCCCTTCTCAAAGCTTTCAGGTATAATCTTCAACATGTTTTCAAGAACCAATATCCAGAGTTTTAAATTTTTTGAAAAGAGAGAAAGTCTTTTGTAGTGATAATCGAAGCCTCTATGGAGATATCCAGGGTTTTATAGTTTAAAAAAAGGAGAAAGTCTTTGGTGGTGAAAACCGAAGCCTCTGTAGAGATATCCATAGTTTTATTTTTTTTTTGAAAAGGTGGAAAGTCTTTGGTAGTGATAGCCGAAGCCTCTGTGGAGATATCTAGAGTTTTTGAAAAGAGATAAAGTCTTTGGTAGTGATGGGCGAAGCCCCTGAAGAGATATCCAGGGTTTTATAGTTTTTTTTTAAAAAAAAAAAGAAAGAAAGAAAGAAAGTCTTTGGTGATGATAACCGAAGCCTCTGTGGAGATATCCCGAGTTTTAAAATCTTTTGAAAAGGTAGAAAGTCTTTGGTGGTGATAGCCAAAGCTTCTGGTGGAGATATTCAGAGTTTTACAGTTTTAAAAATGAGCAAGACTTTGGTGGTGACTTTGAAGCTTCTGGAGGAGATACCCAGAATTTTAAACACAGTTGAGAACAAGACAAGTTAAGACCCCGAGACCATCATCGAGGTCATTTCTTCTCTTACAAATCGAACTCGTTTCCTTAAGACGGGTCGAGCCTTGATTAGTCAGAGAACTTAATTTAAGGACAAAATCTTCTATTTAAAGCTTTTTCAAAAAAAATAATAATAATAATAATAAGAAAAAAAATTATGAAAAAGAAAAAAGAAAACTCCTTTTCCCTTCTCTTCACATGTGATTTCACTAAACGTACAAAATTAGTGTTTGTTTATCTTGGCCTGATTCCTGATTCTCAGCAATAGCCAAAGAGGGGCAGCTGTGGAGACCAAATTTTGTCCGGACCCCTAAATCAGGTACATTTTCTTCCTAAATTGATGTTTCAAAAAGCTAAAAGGCTTTTCTCATCCTGCAGGTGATACTCCGAGGCTTAGTCTAAGAAAGCACACAAAAAAAAAGTCAAACTCGAAAAAAGTCAAACTCGAAAAAAGTCAACCTCGAAAAAAGTCAACCCCAAAAAAGTCAACTACTGAAAAAGTCAACCCACTTTCAAAATCAAGATTTGAGGTTCAATTGAAAAACGGTGAAAGAATTTTGATAATCTGAGGTCTACATTTAAAGATATGGAGTTCGGAAGTTGGGTTGTGGAGATTCAATAGAAAGAAAATCCTAATCCGGGAAATTTGGGGAAAAGTGCTTAAACGATCGAATTGGTCAAAATTGAAGGTTCCAAATAAAAGATAAGCACTGACTACGGGTGATGGAGAAGCCACTTGAAAGAAAAACTGAAAGAAAAGTCAATCCGGGAGAAAATCGAGAATTAGGATTTTTGGTGGATTTCGATGAAATCGGGAAGAATTATAGAAATAGCCCGACTTGGTAAGACTAAAGCCCCCAATGGATGAGGAATGATTAAAAAGGGATAGCCCAAGGCTTAGTTTGAAGAAAATCTAAAAATCAGACTTGTTTTGAGCAAAACCGGGTTTCGGAGGTAAAAGGGCAAAATTGGAAAATATGGGAAAAATATCAAATGGACTCCAAAAATTTTGAAAATTGGAAAATCTCATTCTTAAATTATTTGGAAGAGATTGGCGAAATAAAATCTTGATTCGGAGTTCGTTTGCAAAATGGCCAAATACCGGGTTTCTTATGTAGTAATTCAAGCAGATAAATCCCGAAAAAATAGCAAATGAACTCCAAAATTTCTGAAAATTGGCAAATCTCATTCTTAAATTATTTGGAAGAGATTGGCGAAAGAAAATCTTGATTCAGAGTTCGTTTGCAAAATGGCCAAATATCGGGTTTCTTATGCAGTAATTCATGCAGATAAATCCTGAAAAAATAGCAAATGAACTCCAAAAATTCTGAAAATTTGCAAATCTAATTATTTGGAAGAGATTGGCGAAAGAAAATCTTGATTCGGAGTTCATTTGCAAAATGACCAAATACTGGGTCCCTTATGTAGTAATTCAAGCAGATAAATCCTGAAAAAAATAGCAAATGAGCTCCAAAAATTATGAAAACTTCTATATCAAAATTTTAAATTATTTGGAAAAGATTGGTAAAGAAAAATCTGGATTCGGAGCTCGTTTAAAAAATGGTAAAGTTCAGATGCATAAAAGGGGTAATTTCAAAAATAAATCTGAAATAAATAGCAAATGGACTCGGAAAATTTTGAAAACTTCCAGAATTCAATTTTTTATTCTTTTGTAAGTATTGAAAAAATAAAATTCGAATTTGGAGTCCGTTTTCTATTTATTTAAGTTCGGGAGGCAAAAAGGTCATTTCACCAAAGAAACCAAAAAGGGCAAATTGGTAATTGAGGAAAATATGAAAGATGAAGAAAATGCTGGGATTTTTTCTTCCTTTTGTCAGCCAACATAGAGGAGAAGAAGGAAGCTTAATCAATTTAATTCCCTAGTCACTATCATGCCACATGCTAACTAACATCTTGCAAATGGTCCCCCTTCATCCAATGGCTTAGGTGCCTTGTAGGAAAGTTGAATGCACCATCCAATGGCCAAGTTTAAATTTCAAAATGACATTTTTATTTGTCATAAAAGAATGCTCATCTAATGGCCAAGAATGGAACAAAAAAGATGAGCACAATTCATCCAAGGGTGAGCATCAATTCGGTTGAACAAGGGAGTGCATGGGATTATCCCTTTTCATCCAATGGCTTAGGCTATCTACAAGGGCTGAGTACACATGTTAAGGGCTGGATTTAATCTACAAGATATCGTTTTTATGTTGTCTTCATCCAAGGACCAAGAATGGAAGAGCACAACTTATCCAAGGGTAGGCATTCAAGAGGGGCAAGCAAGTGAGTGCATGGGATTGGTCCTCTTTTGCATCTAATGGCTAAGGTTAATACAAGAGCTGAGTACACATCTCAAGGGCTGGAATCAATTGGCAAGATGACATTTTTATGTTGTCATCAAAATATCTACATCTAATGGCCAAGATTGGGGGAGAAAAATGGAATTTCCATCCAATGGTTAAGGGGGATTTCGGCCAAGGCTAAATGGAGAGGGGGAGTTTCATTTTTTCAGGGTTTTTGGCTTGAAAATAGTAGCTAATTTGGCAAGAAAAAAATTTTTGAAAGAAAGAAAAAAAAGGTTTTCATTAGAGAGTTTGAAGGTAGTCATCTCTACCAAGTTCTAGTCTAGCTTTCTTCTTCATTTTCATGGTGTTTTCTTGGTTTTTCTATCATGTTTTCCTACAACATTTTTCTTAGAAATAAAGTTTTTTAATGTTTCTTCATGTTTTCACTATCTTCTCCTTCTTTAAAATGGTGAAAATATTTTTTTCTTGGAATTTGATGCACCCAAAAGAGTATATCTTTATTTAACCTTGCACAAAAAGATCAATTGTAAGTATAGTAGTTAGCAAGGGTCGAGTCCTCAGGGATTGGGTTTTAGTTTAAGAATTATTAGTCTAAAACCTAAATTCAAAGAAAACAAAATAAAAGGGGAGGTTTTTAAAATCAATTTAAACTAAAGACTTATAATCAAAGAAGAAAGCAAGTAAATAAGAAGTAATCAAATATGAGAAAAATATGGGTAAGGTTTCATTCTCCACCACTAGACATCATTGAGAATCAATAATCAGATCTATCAACATCAATTAGCTATCAAAGTTAACAACCATAGATAACAACAAGTTCTTGTTACCTCAATCTTTCCTTAGTCCGTCGTTAAATAGAACAAGCACTCTATTTAATCTCTAACTATCAAACAACCTAGAATAAGCTCTCTAAGTTTAATTTAATAGCAGCTTTATGATGAGAAAGATAGGTTGATCTAAGCAACAAACACATAAGCTCGGATTGTTCAACTTAGGTTATGTTCCACTTTGCAATTAGCGAAAACTTGACCATAATCATCAATCACAAATTGCCACTTATGAATAGGAAATCAAGACAATTACACGGATCAAGACTCCTAAACTAACAATAGATAATTATCAAGATCAATCTAGTTGATCACCCTAAATAAATCAAAAATCATCATGAACAATTTTAATGGAAGAACACAATCTACTTTGATAGAAAACTAATGATAGATAAATCTGAAAATTAATTACAAAACTTGTCTAGGGCTTTGAAATCATCCTTAACCAAAGAAGTTTAGCCTAACATAAGTGTAGACACCTAATTTTGTCCGGACCACTAAAAAAAGTACGTTTTCTTCCTAAATTGAGGTTTCAGAATGTAAAAAGACTTTTTTCATCCTGCAGGTGGTACTCTGAGACTTAGTTTAAGAGGGCGAGTATAAAAAGTCAAACTTGAAAAAAGTGAACCCCGAAAAAAGTGAACCCCAGAAAGTCAACTACTGAAAAAATCAACCCACTTTCAAAATCAAGATTTTAAGTTCAATTGAAAAATGGTGAAAGAATTTTGATAATCCGAGATCTATATTGAAAGACATGGGTTCGGAAGTTAGGTTATGGAGATTCAGTAGAAAAGAAACCCTAATCCGGGAAATTTGGGGAAAAGTGCTTAATCGATCAAATTAGTCAAAATTAAAGGTTCCAAATGAAAGATAAGCACTGACTACGGGTAATGGAGAAGCCACTTGAAAGAAAAATTGAAAGAAAAGTCAATCCGGGAGAAAACCGAGAATTAGGGTTTTTGGTGGATTTTAGTGAAATCGGGCAGAATTACAGAAATGGTCCGACTTGGTAAGACTAAAGCCCCCAATGGATGAGGAATGATTAAAAAGGGATAGCCCAAGGCTCAGCTTGAAGAAAATCTGAAAATCAGACTTGTTTTGAGCAAAACCAGGTTTCGGAGGTAAAAGGGCAAAATTGGAAAATTTGGGAAAAATAGCAAATGGACTCCAAAAATTTTGAAAATTTGCAAATCTCACTCTTAAATCATTTTAAAGAGATTGCTTAAAGAAAATCTTGATTCGGAGTTCGTTTGCAAAAAGGCCAAATCCCGGGCTTCTAATATAGTAATTCAAAAAGACAAATCCCGAAAAAATAGCAAATGAGCTCCAAATATTCTGAAAATTTGAAAATCTCATTTTTAAATTATTTGGAAGAGGTTGGAGAAAGAAAATCTTGATTCAGAGTTCGTTTGCAAAATGGCCAAATCCCGGGCCTCCTATGCAATAATTCAAGAAGATAAATCCTGAAAAAATAGCAAATGGACTCCAAAATTTCTGAAATTTTGCAAATCTCATTTTTAAATTATTTGGAAGAGATTGGAGGAAGAAAATCTTGATTCGGAGTTCGTTTGCAACATGGCCAAATCCCGAGCTCCTATATAGTAATTCAAGCAAATAAATCCCGAAAAAATACCAAATGAGCTCCAAAAATTATGAAAACTTCTAGATCACACTTTTAAATTATTTGGAAGAGATTGGTGAAGAAAAATCTTGATTTGGAGCTCGTTTAAAAAATGGTAAAATGTTTGGGCATGAAAGGGCATTTTTGGAAGAAAAAATCCAAATAAATAGCAAACAAACTCAGAAAATTTTGAAAACTTCCAGAATTCAATATTTTATTATTTTTAAAGTATTAAAAAAATAAAAATTGAATTTGGAGTCCGTTTGATATTTATTTGCATCCGGGGGGCAAAACGGTCATTTCACCCAAGCAACCGAAAAGGGCTTCTTTGGGCCTTTCAAAAAATCAGGCTTGGGCTGAAAAAGAGAAGTGCTGGCCTTCCAAAGCCCAAAGGAAGGAGGAAGCTTATGATTTTCAATCAAATGGCCAAGAATTAAGAGTTAGTTAGAGATTCTCTTTGATCAAGTCATGGTGATTAAGCCACATAGGCCAAGGGAGAGTGTCAACATTATTCTTGAGCAGCTGTAATTTGGGACAGCTGATGTGCTAATCTAAGGGTGATAATTTCATGATTTTTTCACCTTGAATTATTAGCCATTTGATGGAAAATTGGTTGGGAAAAAATGACAACACCCTTGCATGAGAGAGAGGGCCATTCGGCCAGCACTAATAAGGGGAGCAGAATTTCATTTTTGAGGTTTTCATTTTTAAAATTTCTTCTTAGTTTTTCTTAGTTTTTTCTCTCCTTGGTTGAAAGCAAAAAAAAAAAAGTTTAGAAAAGAAAGGAAAGTTTGAAGAGATAAAGCTTGAAATATAGCTTCTTGAGGTTGCTTTTAGCACCAACTCTTGCACTTTCTTGATTTTCCATTCTTGTTTTTGCTATTTTGATTATTATTTGGTGATTTTTCTTTTTAAATAAGTGTTTTTTTTTATGTTCTTCTTAAGCTCCTTCTTCATCTCTTTCTTAAATAATTTTTACAAATTTTTTCTTATTTTTCTTTAATGGCCGAATGGCCTATATTTTTTTTTTATTGTTGTTGCTGTTTTTGATTTAATTTATCATGTTATTTATGATATTTTCTTTAATCTTGATGCTTCAAGTGTTCTTCTACTTCATATATTTGAATCATGTTTGAATTTGGTTGCTTTGTTTGTTGCCATTTATGATTTAAATATCATGTTCTTGCATTTTTAATTTTCCGTTTTCATGATGTTTAAATTTGTTGATGTTTATATTTAGTATATCAAGTGTTTGTGAAAATGCTTGTTTGGGTTTTAGTATTTCTATTTTGTATTTGCATGATTTGAGTGTTAAATTTTAGTTGAGCATGTTAGTATATCAAGTGCTTGTGAAAATGCTTGTTTGGTTTTAGTATTTCTACTTTGTGTTTGCATGATTTGAGTGTGATATTTTAGTTGAGCATGTTAGTATATCAAGTGTTTGTGAAAATGCTTATTAGTATTTCTACTTTGTGTTTGCATGATTTGAGTGTTATATTTTAGTTTTGCATGTTAGTATACCAAGTGTTTGTGAAAATGCCATGCTTGTTAGGAACCATAGGCCATTCGGCCACTCCTTGTATTCTAGCATCATGTGTGTATTTTTGCTATATTAGGTGATAGGTTGGCCTTTGCATGATATTTGGTTGAGTTTTTGGTTTAAGCATGCCTTGTGTTTGTGTTATTTCCATGCATATTTTAGTTGTTAGGTTTAGGTTCATCTTGCCATGCATGTTCATGCATTTTAGACCTAGGTTGCATTAAATGACATGCAAGTTCATTTAAGTTTAGGTCACTATATTGATGCCATGCATTTTTTCATGACATTTAGGTTTAAACTCATGCATTTCATGCATCATATTTGCTGTAATTTTTCATGCATTTCATGTTCATGCCACTTGAATAATGACTTAGGCCAATTAATGGTTCAAAGTCATGCTCTCTTGAGCACACTGGTGGAAAATTAAGGTTTGTCAAATTGATTATTCTACCTTTGTGATTTTTTTTACTTAGTCAATTTTTGTCTAACTTTTAAAAAGTCCTAGCTATTGTTTGTGAGTCATTTGTGAGTTTTAAATATTTTTACTTTGATTTTTAAATGATTTTATCAAAGGCAAAAATGTATTTTGGCAAAATAGTTTTTTCACCCAGTACTCGTACTTTCCCAATTTTTCTGGGCATTCATTTTTAATCAGAAAATTAAGCTGATTTGTTTTCGTGTAGTTTTACATGTCCTGAGTCTCCAGTATTTTTTTTTAGATTTTTTTGAATTTTTAAAAATAGGGTAAAAAATCGAGGATCAAAACTGAACAGTGGAGTCAGATTTGAATTTAAAGGAAAATCATTTTTCTATTTTGGTTAAGTTACTTAGAGGGGGCTGATTAGAAAGTTTAGCTACTGACTTAGGGTAGTTTCTAAGCCTTTTTAAACTCTAAAAATGATTTTTTAAGTCTCGGGTTAAGGGTGGTCAAGTCCGGAATTTTAAACTTCGGAAATTAGAGCCATTTAAAAAAGGTTTAGCCCAGTTTTTATTCTTAATCTAAGGTTTTCAAAATAGTTTTCAAACAATCACAAAGTATTTTGGTTTTAGAATATTTAATTTGACATATTTTCCTAAGGTAGCCGGATATCTTTTTAGATATACGGATTTCCTTAATTAAAGGAAAAAATACATTTTCATGCATTTCATTTTCCATATTCATGCATTTTATATAATATGTGATTTTTGCTATGTTAATTTCTATGATATTGTTATGATTTTGAGTTATGTTATATTGTTTATTATATGACTTTGAATATTTCATGATATCCTATGCTTTTTATTTAATTATATATTTATATATTTTTTGTTATATTATTTAGCATGTTCATGCATTATTATTTTCATGTTTTTCCATGCATATTATATGATAGCATTATTTTATATTCCATATCATTTAAATTATATGCCATATCATTCATATTTACCATGTCATGTAAATCATTTCATATAGAATAAGTATGTTACTTAGGTCATTTCGTTTCATATAGAATATATTATGTTACTTAGGTTATTTCATTTTATTTAGGATATATTATGTCATTTAGGATATTTTATTTCATTTAAAATATATCATATGATTTAGGATACTACATTTCATATAGAATATATTATGTTTCCTAGGCCAGTTCATTTCATTTAGAATATGTCATATAACTTAGGACATTTCATTTCATTTAGAATATGCTAGGGCATTCAAATTATGTCATATCATTTAGGTTGCATTATATTATTTAGATTTTGCTATGTCATTTTATTTATGTCATGCATATACATATTCATTTCTTTTAAATGTTTTCAAAAAAGGATAATGATTTTCAATAAAATAAAGATATTCCCGAGTTAAAATAATTCATGAGTTCACTGTCGGGCTTGCTGGGGAGGATATCATCAATTATTATTAATAACGGAATATCTTCTTTAAAAAGAGAATGATTCGGAAAGTTTTCCAAAATTAATAAAAAATTCTATATTTTGCCACGTTTGTTGGGTAATATAGGAAAATTTTGAATTGATAAGTTTCGGATCATTTTTAATTAAAAATGAAATTATTTTTTTTAAATTGGGAATTAATTTGAAATACTAAATTTAAAACCAACTTTATACCGAGATTTGAGATAACACACGATTAATAAGGTACCGTTTTATACGGGCATTTTGGGGCTGCTAATCCTTCCCCATACGTAATCGAGTCCCAAACCCGTTTCTTTGATTTCTCTGGTTTTAAACGCAGACTTGAAATTGGTTTTAAAAAATGTTTTAATTAATTTTTAAAATATTTTATAGAACCGGTTTTAATAGGTGGCCGATCGCACCTAGCTAAAAAAGATTGGTGGCGACTCCATGTCTTTTTCAAGGTCATTTTCAAAAACCTTCATTTTTTTATATGAATTAAGTCGACTTTTCCTCGGTTTTTTTTAATGTCACGCTTAACGAATAATAAGGTCTTGCGATGAGACTTGTTATTTTTTTAGGTTGCGACAGCTTGGCAACTCCACTGGGGATTATTAGAGAGTCAGGCCTAGAATTAGTCGTTGTGTTATCAAAGTCTCGATTTTGTTGGTTTAATTGGTATTTAATTTTAATTCCCACATTTTGTTTTTAAATAAGGAGAATTTTGAAAATAATAAAATGTTTTTAAATATGTTCATACTCATGTGCATGCATTTTATTATTGTTCTCTAGTTATTTAAGGTTGTATATTATAATTGCTTGTTGGTTAATGCGTTACACTATTCTTGGATGTTTTTCTTATAAATTGCTATGGCATTTAGAATAAGGTTTGTAGAATAAGTGGCGAAAGGTTTGTTGTTCCTCCACACACACCACACGTGCATTTGCATATCATGAGCCCTATACCCGGGTTTCGTCCTTTTAGGTGGGAGCAAAGTAACTAAGCCTTCGTGATTAACAATCCACATGGGCTAGTGAAACACTTTCGGAGTACTAAATTACGTAAGCCTTCGTGATTAACAATTCGCATGGGCTAGGGAAATAGACTCTAATGAATTGAACCCGCTTTTATCGGGATGCCTTACTAGCCTTCACCGGCGATAGTGAGGAGCATTTCGGGGCCTTTAGAACCATTCACCCTTATATAGTGAACCTAGGCGAAGCCATGCCGAATTTCCGTTAGATATACCGAAGACAGGAACACATGGATGGACATTTTTAAACTTTTTGTTACCTATTTTACACTCTGAATAAGTGTTGTAGATCGGGCAACGATGTACGTACATCGCCCGTAATAAATGTGATAATCTGTCCCAAAGGCACTATGATACCTATATAAGTAGATATTGTTGGGGCAAATGTTCATTAACTGTTTAATAAAAAATAAAAATCATTTTTCAAGCAATTTTGCATTTTGCACATTTCATGCGTGTGAATAGAGCATGTACATTTATGGTTGTATTGTTGATCTCATTTTTTTTTTGCAATGAAAGAATGGTGGTAATAATTTCATAAGCCGATAATGTTACATGAACATTTGCATATTGTACCATAGTAGGATCCATTATTCCGAAATTCTTTTGAAAATAATATGTGTGGTTTTTCATAGAGAAAACATGTTTCAAAAAAATCGTAGATCATAAATTTGGAGGCAAATCTTGCATAATGAGATTTTTGAATAATCAAGATTTAGGTCTCACCAATTTCGTGTAATCATTGGTTAATTTATTTGTATCATTTTGACATCATGTCACAATCCTAACATGCATGATTATTCATTATAAAATACATTTGTGATATACATGGTCATTCTTTGTACCTACCTTTGTATTAATTCATTTATTCTTAGCATGTATCATTTTGACATCATAGCATGCATGGTCATTCATTGTAGAATACGTTTATGACATGCATAGTCATTATTTGTATATACATGTGCATCAATTTATTGAACGCATCTTATTGGCATTAGATTTCATCCATAGCATACATAGTCATCAAAATTTCTCTGTATATGTTCATGCATTAATCATCAATATATTCATGCACATAGGAATAGAGCATGTACATTCATAATTATATTCTTAATCTCATGACATTTTCATTTGCACGAAAGGGGTTCGAGATATGAGGAATGAACCGGAGGAACGATTGGGTGCTTTGGAACGCAATCAAGAGGAATGTGGACATAAAATCTGGGAGGTGAAGGAACAACTTGCCAAATTGCTGAAAATGGTTGAGGATATGGGTAAGAGTAAAGAGGAACTTTCTCAGGGCTCTACATCGCCTTCGGATCAACCAAAACCATTAAGTCCCGAACATACAATCCTTGCTGGATCCTGCACTTGTCAATGCCACAAAGGTTGCAATCTCGATGAAATTGTGGACAAAATCGTGAAAATGATTAAACCTGAGAGCCTGATACCAAGGATAGAAACCTCGGATCCTGTACCATACCTGTAAACTGTTCAAGGTCCAAACCAGTATCCCCACCCTACCATGGTCCAATCGTCCATTGGGATGACCACTACCGGATTCCTGAATCCCACTCCATCACCAACAACTGCCAGTTCATACTATTTCCCTCATCAATCACCTTATCTAGCATCTGTGATAGGAACCTCGAGCTATGTACAACCTCCAAAGGCCCAGTGTCCAAATCCATACCCTTACCATGCTGTTCCGCCACATCTCCATGTTAACACTCTGGTTCGGACCTTAGTGCCACCACCAAGTGCCCCAACTCCTAGGCCATGTGTGACTAAGAAACCACCCCAGGATAAGACCCAAAGGCCTTTTGATCCTCTTCCAATCAGCTACCGAGAGCTTCTCCCTATACTGATCCAAAATCACATGGTTGCCTGTGTCCCATTGAAATCCCTGTTACCACCATATCCAAGGTGGTATAATCCAAATGCAAGATGTGATTATTACTGTGGAATTGTTGGCCATAGCATCGAAGACTGTATAGCATTCAAAAAGAAAGTGCAAACTCTTATAGATGCCAAGTGGTTAGATCCAACGAAACTGATTGATAGAGGACTGGGAAAGCGTCATTAGGATTGGGAGATTTACAGCATTGAGATGGAAAGACTGCAGTCTTATATGATGTAATAGGATTTCACTTATTCAGTAGCCGGCTCTTATACCCTTAGGATACTAGGAAAAATAAAGTGCTTGTAAAAGACAGTTTTAACCACTGTTCATATTTTGTAAAACATGGTTTATACCATTGTGAACGTTGATATGGGAATGAATTGATTATGTTTCAAATTTATGAGAGGTTGATGATTAAGTTCCTCCGATTCTTATTTCCTCCGTGATATCTTCCCCTTTTGCATTTTGCATTTGATCAATTATTTGTCATACCATACATTCATACATGTATCATGTTAGCATCAGGTTGCATTCATGCATTCATAATCAGCATGATTTTTCTGTATATATCCATGTATTAATTTGTTTATTCTTTACATACATCATGTTGACTTTGGGTTGCATTCATGACAAACATAGTCAGCATGATTTCTTTGTATATGCTCATGCATTAATATGTCATATTAACATTAGGTCGCATTCATGACACACATGGTTAGCATGATTTTCTTTGTATATACTCTGTATTAATCATCCATTGTTTGCATGTATCATAATTGACACCTTGTTGCATTCATAGGATATATAATCATTCATTGGGAAATACGCTAAAATGTACATGATTATTCATTGCATATATGCATGCGTTGATTTGTTTATTCTTTGCTTGCAACATGTTGGCATCGTGATTGCATTTATTACATACATAGTCAGCATGTTTCCACTATATATGTCCATACATCATTTCTTTCATTCTTCACATGCATCAAATGACAATCATGGCTCATTCATCCTGACATACATTTGGGGGAAACAAAACAGAAGTTGGCATGGCTTTAGGAGTCTTTGAAAGAATTTCCATTTCAAATCAGAGGTATAAGAAGTACTGAGTACCCTTCTAATATAGGCTAGTGCTATGGAGGATGAACAAGTTGCCCGAATGGAAAAAATGGAAAAGGAACAGAAAGAATTGCGAGAACAGCTAGCAAAGTCTCTAGCAGAATCTAAGGATCAGATCACTAAATTGATGGAGCTGATGTCCGCCGTAATCAAGGGAAAAGGATACACTGAAAACTTTATCGCCAGGAAAAGGTTAGAGGCACAAAAGGGTCAGAATGAGGCTGTAATGATTGATGCCCAGAACACTGTTAACCCCGTCAATGTCCTAAACTCAGATGATCCAGCTGAACAGGCAAAGTTGAAAATGGTTGCAGTAAATGAGGTTGAGTTGGCAGATTCCCAAGGGAAATATCAGTTGTTAAATGAAAGGCTTTGGGCAGTAGAAAGTACAGATGTATTTGGGAGTTTAGACGTGAAAGGACGATGTTTGGTCCTCGATTTAGTCATTCCTCCTAAGTTCAAGATCCCTAACTTTGTGAAATATGACGGGACGACCGACCCGTCAGCCCACATCACTATGTTCTACCGGAAGATGACAAGTCATATAGATAATGATAAGCTTTTGATTCACTGCTTTCAGGATAGCCTCAGCGGGTCCGCAATTAGGTGGTATAATCAGTTTAGAAAGGATCAGATTCGCTCTTGGAATGACCTGGCTAGGGTTTTTCTAAACCAGTACAAGCATATGATCGACATGGTGCCTGACCGTCTCACCTTGCAAAATATGAAGAAAAGAGCCACTGAGAGCTTCAAAGAATATGGACAATAGTGGATGAGCCTGGCCGCCTAAGTACAACCGCCCTTAACTCAGAAAGAAACCACTGTCATTTTTTTGAATACACTGCAGGCCCCGTACTATGATATACTTGTCGGCAACACCACGAAGAATTTTTTGGACATGGTAATTTCAGGGGAGATGATTGAGAATGCTATCAAGGATGGGAAAATAGAAGGAGAAAGAACATCCAATACCAAGAAAAAGGGGGCATCTGAAAAGAAAAAGGAAGATACCCAAGTCGTGGAAGGCTTTGCCTCACCTCCCCAATTCTCCTCGTATCAGCCATTTTACTCTACCCTGAACAATGTCTCTCAAGGTTTTTATCCCTACCAGCCAATGACTGCAACTACACCAGAATTTACATCTGTCTATCAATCGAACACCCTTGGGAATAATCGAAGGGGGCATAAAAAGCAAAAAATAAATCAGGTCGACCCGATTCCTATAACATACAATGAGCTATTACCTCAACTCATCCAGAATCACCTTGTGACACCCATGCAATTAGAGCCTCTGAAGCCCCTTTATACCAGCTGGTATGATGCTAATGAGTTTTGTGGTTATCATTCTGGTAATCAAGGTCACTCAACAGAGAACTGCCCCGCTTTGAAGTACAAGGTCAGGGATCTCATCAAGGCTGGTTCGATAAGTTTTGAAGATGGGAAAGCCAAGTGTCATAAGAAACATGGTGCATGATCATATTAGGTTTTTGACGCATGTAGTTCTATAACTGTGATGATGAAAGCACTTGTCTCATGTTAACATCTACATGAACTAAATGAATTTTGAATTTTAAATGCTTTGTGTTTGTTGTGTTTTAACAATAATTTGAATTTGCAGAAACAAGCATTAAGGAATTTTTAATAATGGATAGTCTCGAGAATATTGTTGATCATTGTTAGACATGACTCAACACCCTCCCCCTCTTTTTTGGGCTTCTCTATGCCTAAACCTTGAATCAAGAACATTTGAAAGACCTAATGCTTCAAGGAATATGAATGATTGAACTTCACACAAAAAAAAAAACATTGTCATTGCAGAATAAGCAAGGATGTAAATCCTAGTCTAGGCTATGAACAAAGGAACAAACTTGTTGAAATTTTTCGAATTCCTTGAAATTCAAACAAATGAGACATTCTTTCAAAAATCTAGATTTTGGTAATTTGATGTGTGTCAAGATTTGTGCTAAAACCATTCATTACCTTTTCCAATGACCATAAAGCTTCAATTATCCAGACATCACTTCATGATTGACACCCTAGGGCACAATGGTTAAACTAGATTTATCCCATGTCCTAAAGAAAACCCGTTTTTGGGTCATATTTTCCTTCTCTCTTCAAAGAACTTAGATTTGAAACTCAGCCTTTTCAAAATAGGCCTAGACTTGCTATGTTCCTCGTTGATACAAATTTTCATGGTTAATCAAATTGGGGCATCATATGTGGAAATAACGGATACATGGTGAAAAAGGATGGACTAACGCATGAATCAGTGGGGTATGCAACAAAAAAATTCGAAAAAAGAAAAAATTGTGATATCATGCATATGAGAATTCAGATGATTTCAAGTGCAAAATGAAATTTTGATTATCTATTTCCCCTGAGAATTGCTTTTCAATGAGACTATTTGTGCTTGATATGAGAAATGACCATCTTTCATATCCCTTTCACAAGAGAAAAATTATTATCCATAGTCACCCCTTTTGAGCCAAAAGAATTCTTTCTTCTTTAAACCCTGATCAAGGATCACCCTCTACACTGGAGGGCAAATGCGAGGAAAGATCTTTTAGAGAACATGGAGGAATGAATCCTGGCTCGAAGATAGATGCAAAGCAGATGGAGCCCCGAACAAATACGGGCTCACTCTGTCGGAAAAAAAGGCGGCAAAATGAAAAAATGTGAAAGACATGGCAAATTGAAAGCCAAGAACGAGGAAGAAAAGACGCAAAAGTCAAAAGGAATGAAAAGTCCAAAAGGGACAAATGCTTCAAATAGAAGCCTCCTCAATAAATGATCCTTAATCTGATTACCCTCAAACACATATTTTGGGCCTATTTATCCTTTCTTTTTGAACCCTGAGCCATAGCCTACATTACGTGCTTTAAAAGTCTATTTTGATCAAGCATGAATATTTAATTTGAAAGGTTTTTCCTCAGATTTTATCCCATCTCATCGAATTATCATTTCATTAAGGAAGAATTTAGAATTCTCAAGTGTATGGTAGAACAAAAAAAAAAGAGAAAAATTGGAAAGAATGGGACTCTAGGGCGAAAACCCAAAAATGGGCGGTCTAGAGTAAAATGAAAATTTTTGATGCCATTTATGAAAGTGCCGATACCACAAAAAGAGAAGGTCATCTTAAAAAGTGGTCATCGAGAAGCATTTAAAAATTCCTGAACCTCCCATATTGTCAACTCTCATTCGGAGGATTGTTTTCAAGAACTGAAACATTTTTTCTCCAACATTAAACTTTCCGGTTTAAACATCCCGGCCAATCTTGACGCTTGTCAAAATGCCTTGATATTGAAACTAAAATAATGTTGAATTTGTTTGGTTCTCAATGAATTCATGATTTATAAAACCTATTCCATTTGTGAGCCTAGTAGGGATATACATTTTTTGTCATGAAGTTTTCCTGGAAAAGCTAGAATCTTGTTATACCAAGCCTTGCCAATCCCAGTTAAAAAAACCCCAGATTGATGCTTAGAGAAATTTCTAACAATGATCATCAGTCTTCAAAAGATTTGTACATCACACATTGTGGGGTTAATATTTTTTGTTCAGAAGATTACAAACTGAGAAAACAAGTAAAGATAAATTTTTTTTGAAATACCCATTTTGATGTTGACATGAGACAAGGAATTTTCTAACCCAAAGGTATATAACTGCCAAGATAGGTCCTGACTTCCAGATATGAGAACAAGAAATAGAACCGGGTTTAGATCTCTGTTGATGAAAGTTTGAAAACTGTTGGGGCAAAGAGAATAGCCAAAATGAATTGAAGATATGCTCTGATTTGAAGAGGATAAATGAATTTGAAAGGCTAAGCCAAAGTCTAGAGAAACAACCGGGGGCATTTGCATCACTCATGAGCACTCATCTCTTTTATCGAGCTTTTGCATCTGCACAGTGTCGACAAGCATTTGCATCATTCATGGGTATTTGCATTAGCATTATTCTATAAGCATCGACATTTTACCTTTACATTTATATTCTTCATGGAATTCGCATTTGCGTCATCTCAAGCAAATTACATCATTTCTAGAATCATTGCATTTTCATTATTGTGTGGTAATTATAGTTACATCATTCATAAACCAGTTACATAAACACAATTAGTAGGGGCATCTGCATCATGAAACATGGGCATCAATCCAGGCCATTTGCATTTGCACCAAGAAACATTTACATCAATCCAAGCCATTTACATTTGCACCATGAAGCATGAGCACCTTTTTAAAGACATGTGCATCTGCATCTTTTCTCAAAGCTTCTGGAGGAGTTACCCAGATTTTTACAATGAGCAAGTCTTTGGTGGTGATAGCCAAAGCTTTTGGAGGAGTTACCCAGAATTTTACAATGAGCAAACCTTTGGTGGTGATAGCCAAAGCATCTGGAGGGGATATCCAAAATTTTACAGTTTTAAAAGTGAACAAGTCTTCAGTGGTGATAGCTGAAGCCTCTGGTGGAGATATCCAGGGTTTTATAATTTTGAAAAATGAGAAATCTTCTTCTGGAGGAGTTACCCAAAATTTTACAATGAGCAAACCTTTGGTGGTGATAGCCAAAGCTTCTGGAGGGGGTATCCAGAATTTTACAAATTTTAAAAGTGAAGAAGTCTTCGGTGGTGATAGCTGAAGCCTCTGGTGGAGATATCCAGGCTTTTATAATTTTGAAAAAATGAGAAATCTTCTTCTGGATGAGTTACCCAGAATTTTACAATGAGCAAGTCTTTGGTGATGATAGCCAAAGTTTCTTGAGGAGTTACCCAGAATTTTACAATGAGCAAACCTTTGGTGGTGATAGCCAAAGCTTCTGGAGGGGATATCTAGAATTTTACAAATTTTAAAAGTGAACAAGTCTTCGGTGGTGATAGCTGAAGCCTCTGGTGGAGATATCCAGGGTTTTATAATTTTGAAAAACGAGAAATCTTCTTCTGGAGGAGTTACCAAGAATTTTATTCAACATGTGCATCTACATCATGAAGCATTTGCATCAATCTAAGTTATTTGAATCTGCATCAAATCAAGTCATTTACATCTGCATCAAGAAAATTTACACCAGTTTAAGTCATTTGCATCTATATCAAGAAGCATTTGCATCAATTAAACACATTTGCATTTGCATCATGAAGCATTTTGCATCATCTCTTAAAGCTTTCAGGTATAATCGAACTCGTTCCGCTTCTCAAATGAGTCGAGCCCCGAGACCACCGTCGAGGTACTTTCTTTTATCTTGAACTTGCCGAACCCAGAATTTTAACACGTTTTAAAAAATGAACAAGTCTTCGGTGGTGATAGCTGAAGCTTTTGGAGGTGATACCCAGAATTTTTACAAATTTTAAACAGTGAGAAAGTCTTTGGTAGTGATAGCTGAAGTTTTGGAGGTGATACCCAAAATTTTTACAAATTTTAAACAGTGAGAAAGTCTTCAGTGGTGATAGCTGAAGCTTCTGTAGGAGATACCAAGAATTTTACAAATTTTAAGCAATGAGAAAGTCTTCGGTAGTGATAGCTGAAGTTTCTAGAGGTGATACCCAAAATTTTTACAAATTTTAAAAAGTGAGAAAGTATTCGGTGGTGACAGCTGAAGCTTCTGGAGGAGATACCCAGAATTTTACAAATTTTAAACAGTGAGAAAGTCTTTGGTAGTGATAGCCGAAGCCTCTGTGGATATATTCAGAGTTTTACAGTTTTAAAAATGAGCAAGACTTTGGTGGTGATAGCCGAAGCTTCTGTAGGAGATATCCGGAATTTTAAACACAGCTGAGAACAAGATAGGTTAAGACCCCGAGACCATCGTCGAGGTCATTTCTTTTCTTGCAAATCGAATTCGTTTTCTTAAGACGGGTCGAGCCTTGATTAGTCAGGGAATTTAATTTAAGAGCAAAATCTTCTGTTTACAACTTTTTCAAAAAAAAGAATGAAAATGAAAATGAAAATGAAAAAAAAATGAAGAAATGAAGAAATGAAGAAATGAAAAATAAAAAAATAAAAAAAGAAGAAGAAAGAATAAGAAAAGAAAAAAGAAACCCCTTTTCCCTTTTCTTCACATGTGATTTCACTAACCATACAAAATTAGTGTTTGTTTATCTTTGCCTGATTCCTGATTCTCAGCAATAGCCAAAGAGGGGCAGCTGTAGACACCTAATTTTGTCCGGACCACTAAAACATGTACGTTTTCTTCCTAAATTGAGGTTTCAGAATGTAAAAAGACTTTTTTCATCCTGCAGGTGGTACTCCGAGACTTAGTTCAAGAGGGCGAGCATAAAAAGTCAATCTTGAAAAAAGTCAACCCCGAAAAAAGTCAACCCTAGAAAGTCAACTACTGAAAAAATCAACCCACTTTCAAAATCAAGATTTTAAGTTCAATTGAAAAACGGCGAAAGAATTTTGATAATCCGAGATCTACATTGAAAGATATGGGGTTTAGAAGTTGGGTTATGGAGATTCAGTAGAAAGGAAACCCTAATCCGAGAATTTTGGGGAAAAGTGCTTAAACGATCGAATTGGTCGAAATTGAAGGTTCCAAATGAAAGATAAGCGCTGAATATGGGTAATGGAGAAGCCACTTGAAAGAAAAATTGAAAGAAAAGTCAATCCGGGAGAAAATCGAGAATTAGGGTTTTTGATGGATTTCGGTGAAATCAGGTAGTATTACAGAAATGGTCCGACTTGGTAAGACTAAAGCCCCAATGGATGAGGAATGATTAAAAAGGGATAGCCCAAGGCTCAGCTTGAAGAAAATCTGAAAATCGAACTTGTTTTGAGCAAAATCGGGTTTCGGAGGCAAAAAGGCAAAATTGGAAAATTTGGGAAAAATAGCAAATAGACTCCGAAAATTCTAAAATTTGAAAATCTCATTCTTAAATCATTTTAAAGATATTGGCAAAGAAAATCTTGATTCGGAGTTCGTTTGCAAAATGGCCAAATCCCGGGCTTCTTATGTAGTAATTCAAGAAGAAAAATCCCGAAAAAATAGCAAATGAGCTCCAAATATTCTGAAAATTTGCAAATATCATTTTTAAATTATTTGGAAGAGATTGGCGGAATAAAATCTTGATTCAGAGTTCGTTTGCAAAATGGCCAAATCCCGGGCCTCCTATGCAATAATTCAAGAAGATAAATCCCGAAAAAATAGCAAATGGACTCCAAAAATTCTAAAATTTTGCAAATCTCATTTTTAAATTATTTGGAAGAGATTGACAAAATAAAATCTTGATTCAGATTTCGTTTGCAAAATGGCCAAATCCCGAGCTCCTATGTAGTAATTCAAGAAGATAAATCCCGAAAAAATGCCAAATGAGCTGCAAAAATTTTGAAAACTTCCAGATAAAACTTTTAAATTATTTTGAAGAGATTGGTGAAGAAAAATCTTGATTTGGAGCTCGTTTAAAAAATGGTAAAATGTGGGGGCATTAAAAGGCATTTTTGGAAGAAAAAATCCAAATAAATAGCAAACAGACTCGGAAAATTTTGAAAACTTCCAGAATTAAATATTTTATTATTTTGAAAGTTTTAAAAAAAGAAAAATTGAATTTGGAGTCCGTTTGATATTTATTTGCATCCGGGGGGCAAAACGGTCATTTCATCCAAGAAACCGAAAAGGGCTTATTTGGGCCATTCAAAAAATCAGGCTTGGGCTGGAAAAGAGAAGTGCTGGCCTGCCAAAGGCCAAAGGAAGGAGGAAGCTTCTGATTTTTCAATCAAATGGCCAAGAATTAAAAGTTAGTTAGAGATTCTCTTTGATCAAGCCATGGTGATTAAGCCACATAGGCCAAGGGAGAGTGTCAACATTATTCTTGAACAGCTGTAATTTGGGACAGCTGATATGCTAATCTAAGGGTGATAATTTCATGATTTTTTCACCTTGAATTATTAGCCATTTGATGGAAAATTGGTTGGGAAAAAATGACAACACCCTTACATGAGAGAGAGGGCCATTCGGCCAGCACTAATAAGGGGTGCAGAATTTCATTTTTGATGTTTTCATTTTTTAGATTTCTTCTTAGTTTTTCTTAGTTTTTTATCTCCTTGGTTGAAAGCAAAAAAAAAAAGGTTTAGAAAAGAAAGGAAAGTTTGAAGAGATAAAGCTTGAAATATAGCTTCTTGAGGTTGCTTTTAGCACCAACTCTTGCACTTTCTTGATTTTCCATTCTTGTTTTTGCTATTTTGATTATTATTTGGTGAGTTTTCTTTTTAAATAAGTGTTTTTTTTTATGTTCTTCTTAAGTTCCTTCTTTATCTCTTTCTTAAATAATTTTTACAAATTGTTTCTTATTTTTCTTTAATAGCCGAATGGCCTACATTTTTTTTATTGTTGTTGCTGTTTTTGATTTACTTTATCATGTTATTTATGTTATTTTCTTTAATCTTGATGCTTTAAGTGTTCTTCTACTTCATATATTTGAATCATGTTTGAATTTGGTTGCTTTGTTTGTTGCCATTTATGATTTAAATATCATGTTCTTGCATTTTTAATTTTCTGTTTTCATAATGTTTAAATTTGTTGATGTTTATATTTAGTATATCAAGTGTTTGTGAAAATGCTTGTTTGGGTTTTAGTATTTCTATTTTGTATTTGCATGATTTGAGTGTTATATTTTAGTAGAGCATGTTAGTATATCAAGTGTTTGTGAAAATGCTTGTTTGGTTTTAGTATTTCTACTTTGTGTTTGCATGATTTGAGTGTGATATTTTAGTTGAGCATGTTAGTATATCAAGTGTTTGTGAAAATGCTTATTAGTATTTCTACTTTGTGTTTGCATGATTTGAGTGTTATATTTTAGTTTTGCATGTTAGTATACCAAGTGTTTGTGAAAATGCCATGTTTGTTAGGAACCATAGGCCATTCGGCCACTCCTTGTATTCTAGCATCATGTGTGCATTTTTGCTATATTAGGTGATAGGTTGGCATTTGCTTGATATTTGGTTGAGTTTTGGGTTTAAGCATGCCTTGTGTTTGTGTTATTTCCATGCATATTTTAGTTGTTAGGTTTAGGTTCATCTTGCCATGCATGTTCATGCATTTTAGACCTAGGTTGCTTTAAATGCCATGCAAGTTCATTTAGGTTTAGGTCACTATATTGATGTCATGCATTTTTTCATGACATTTAGGTTTAAACTCATGCATTTCATGCATCATATTTGCTGTAATTTTTCATGCATTTCATGTTCATGCCACTTGAATAATAACTTAGGCCAATTAATGGTTCAAAGTCATGCTCTCTTGAGCACACTTGTGGAAAATTAAGGTTTGTCAAATTGATTATTCTATCTTTGTGATTTTTTTTTTACTTAGTCAATTTTTGTCTAACTTTTAAAAAGTCATAGCTACTGTTTGTGAGTAATTTTGTGAGTTTTAAAAATTTTTACTTTGATTTTTAAATGATTTTATCAAAGGCAAAAATGTATTTTGGCAAAACAGTTTTTTTTCACCTAGTACTCGTACTTTCCCGATTTTTCTCGGCATTCATCTTTAATCAGAAAATTAAGCTGATTTTTTTTAGTGTATTTTTACTTGTCTTGAGTCTCCATTATTTTTTTTAGATTTGTTTGAATTTTTAAAAATAGGGTAAAAAATCGGGGCTTAAAACTAGACAGTGGAGTCAGAATTGAATTTAAAGGAAAATCATTTTTCTGTTTTGGTTAAGTTACTTAGAAGGGGCTGATTAGGAAGTTTAGCTACTGATTTAGGGTAGTTTCTAAGCCTTTTTAAACTCTAAAAATGATTTTTTAAGTCTCGGGTTAAGGGTGGTCAAGTCCGGGATTTTAAACTTAGGAAATTAGAGCAATTTAAAAAAGGTTTAGCCCAGTTTTTATTCTTAATCTAAGCTTTTCAAAATTGTTTTCAAACAATCACAAAGTATTTTGGTTTTAGAATATTTAATTTGACATATTTTCCTAAGGTAGCCGGATATCTTTTTAGATATACGAATTTCCTTAATTAAAGGAAAAAATACATTTTCATGCATTACATTTTCCATATTCATGCATTTTATATAATATGTGATTTTTGCTATGATAATTTCTATGATATTGTTATGATTTTGAGTTATGTTATATTGTTTATTATATGACTTGGAATATTTCATGATATCCTATGCTTTTTATGTAATTTTTTTTTTTGTTATATTATTTAGCATGTTCATGCATTATTATTTTCATTTTTTTTTCCATGCATATTATATGATAGCATTATTTTATATTCTATGTCATTTAAATTATATGCCATATCATTCATATTTACCATGTCATTTAAATCATTTCATTTCATATAGAATAAGTATGTTACTTAGGTCATTTCATTTCATATAGAATATATTATGTTACTTAGGTTATTTCATTTTATTTAGGATATATTATGTCATTTAGGATATTTTATTTCATTTAAAATATATCATATGATTTAGGATACTGCATTTCATATAGAATATATTATGTTACCTAGGTCAGTTCATTTCATTTAGAATATGTCATATAACTTAGGACATTTCATTTCATTTAGAATATGCTAGGGCATTCAAATTATGTCATATCATTTAGGTTGCATTATATTATTTAGATTTTGCTATGTCATTTTATTTATGTCATGCATATACATATTCATTTCTTTTAAATGTTTTCAAAAAAGGATAATGAATTTCAATAAAATAAAGATATTCTCGAGTTAAAATAATTCATGAGTTCTCTGCCGGGTTTGCTGGGGAGGATATCATCAATTATTATTAATAACAGAATATCTTCTTTAAAAAGAGAATGATTCTGAAAGTTTTCCAAAATTAATAAAAATTTCTATATTTTGCCACGTTTGTTGGGGAATATAGGAAAATTTTGAATTTATAAATTCTGGATCAATTTTAATTAAAAATGAAATTATTTTTCTTTAAATTGGGAATTAACTTGAAATACTAAATTTAAAACAAACTTTATACCGAGATTTGAGATAACACACGATTAATAAGGTACCGTTTTATACGGGCGTTTTGGGGGTGCTAATCCTTCCCCATACGTAATCGAGTCCCGAACCCGTTTCTTTGATTTCTCTGGTTTTAAACGCAGACTTGAAATTGGTTTTAAAAAATGTTTTAATTAATTTTTAAAATATTTTATAAAACCGGTTTCAATAGGTGGCCGATCACACCTAGCTAAAAAAGATTGGTGGCGACTCCATGTCTTTTTCAAGGTCATTTTCAAAACCTTCATTTTTTTAGAGGAATTAAGTCGACTTTTCCTCGGTTTTTTTTTAATGTCACGCTTAACGAATAATAAGGTCTTGCGATGTGACTTGTTATTTTTTTAGGTTGCGACAATAAGCATGATAATATATACATAAAACTAAAAAGAAAAATAAATGAATGGAGAAGAAGAAGAAGAATAATGATGATCCCTTGAGTCTCCTCAAAAGATGTCTAGTTTGTGGCTCAAAAGATAGTATTTATAGAGATTCAAAACCCTGATAATAAGTCCTTGCCGCACAAGTAAGCCTAGAGGTGCAAAAATCACGTTTTTGCCTTTTTTTCAGATTTGCGATTAGGGTTTTTCTGGCCGCAGGGTTCTTTAGGGAGATCTTCTAGCGCCATTTTGAATGCCCATTTCTTATCTGATTTGGGCCCATAATATATCGTTGGAAAGATAATCAAGTCAAATTCAAAAGTCTAGAGGAATTTTCTTCAAATAAAAACTCTAACATCATGTTTTCCTTACAACAAGCTCCGGAGGTCAAATCTGCCTAATTGCTTTTCAACTAGAAATTGATATTTTTGACTCCCATGTCTTCTTCCATCTTGTTATTATGATTTTGTAAGCTCTTTACCATCATTATTGAAATCTTTTGACTTCATTCACCTTATTGTACCTAAAATTCAAAAACATATTATAAGTAAACAAGATAAAGATCGAAAACATAACAAAAACTAAAGGTAGAAATGCATAAAATGTATATTTTATGAGCTTATCAGAATTCCACGACATGGCCGAATGGTTCCTTTTTTCTGCCTTGTTTTTTTTTTCTTTTTTCCTTGCATGTTGTTGTGAAAAAATGATTTATACAAGTTTTTTAAAGTATTCTAAGGTTCTAATTTTTACAAAATATGAAGCAAAAAAGGTTGCAATGGCTACATGATCTTGGCTAGACCAAGTGAATATGGTTTGGTGAGAGGATATGCCCATTTGACACCATCCATGAAGCTTACCTTATTTTCTGTTTTACATAGTTTATTTTCTATTTTGATGAGATGGAAAGGCTTCATGATCTTGGCAAGACCAAGTGATTATGGTTTGGTGAGAGGCTATGCCCATTTGATACCATCCATGGAGCTTAAATTTCCTTGTTCTACTTACTTGTTTTACTTATAATTTCTGCATGTCTATGTTAAATCTTGTGTATACATTTTCTTTACATTATTTTCTATGCTATATTTGTTATATTTCATTTCTATGCTTGATATTGCATCCTTGCATATTTGGCCTTTGTTGTTCATATATCCATGTTGTGCATTTTTTTTTATGTACCATGTATTTCATGTTTGCTTTTTCATAATTTTGTTTCATGCATATTCGGTCATACCATGTTTGTTTGCTTTGTATGTATATTTTTCTTTTGCTTCTTAGCTTGTTTATATCTCTTTGTCATGAACTTGCATATTCTGATTTTAGTTTGTCTTGTGCTTATGAAAATGCTATGATAAAAATGCCATCATATTATTTCATGCATATTCGGCCATTCCATTATGTTTGCCTTGCATGTGCATTTTTCTTTTGTTTCTAAACTTGCTTGCATTTCCATGCCATGAGCTTGTGCATTTTGATTTTGGTATATTATATGTTATTGAAAATGTCATGACATTATGCATTTTGATATGGTTTGTCATTTATTTAGGTCATTTACTAAGTAGGATTGTATTAGAGTCTCACATGATCATTTGGCCTCTTCATGCATCCCTTGCCTTGTCATGCATTTGCATATTGTTTAGGTAACATGCTTGGCATTATCATGTCTTGAAATTGTGTATTAGCTACTGTTTGTTCCAGCATTGACATTAATTTCATGAGTCATTATATGTTCATAATATTGTTATGCATGCTCACTACATTTTAGGTCTAGGCCATATTGGTATTGCCATGCATATTAAGTCCCAAATCACATTGGTATTGTCATGCATTAATATGCTATTTAGGTCTTAGGTCACATTCATTTTCATGCATATTTATGACATATTAGGTCCTAGTCACATTTACATTATCAAGCATTGCATGCATATAGGGTTAGGATAGCATTAATTGCCATGCAAATTCATGCTAGGCATTTAGGTTGCCATGAATTGTCATGCATTTCCTTTACCATTTAGACCTTTAGACCATGCATTTCATACATTTCATTTGCTGTATCTTCATGCATTCCATGTCATTGCCACTTATCTGTGACTTAGGCCAATTAATGGCTCAAAGTCATGCTCTCTAGAGCATACTTGTGGAAAATTAAGGAATTGTCAAATTGATCATTCTACCTTTGTGATTTTTTTACTTAGCTAATTTTGTCCAAGGTTTTTAAAATTTTTAGCTACTATCCTTAGGTCTTAAGGATGATTTCCAACAATTTCCACTTTGGTTTTTGAATGAATTTATCAAAGGCAAAAAATGTGTTTTGACAAACAGTTTTTTTTCACCCAGTACTCGAACATCTCTAATTTTTCTGGGTAGTCATCTTTAATCAAAAAATTAAGCCAATTTTTTATCCTGTAGATTTACATGTTCTGAGTCTCCAGTAAGTTTTTTAGAATTTTTAGAATTTTTAAAAATAAACTAAAAAATCGTGTGGCAAAATCGGACAATAAAGGCAGATTTGAAATCAAAAGAGGAATAAGGGTTGAATTTGGCTAAGGCATTTAGAGGGGGTTGGGTAGAAGTTTTAGCTACTGTCTTAGGGTAGTTTCTAAGCCTTTTTAAACATTGAAAATGATTTTATAAATCTTGGGTTAAGGGTAGTTAAGTCCGGGATTTTAAACTTAGAAAGTTAGAGCCATTTTAAAAGGGTTTGGTGAGGGTTTTAATTTTTATTCAAATTCTTCTTCTAAATTATTTTCAAACAATCACAAAGTTTCGTTTTTTAGAAAATCTAATTTGACATATTTTCCCAAGGTAGCCGGATATCTTTTTAGATATACAGATTTCTTTAATTAAAGGAAAAAAATACATTTTTCATGCATTATATTTTCCATGTTCATGCATTTTATTTAAATGTGTGATTTTTGCTATGATATTTTCCATTATATTATTATTATTTTAATTCACATTTTATGATCTTATATTTGTTTTCCATATGATTTTTTTAATGTTTCATGATATCCTATACTTTTTTTTTATTATTTAGTTATTTTTGTCACATTGTTTAGCATATACTATGTTCATACATTATTATTTTTATTAGTATTTTCATGCATATTATATGTTAGTATTATTTTAATTCCATGTCATCTCTTGTCATTTAGATCATATTCCATGTCATTTAGATCACATTCCATGTCATTTAGGTTATTTCATTTATAACATGCCATGTCATTTAAAATATGCCATATCATTTAGAATTACCATGTCATTTAAAATATGCATAATTTTCAATAAAAGATAAGGATATTCCCGAGTTAAAATAATTCATGAGTTCTCTACCGGGTTTGCTGGAGGGAATATCATCAATTATCATTAATAAAGGAATATCTTTCTTTCAAAAAATGAGAATGATTCGGAAAGTTTTCCAAATGAATAAAAATTTCTATATTTTGCCGATTTTGTCGGGGATTATAGGAAAATTTTGAATTAATAAATTCCGGATCATTTTCAATTAAAATGATATTATTTTTTCTTAAAATTAGGAATTAACTTGAAATACTAAATTAAAAACCAACCTTTTACCGAGACTTGGAATAACACACGATTAATAAGGTAATGATTTATACGGGCATTGTAGGGGTGCTAATCCTTTCCCGCACGTAACCGACTCCCGAACCCGCTTCTTTGATTTCTCTGGTTTATAATGCAGACTTGAAATTGGTTTTAAAAATGTTTTAATTAATTTTAAAATGTTTTATAAAACTGGTTTTCATAGGTGGCCGATCACACCTAGCTAAAAAAGATTGGTGGCGACTCCGTGTCTTTTTACGAGGCCGTTTTCATACCCTCGACCTTTTATTATTTCTAGAGGAATTAAGTCGTCTTTTCCTCTACTTTTGTTTCCCCTCACTCGAACGGTTCCCCGAGATCCGAGATCACATATCGACACCTTCGTTTTTTAGAGGAATTAAGTCGACTTTTCCTCGTTTTTTTAATGTCACGCCTAAGGAAAACGAATAATAAAGTCTTGCGATGAGACATTTGTTATTATTTTTATGTTATTTTTTTTAGGGTTGTGACAGCTAAAACCGAGAAGATCGGAAAGGAGCGGGACACTACAAAAGGTGATATTAAGAGCTTGCACCTAGAGAATAAGATGCTCCAATTAAGATGAAGTATGAGGGGGTTATCAAGACTTTCGAGGATTAGAAAAGAGAAGTCGATGCGCTAAAAAAGAGAATGGAATTTTGGAAGGGTAAAGCAAGGAAAGAAGAAGAAAGGGATGCTAGGCTTTCACAAGAAAAGCAAGCTAAGGAAGCACTTACTCTACTTCTTCCGCTAATCTGTTGAAAACCTAGATAAAAAATGAGAGGCTATGGGCCAAGTTAAAGATCGAAGAAGAAAAGAAGCCCTAAAGAAAGGTCCTTTAGAGGAGAGTTCAAGACCTAGAGGGGTTACTTCGAAGCCACAAGAGTCATATTGATACTCTGTTGAGAACCTTGGAGGAGAAAGAAAGGAAATGGCAATCCACTCATCGGTGACTACCGAGGCATGCCTAAAAAGGCATGAGTTTATTGGCTTAATTACAGCCCAGAACCGTAGAGCAGGTTCGAAAGCAAGAGAGATGGTCGAGAGGGCAAAGGGTATAAGGCGTGAGGTCATCCCAATGGGAACACATGGACAACAGATGTTAGACTTTTTAGATGTGGCCATAAGCCAATATAAGCAGATTCAATATTTTTATCAATGATGTAATCAACTTTGATGATTAATGAAAGACCGTTTGGTTGAAATTATCCCATATCCGATACCCTTAACGCATTCATACATTTATTCATTACACATATTCATTTATTTATTCATTCACTTAGTCATTTACTTATCCATTTGTTTATTCAATTATTCATTCATTAATTCATACATTTTATTCATTAATTCCTTCATACATTCAATAAAGTATAAAAGAATAATATGTCATGAAGTTCTATCCGTGGTATTTAGAATAAGGGTATAAAGATTGGGCTACTGTCGAAGAACCTAGAGAAAGGCACACAAAGCACTAAACATCGGTACAATACCCGTTCTCAAGCAAGAATTATGGAGAACGAGCAACAGGCTAGAATAGAAAGGATGGAGAGCTGCAAGATCAGCTTAAGAAATCTCAAGAAGAATCAAGAGAGCAGATGACCAAGCTCATGGAACTGGTGTTCGTCGCACTCAAAGGAAAGGGACACACTAAAAACTCGATCGTCGGAGGAGAGTCAGGGGGCCAAGGGCGTCAGCATGAGGCCAAACTGGCCAGTCTTCTCAGAGCATGGAAACTTCACCCCCAGCAGGTGCAATTCCTTTCGTCTATATTCAACCCACGACGAGAGCACAGAATCAGGCGCTAGTAGGCCTAAATCTAGGAGCAGCTCCGGCTAATCCCATCGAGGTGCCAGACTTAGATGAGCTTGCTGAGCTAGAAAAGCTGAAAATGGCTGCATTAAAATAGGCTGAGTTGGCAGACTCACAAAACAGGTACCGGTTATTGGAGAAGAGGCTGTGGACTATAAAAGGGGTTGAACTATTCGGTAGTCTCGATGCTAAGGAGCTGAGCTTGGTCCACGACTTAGTAATCCCACTAAAATTCAAAGTGCCGAACTTTGAAAAGTATGATAGGACCAGTAATCCATCTGCACACTTGACCATGTACTGCCGAAAAATAACCGGGCATACCAAAGATGATAAGTTGCTCATCCACTGTTTCCAACACAGTTTGACAGGCTCAGCAACTAGGTGGTACAATTAGCTCAGTGGGAACAAGATCCACTCTTTGAAAGATCTGGCAAGAGCATTATTGGATCAATATAAGCATGTCTCTGATATGGTCCCAGATAGGCTATCTGTGCAGAACATGGAAAAGAAAGCTACTGAGAGTGTCAAACAGTATGCCCAGAGATGGAGGGATACGGTTACTCAAGTACAACCTCCCCTCACGAATAAGGAAACCACCATCCTTTTTGTGAATACGCTGAAGGCTCCGTTTTATGACAAGCTTTTGGGTAATGCCACAAAGAATTTAGCTGATATGGTAATCTCGAGAGAGGTGATAGAAAGTACCGTTAAGAGCGGAAAAATAGAAGGTGGGGAGAGTCTGCAGTCCCCAAGAAACCTGTCCTAACCAAGAAAAAAGAAAAAGAGACCCATGTGGTTAGTTTTGGTAACCACCAACATCCAACAACATATTCGCCATACCTGATACACCATCCCTACTACACCACATTAAACAGCCACACCCGAAACCTGTTTCCATACACGGCGATCCCACAACAAGTATATTCTATTGGCATCTCACAACAAATAGTCTTTCCCTCTAGCGTAGTGCAAAACACTCAAATTACCACCCCGAGAAATGACTAGAGGCCTCCAAGAAATAACCAAAGTCCTCAGTTCGACCCAATCCCAATGGCTTACGGTGAGTCGTACCCTAAACTGCTATAGGGGTAGCTTGTCACACCCATATACCTACAGCCTTTAAAGCCGCCATACCCCAAATGGTATGACTCCACCACCCATTGGGTATACCATGCAAGAATTCAGGGGCATTCTATTGAAAACTGCATTTCTCTTAAAAACAAGGTCCAAAGCCTTATAAATGCCAGAATTTTGAAATTTGGACCAAGAGCGGGACCAAATATTGCAGGTAATCCATTACCCAACCATAGTGAACCTAAGGCTAACGTAGTAATATCTGAAGAGGTGGGGAGACTAAAAAAGAATATAGGTATGGTCAAAACGCCCATGGTTAGGGTTTGGACAAAAATGATTAAAGCCAGGATAATCCAATCAGAGGTGAATCAAGAGGAAATAGTCAGCAAGTTCGGGGATTTTAGCTATTTTCATGGGTGTGAGGGAAATACCAGTTAGGAATGTAAGGAGTTTTTGGCAAAGGTACAAAAGATGATGGATATGGGCGACGCCTAATTTTATGAGGAATCAGAAGAAAATGAGGTAAGTATAACCGAGGGAACAACCAGCTATGGGGTAGATAGACCTTTGATCATCTACTATGACGAGCCGGAAGTGAAGACCGTTCCAGCTAATGAGGAAATCACTCCTAAAATGATTATAAAAATACTGACTCATTTTTCATACAAGGAGGACAAGACGGTGCCGTGGAGGTATGATTGCAGCATGGTTATACCAGGAGCCTCGAGTCATCAGACAACAGTTGTTGATATAACTGGAGTAGGCCGTCTAACCTGGAGCGGTAGATGTTGTGCCCTAGAGGTTATGGAACCTAGTTAGACAAAGAAGACCACAGAATCCGATAAAAAAATAGTAGAACAAACTCCTGTGGAGAGAGCAAAGTCAAGAGAAGTAGAGATGAATTCACCTTTGGTCAGTAAATTAAAGAGCCAATGAATGAGAAGTAAGCCTGTGAATTTCTGAAATTCATCAAGCATAGCGAATATAGTGTGGTGGAACAACTGCATCGCCAACCGACGAGAATCTCGGTCCTTTCACTGTTGCTAAATTTCGGAGCCGCATCGAAACTGCTTGTCACAGGTGTTGAATTAGGCCTATGTGTCCAACAACATCTCGATAGAAAAATTTGATCATCTGGCGGGAAATATCACTGTAGATAACTTTATCTCTTTCAGTGATGATGAAATACTGCCCACAGGATGGGATCTACCAAGGCCTTGCATATTATTGCTGTCTACAAAGGGCACATCCTACCGAGAGTATGGATCGAGAATGGATTATCACTGAATATGTTGCTTATGGTGACGTTGTCTAAGCTGTCGATTGATATATCTTACATGAACCCAAGTCACACTATAGTCAAGGCTTTTGATGGGATCCGTCGGGATGTAATGGGAAATATAGAAATCTCGCTCCAAATTGGTCCATGTACTTATGAGATCAAGTTTCAAATGATGGACATTACCCCATCCTATAACTGCCTTTTGGGGAGGCCTTGGATACATTTGGCCGATGCTGTGCCATCTTCCATTCATCAAAAGTTGAAATTCATGTTGGAAGAGTGTCTGGTCAGTGTGGCAGGAGAAGAGGACATAATCGCCTCTGTATCGACTGACAGGCCTTTTGTAAATGATGATGTAGTTGAGTGCTCGTTCAGGTCCTTGGAGTTTGTGATTGCCACATTTATCATCGAATGACGTAAGATCCTGACGCATCGGCTATCTAAGAGCACCAAGATGGGCGTGTAGTTGATTTTTGGAAAGGGATGTCGCGTCAAAAAATGATTGGGAAAATAACTTCAGGGAATGGCCCGAGCAATGAAGATGATCAAGAAGAAAGACATGTTTTGTTTGGGGTATCGCCTGAGTGGGCTAGAGAAGAAGTAGTTGGAAATGAACAAGCAAATAAGGTTGGCCCGGTTCTCATGAACAGATGTGGAATGGAACCCTATGACTTTCCCTCTGATCTTAGATATTTTCCGCTCTAGAGGATATGAGCATGGTAACATGAGCTCTGATGATGTCTTGGTAATTCTGGAGTAGGAATTTGAGAAGTTTTTTTGTAAATAAAGTGTGTAGACACTTAATTTTGTCCGGGCTCCTAAATAAGGTACATTTTCCTTCAATTTTGAGTTTCTAAGTTTATCTCATTTGCATGGCCTAGTGACTTAACATTTGGGTTTGGTAAAGTGGGCATGCCGGTTCTAATATTTCAGTTCGAAAAAATCCACATGGAAAAAGTCAAAGTCAAAGGGTAAAAGTCAATTTTAGAAAATCAAGATAAAAAAGGAAAATTGGATGTTAAAAGAGTAATCTTGATGATTAAAAGTCAGACTTTGAATATTGGAAAGATATATGATTGGAATAAATTAGTGAGAAAGGCTTCTTGGAAAATTCAAGACAATGTGGAAACCCATTATTTTAATCCAAGTGGATAGAATTTTTGATAAATATGGAAGTCCATTATTTTAATCCAAGTGAATGGAAATTCTTGGTGGAATATGGAAGTCCATTATTTTAATCCAAGTGGATGGAATTTTGGTAAATATGGAAGCGCATTAATTTTACCCAAGTAGATGGAAATTTTTGGTGGAATATGGAAGACCATTATTTTAATCAAAATGGATGGGAATTTTGGTGGAATATGGAAGTCCAATATTTTTATCAAGTGATAGAAATTTTTATGAAATATGGAAGGCCATTATTTTTATCAAGTGGTAGGAATTTTTGGTGAGACATAGAAGCCCATTTTTACCCAAGTGGTAGTATTTTTGGTGGAAGAGGGAGTTCCATTTTTCAAAATCAAATGGAAAGAGGATGGATAGGAAATTAAGAGCCCAACTTGCAAAAACAATGTAGGAAGGCCCAAGCTTTAAAGTCCATGTAGGAAGATTTTTTAGTGGAAGGTCCAACTCTAAGGATCCAAGAAGAGAAGAATTTATTGGAAGGATCAAGGTTTAGGTCCAATAGATGGGAGGAAGAGGGGTGAATTTAAAAACAAATAAAAGGTTCTAGGAAAATTGTAGGAATAACCATGAGGTAAAGTTGTAATAAAAAGGAAGAGTGGAGAATGCTCTTGGAAGGCTAAGTGGCAACTTAGTAAATAAGTTAATGAGTTACGAGAGTAAGTACATGACTTATCAAATTAGTACATGAGTCATCTAATAAAGGAGGAAGCTTATTGGTGGGTGAGTAAGAGGTGGACAAGTGGCTAAAAATGGAAGAGCCTAGAAGAACCTAGAAAAAACTAGAACAAAAGAAGAAAAAAATCTAAAGGAGAAGAAAATGAAGGGGCTGGAATTTTTTTGGGCAGTAGGCAGCCACAAAAACAACAGTTGGAAAAGAAAGAAAAAAAAAGAAAAAAAAAAGAGGAAAATGAGAAGGAAAGGGAAAGGGAAAAAAGGTGAAAGTGTTATTCATCAAGTAAGGAGGTAGTATTCTATTCTTCTTCTCCTTTATTGTTTTTTTCATTTATTTTCTTCAAACTTTAAGGTTTTTGAAAGGTTTTACAAAAAGCTTCCCTTCTCTTTTCCAAAAAAAAAACAAGTTTGTAAAATGTTTTCCTTTTTCTTTTAAAGTGGCGCAAGCCTTGTTTTTTTTACTATGTTTCTTTTGTTCATCTAGCTTTGATATATGAACACTATGGTCTATTGTGGTTGATTGATGATATTTTCCTTGTTTTCCTTTTGCAAATAAGTAAGTTATGAACTTGATGATCTTAGATTTTTCTAAGTGATAGTTGAGCCGGATTAACTATCCATGTGGCCAACTTGCGATTTTCTTAAAAATCTTTCTCTACATTTTCTTGATGCCATTTTTGTTATCTTTGATGTTTGCATATTGTTGACTATGGTTTATTGTGGAGCATTCCTAATGTTGCATATTTTTCTTCTCTTTTAAAAATTGTGTTTTGATCTTGATGATCTTAGGTTGCTCTAAGTGATGGTTAGGCTGGATTAACCATCCATGACCAACCTTGAGCCAACCACTTTGTTTGCATTAAAACATATTTTAAAAATCATTTCCAATAAGATTTTGGTTAGGATTAATCAATGGTCCATAGCCAAAGTCTTGTTTTTCAAAGTGTTGGAAAAATCAATGTTTTAGAGGTTGGATATTGATAAGTTCCTAAATTACACATTTTATACCCTTTCTATTCTTAGTTTTTGTTATGTTTTCTATGTTTATTTTGATTACTTATGTTATGTTTTTGAATATTAGGTATATTTAAGAGAACAATAAAAAACATGTCCATCTTGTTATTGTGATTTTGTTACTAATAAAATATGATGTTAAAGTCTTTATTCAAAGAAACTTTCCTATTTACTTTTGAATCTGACTTGAATACCTTTCCAACGGTATATCATACACCCAAATCGGACTAGAAATTGTAATCCAAATCAGCCGAGGAAGTAAAAAATAAAATTTTGAGAGCCCGGCGCCGCGGCGACCAATTCCAAGTTGCGGCGCCCAAGACATGCCAAAATCGCAAATTTTGCCCCTAAACTTACTTGTGCGGCAAGAAAGGGTTCTCAGGGTTTGAAAGCTCTATAAATACCATCTTTTGAGTCACGAAGTAGACATGTTTTGGTTTTTATTAATTTTCTTCTTCTTCTCCATTCTATTATTCTCTTTTTAGTTTATTTTTATGTTATCTATGCCTATGCTAGGCTAAACTTTCTTTTGGTTAAGGGTGATTTCAAAGCCTTAGACATGATTAGTAGTTAATAAATCAAATTGTCTTTCAACTCTCTTGTGAATTTGTTATATTCTACTGTATGCATGTCATAAATTGCTATCTTGTTTATTTAGGTGGCCAACTAGATGAATATTATAGTGATTTGGTTGCTAGTTTAGTGTTTTGATCCGTAATTGTCAAGATTCCTAAACATAAGTAGCAAATTGTTATCAATGATTATGGGACATTTTTGTTCGATACAATGTAGAGTATGGCTCAAGTTAAATGAACCCCACTTGTGTGTGTTTGTTGATTATTTCATCTATCTTTCTAAATTGAATGCTTTCATTGAATTAAAATTTAGAGAGCTTATCCTAGGTTGTTCATTGAAAAGAGATTGGGTAAAAGCACTTGTTCTTTTTCCCAACGACACAATAAAGAAAGACTCGAGACAACGACCGCTTTTGTGTTGTCTTAGGGTTATTAAATTTAGAAGAGAGAGTGAAAGATAATTATGATTGTTGACTATATTTCATGTTTAGTGGTGGCGAATGACTCCTTAACCATACTTTTCATCATTATTGTTATTTGATATATTTAAATTCCTGTTTCTTTAATTGCTAGTTTTAAGTTTTAGTTTTCTTATTTTCTTTTCATCTTCAAAATAAAACCCCCCAAATTTAGTTTAGGTATTAGAATCAATTAACATATAAATTAAGAACAATCCCTGTGGATTCGACCCTTGATTACTACTATAAACGATAACAATCATAATTTAGTGCAAGGTTTTAATAGATACATTATTTTGTGTATCAATTTTTGGTGCCATTGCCGAGGATTGTTTTCTTCAATTTATTTGTTGTTTGATTTTGTTTTCTATTTTTAGTTTTCTAATTATTTTTTTTTATAATTTTTTAAGGTTTTCTTTTCAATCCAAGCAAAGAAAGATGGTATGGAAAACCTAACACTTAAAGAGTTAGCAGCCCCAGATTGGATCAACAGCCATTATGCATAGAATATCCTAACCTTTAGGTTGCTTTTGAACTTAAATTTGGTTTGATTCATCTTCTGCCAACTTTTCATGGTTTTGCAAGAGAAAATCCAAACAAGCACCTTAAGGAATTCCATGTAGTCTGCTCAAGCATGAAGCCGATCGGGGTCTTTGAAGAGCAAATCAAGTTGAGAGCCTTTCTATTCTCTTTGGCAAACTCTGCAAAGGAATGGCTCTTCTATGTACCATCCGAGACCATCACTACATGGAATAAGATGAAAGGATTGTTCTTAGAGAGATATTTTCCTGCATCAAAGGCTGCCAACATTAGAAAATAAATTTGTGGAATTCGACAATATAAGGGAGAGTCTTTGTATGAGTACTGGGAGCGGTTCAAGAAGCTTTGTGCAAGTTGTCCATATTATCAGATAAGTGAACCGCTTCTTATCTAGTACTTTTATGAAGGTCTCATGCCTATGGAGGGAAGCATGATCGATACTGTAAGTGGAGGAGCTTTAGTTGATAAGACTCCGGAAGCTGCAAGGATTCTTATCTCCAAGATGGCAGCCAATTGCCAACAATTCAGCATGAGACATGAACCACCACCACCACCCAAGAAAGTGAATGAGGTAAGCACACCTTCCATTGAACAACAACTCTCTCATCTTACTTCTATTGTGCAACAAATGGCTATAGGTAATTTGCAGCAAGTTAAAGTATGTGGCATATGTTCTACAATGGGGCACACAACTCATATGTGCCCAACGCTTCAATATGGTTACAATGAACAAGTTAATGCTATGGGTGGATTCTTAAGCCAGCAAAGAAATTATCAACAAGCTACTCCTTAGGCTAATTACAATAATCCATCTGGTTTCAATCAACCAAGGCCACAACAACCAGATCAATTTCAGCCACAACTAGTGACACAAAGCCAGGTTAAATCTCTTGAGGATATAGTTTAATATTTGGCTAATAATTGTTTGCAATTCCAACAGGAAACAAGAACATCCATTAAGAGCTTGGAAACACAAATGAGCCAATTGGCTAGTGGCATGGCTAAAGTGGAAGCACAAGGATCTGGAAAACTCCCTTCTCCAAACTATGATTAACCCAAAGGAGAATGTTAGTGCAGTAACCTTGAGGAACGGGAAACAAATTGAAGAAGAACCAAAAAAAGCAAGGAAGCCCGAGGATGAGACAAACACAAAGAGCGATTCAACTCTTGAGGATAATAAAACCAAAATTCCTATTGAGAGTACTTTGGAACCTAAGGTAACTTCTAAGGTTCCTATTTCTACTTATATACCTTCTCCACCTTTTCCTAGCAGGTTTGCAAAGTCTAAAAAAGATGAACAAGAAAAACAAATTCTGGAAACCTTCCGCAAGGTACAAGTAAACATACCTCTTTTGGATGCCATCAAGCAAGTACCTCGATATGCAAAATTCCTTAAAGAGCTCTGCACCACTAAGCGTAAATGACAGGGTGATGAGATAGTAAGTGTGGGGGAGAATGCATCTGCTGTTTTGCAAAAGAAGCTTCCACCAAAGTGTAAAGATCCAGGAAGTTTCACCATACCATGCACAACCGGAAACACCAGGTTTGAAAAAGCCATGCTAGATTTAAGAGCATCCATTAATGTTATGCATTATTCTGGGGAGTTTGGTAAATTTTTCCGACGCATGACATTTATGTAATTCCATAAAAATACATGAAAATGATTTTCATATTTTTATTATTGTTCATATTATGACATTGATTATGCCATTTAATAATTATTTGTTCATATTATGATCTTGTTCATGTTATTTAATAATTGTTTCTTATACTAGTTTCGTGTTTATGCCATGTGATAATTAGTGTTTATATTAGTTCTCTTATGTTTACATTTTAATAATGTTTTGCATATTCATGTTCATTTAATTGAGTTTTAGTGCACATGAAAAGTCATGTTTTAATAATAAATGAGACAATATTCTCAAGTTAAAAAAAATCATGAGTTCTCTGCTAGGTTTGCCGGGGATGATATCATCAATTATCATTAGCAACGGAATACCCTTTTTTTTTTAAAAAGGAGAATAATGTGGATAATTTTTAAACGAGGAAAATTCTGTATTTTGCCGGGATTGCCAAGAAATATAGAAAATTTTCTGGTAATTAATTCCAAATCATTCTCAAATAATATGATTATTTTCAAAAGGGAATTATTTTTAAATACCAAATCCAAAACCAACTTTCACCGAGACTTAAGTTAACACATGATTAATAAGGTATCATTTTATACGGGCGTTATGGGGGTGCTAATACCTTTCACGCACGTAACGACTCCCGAACCCGCATTTGTTTTTTCTGGTTTAATGTGGACTTTAAAATTAATTTTAAAATGTTTTACAAAAAAATCGATTTTAATAGGTGATCGATCATACCTAGCCAAAAAGATCGATGGTGACTCCCGTTTTCGATTTTTCAAAACCCTTATTATTTACAAGGACCAATTATCTTTTCAACCCCAAGATCATTTTAGCGGTTGCGAGATCGTTATGACATTGAAGATGAATTGTTTTTAAAAAATTCATGTTTTTCAAGGATAAGGTTTTTTTTTTTTTTAAGATGAGATTTGTTTTATTAAAGATGAGAGTTTCAAAGTAAGAATCTTTTTATGCTTTTTAAACTAAGAATCCTTTTCATGAATTTTAAAGTGAGAATCCTTTATACATTTTTTTGTGAGAATTCTTTATTTTGGTGAGAATCCATTATTTTTGGTTAGAATCCTTTATTTCGGTCAGAATTCCTTATTTTGGTGAGAATCCATTATTTTTGGTTAGAATCTTTTATTTCGGTGGGAATCCCTTATTTTTGGTGAGAATCTTGTTTTTATGAGAATCACTTATTTTTGGTGAGCATCTCTCGTTTTATTTTAGGTGAGAATTCCTTATTTTAATGAGAATCTTTTATTTTTAAGGTTGGTGAGAATCCACTGTTTTTAAAATCAGTATGGATTCCTTATTTTCAAGTTACTTTTAAGATATGAATCCTTTATTTTGGAAGCATTTTTAGGTGTAAATCCTTTATATTTTTAATTTATTTTTTAAAAAGCGAGTCTTTTTTTTTCAAAAAGTTTGAAAGTTTGTGCGTTTTCTTTGACCAAATCCTTTTATATAAGATTTTTGAATCTTGATTGAGGGAAATTTTCCATAAATTTTAAAGTTGAAATCTCGGTGGAAGAGTATTTTTTACATTTGATATATTTTAAAGTTTATGCCTCGTTTAGAAGAGTACTTTTCACATTTGATATATTTTAAAGTTTATACCTCATTTAGAGTAGCATTTTTCACGTTTGGTATATGTAGACACCTAATTTTGTCCGGGCCCCCTAAACCGGACAGATTCTCCTTTTCAACTCCTCGGAATGCAAGGAGACTTCCACCGTTCCACAGATGGGTCCCCAAAACTTTGTTTCAGAGGTCAGCACAAAAAGTCAACTCAAAAAAGTCAATCTTGAAAAGTCAACCACTAAAAAGTGAACTTTCATTCAAAATCAAGATTCGAAGTTGAATTGAACAATGGCGAAAGAATTTTGATAATCTGGGGTATGCAACGAAAGATATAGAGTTCGGAAGATGGGTTGCGAAAATTGAGTGTAAGGGAAGACCTAATCCGGAAAATTTGGGGAAAACTGCAAAGATGGCCCAATTCGGTGAAATTGAAGCCCCCCAGTTGATAAAGGATGAATAAACAAAGATAGCCCAAAGCCCAGTTTGAAGTGGATCCCAAGGAAGAGCCGGTTAGAGCAAAAACGAAAAAACAAGAAAATTCTCAAGTTTAAAAAAGGGAAAACTAAATCGGAGGGGAAATTGATCGTAAAAATTGGACTTTTTGGACCAACTCAAATTCAAAAAGGATGTGGAAAAAGAAAATCCGAAAATTGGTCCTATTTTGAGTAAAACCGAGGTTTCAGAGGTTGAAGGGCAATCTCGAAATTCCAAAAGATAATTCTGGGAAAAATAGAAAACGAACTCAAAAAATTATCAAAACTTTTAGATCTGAGTTTTATAATTTTTGGAAGAGATTGGTAAAGAAAAATCCGGAATTGGAGCTCATTTGAAAAATGGCAAAGTTCGAGTGCACTAACCCGAAATTCCAAAAGATAATTTTGGGAAAAATAGAAAATGAGCTCTAAAAATTATGAAAACTTCCAGATCTGAGTTTTATAATTTTTGGAAGAGATCGGTGAAGAAAAATCTGGAATCAAAGCTCAAATGAAAAAGGCTAAATTTGGGAGGCACTAAACTGAAATTTTAGAGAAAAATCAATGAAAAATAGCAAATGAGCTCGGAAAAATGTGAAAACGTCTATAACCAAGTTTTATATTGAATAGGATGAGTTGGAAAAGAAAATTCCAAAATTGGGGTCCATTTGCAATTAAATTAAGTTCGGGGGGCTAAAAGATAATTTTACTGAAGAAATAAAAAAGGGCCAATTTTTGCAAATTTAAAAAGGTAAAAAATGAAGGGATTCTGGAATATCCCAAGCCCTTGGCCGGCCAGCATAGGAGAAGGGTGGAGATTTATTTAATTTCATCCAATGGTCACTACCAAGTAGCAAGATATCATTTTTAATGCCTTGCAAATGTCCTTGCTCATCTAATGGCCTAAGTTCTTTTATAAAAGATGAGTACACCTTCAACGGCTAAGATTCAATTGCAAGATGTCATTTTTATTGTCATGAAAATATCTTTCATCCAATGGCTTAAATTGATGGAGAAAAGATGAGTACATCTCATCCAAGGGCCAAAAAAATCAAAGCACACACACACACAATCATACCCTTGGCCAGCCACTATTAAGAGGGAGGAGGGTTTTATTTTTCATATGATTAGTTATCTTTTAAAGAGTACAAGCAGTAGCTAAATTGAATGGAAGAAGGAAGAAATTTTTTGAAGAGAAAGCTAGCTTGAGAAAGCTTTGAAGGTAGCCATTGTGACCTTTCTCTTGCATTTTTCTTTCCTTTCCATGTTTCTTCTTTTCTTTTCCATGTTGGTTGTGGTAGGATAGCTTTCTTTGATGGTTTAGTTTTCAAAAACAAATAAAAATAAAGAGGTTTAAAGGCTTCATGATCTTGATGAAATCAAGTGATTACACCTCTATTTTCTTATTTTACTTGCTGTTTTTTTTTCATATATATCTTTATTATATTATGTTGTTCATACCGAGTTTATTCATGTCTTTGCATCTTGTAGCTATGTCATATAGCATTTTAGGTCATGTCTATTTTTTTTTTTTTGCATTTTAAGCATGCTTTGCATCATGCATAAGACCATGTTACATTCGGTCATGCTTAGCATTTTTGCCATGCATCATATCTTGCATCTTTAGCATGCTTTACATTGTGCATAAGACCATGTTACATTCGGTCATGCTTAGCATTTTTGTCATGCATCATATCTTGCATCTTTAGCATGCTTTACATTGTACATAAGACCATGTATCATTCGGCCATGTCTTGCATTTTTTTCATGCCAATTTGATTCAGGTCATTTTTCATACCATGCATCTATATTGCATCTTAGGTCATTCGGCCATGATGTCTCCATTCTCATTTCCATGTCATTTAGCTAGGTCACATGCCATATCATTTTCTACATCATTTAGGCATTAGGTCATATGTCATGTCATTTTTCCATGTCATTTAGCATTCTAGGTTATTTTGCCATGTCATTTAGAACCTAGGTCATGCATATGCCATGTCACATATTTCAAGCATTTAACTTGTTGTTTGTTCATGCATCTCATACATTCCCACTTGATTTTTGACGTAAGCTAATCAATGGCTCAAAGCCAAGCTCTCTTGAGCATGCTTGTGGAAGATTAATAGTTTAGATTGGGTATTCTGACTTTGTGATTTTATTTAAGTACTCATCCATAGTCAAAATAATATGATTTTTTTACAACATGCAGTATTCATTTAGGGGATTCCATGGTATTTCTTTCACGATTTTTGGAATTTTTTATCATGGCTGAAAAAATGGCTTTGGACAAAGCAGTTTTAACTCACTGTTCTGACTTTGGTAAAATTTAGGTCTAGGTTCCCATGCTCAGAAAATTAAGCTTATTTTTTACCATTTAGATAAACATGTTCTAGATTTATCCTAATTTTTTCAAAATTTTTTGAAATTTTCTAAAAGGGTAATAAATTCGGGCTTCAAAACTGGTTGTGGGAGTCAGATTTGTTTTCAAGAAATAATAATTTTCTGTTTTTACTAGTATATTAAAAGAGGGCTGATTTGGGACTTTAGATACTGTCTTAGAATGATTTCCATACCATTTCAACCAAAAATTTTGATTTTATAAAAGTCGGGTCAAGGGTGGTCAACCTGGATTTCAAATCTAGGAAAAACTAGACTTTTTTTAGGGAGGGGTTCGGTCATTTCTTTTAAAACTGGAATTTTTTACCTGAATCCAAATTAGAAAATCCAACTTAGGTCTCTTCCAAAGGTAGTCGAATACCTTTTTAGGTATACGGATATCCTTGCTTTATGGGAGAAATACATTTCCATGCATTGCATTTTCCATATTTATGCCTATTCCATGACATTTAACTTTTGCTATCTTAGTCATGTAGATTCTATATGTGTGAACATTCCATAATGATGTCATTGCTTTGATTTAAATTTCATGTTGTTATCTTGATTATGATGTAAACATGAATATTCTATGATGATGTCATAATTATGCTTTTTGCCTTGTCATCATCTCTTTTGCCATGATATTTAGATTATGCCATGTCATCTAGATTTTTGCCATGTCATTTAAAGTATGCCATGTCATCTAGATTTTGCCATGTCAAGCATGCCATGTCATTAACCCTTATGCCATGTCATTCACTCTTTTTCCATTCCATTAGTAATGAACTGCATATTCATAACCATTTTTTAAAATGATTTCCAAGATAATGATTTTCAGTAAAATAAGGTTATTCCCGAGTTAAAATAATTCATGAGTTCTCTGTCGGGTTGTCGGAGAGGATATCATCAATTGTCATTAACAATGGAATATCTTTCTTTCAAAAATGAGAGTGATCCGGATATTTTCTAAGTAAATAAAAATTTCTATGTTTTGTAGGTTTGCCGGGGAATATAGGAAAATTTTGAGTTAATAAATTCCGGATCATTTTCAACTAAAAGTGGGATTATTTTTCTTCAAAATGGGAATTATTTTAAAATGCTTCAAAACCTACTTTCTATCGAGACGCAAGATAACACACGATTAATAAGGTACCGTTTTACACGGGTGTTGTGTGGGTGCTAATCCTTCCCCGCACATAACCGACTCCCGAACTCGCTTCTTTGATTTCTCTGGTTTAAAAGCGCAAACTTCGAAATTGGTTTTAAAAAATGTTTTAATTAACTTTAAAATATTTTACAAAACTGGTTTTAATAGGTGGATGATCACACCTAGCCAAAAATGATTGGTGGGGACTCCATTTCTTTTTTCTGAGGTTGTTTTCAAACCCTCGACCATTTTATCTCAAGAGGAATTAAGTCATCTTTTCCTCTGCTTGTTGTTTTTCTCCCATCACTCGAACGGGTCCCCGCGATGGGATCACATATCGACAGCTTGGCGACTCCACTAGGGACTTTAGAGAGTCAGGCCTAGAGTTAGTCGCGTGTTATCAAAAGTCGCGGTTTGGTCGGTTTTAATTGGTATTTAGTTATAATTCCCATTTTAAAAAAAAAAAATAAAGAGAATTTTGAAAATAACAAAAAAAATTCTTTTCATCTTCATGAGCATACATATTAATATTGTGCTATGTTTATTCAAGTGTTATGTATTATCATTATTATTTAATTGATTAATGCTTTCTTTTATTTAATTTAGTTTTTTTTATTATATTGCATTGTTGGGGTGTTTTTAAATTATGGCTTGTAAAATAGTAGTGAAAGGTTTGTTGTTCCTCCTCACACACTACACTTGCATTTTCATAACATGAGCCCTCAACCCGGGTTTCGTCCTTTTAGGTGGAGTGAAGTACCTACGCTTCGTAAGTTGATAACCTCCACATAAGCTAGCTAAATACTCCCGGGGTATAAATTACCTACGCTTCATGAGGTGTTAACCTCCGCATAAGCCTGGGAAATGTATTCTAACAAATTGAACCCGCTTTTATCGGGGTACCTTACTAGCCTTCATCGACGACAGTGACGAACAATTTGGAGCCTTTTTAGAACCTAATACCACTCCATATAGTAAACCTAGGCATAGCCATGCCTGTTTTCTGTTAGACATCCCAGTGTTAAGAAACACTTGGAGGAACATTTCTCACCTTTTACTATTTATTTTATGACACTGTTATGGTTATTTTTATCCTCGTATTGACTCGTGTTTTGTTTTGGTTTGGTTTTTATCCCTTGCATCATGATCATTTAGGGGTATTTGCCTTAAGCGAAGTGCCAATCGAAGGGGTTTTCATTATAATCATGGAAGGTCAAGACCTTCTGCCTGTATCAGTGGTTAGCAAGACATATCAAGAGGTTAGGGTTGAGTCCGAGGGAAATCAGGGTGACGAAGGAGACTGCTTAGCTGCTGGTTTTGTGTCTGCACTTCCTGATTCAGTTCACTTGGATTTTGTTCAGAATGACTTAACAGAATTAGAGGAAATATGGAGACAGTGAGGAGTTGCAAGGAAAGATAAGTTCATCGAAAAATATTTTGACATAGCTTTACTCCTTCCGATCAAGATTGATAAGCAGTTAATCAGGGCCATAGTACAGTTTTGGGATTCTTCGTACCGATGCTTCAGTTTTAATCAGGAAGATATGGTGCCCACTATTGAGGATATTCTATCTTGCTCCATGTTGAGTCAGAAAATCTAGATAAAATCTATTGGAAAGAGCAGAAGACATCTAGCTGTCGGAAGAAGCTTTCCACAGTGATGGGTATAGAGTTTTCGGTTGATTCTCCGCACATAAAGAGGAATGGTTTGAGTGACTGTATCCCTTGGGTAGTTTTGCAGAACTATATCAAGAATAACTCGGATGATGACCGTGTTGTGGATGTCTTTGCCTTGGCAATTTATGGATTAGTCCTATTCTCGAAAGTGGAAGGTCAAATCGAAGCAGCCGTAGTAGACTTCTTCGATCGTTTGGACAAACAAATTGACCCTTCCCTTGCCATTCTTGCTGAAACATCAGGTCTCTCAGTTACTATCAGAGAATAGGAAAGGGACGTTTCGAGGGTTGTGCACAGCTTCTATATGTTTGGATTCAGAGCCACTTCTGGGGTGATGATGGTGGAAAACTTCGCCCCTACATAAAAGACCTTTAGTCCCTTCCGAGAATTCAACAAGGAAAAATGGCCAAAGAAAGGAGATAAGAAGCAATGCATTAGAACTTTCCGTGAAGATATAACTTGGAGGGCTCCATGGATGCCACTTAGGTCAATCTTGTACCATTGTGGTGAGAATTTATGGGTTCCACTGTTGGGAATCTGGGAGGCCATTAGCTATGCTCTATTACTAGTACGAAGGCAATATGGATCCAAACAGTTCATCCCGATAACTCGTGAGCTTACCTCGATGGAGTTCTCTTATGGTGGGTCTGGATATATGGGAAACATATGTGAAGCTATCAAGGCATGGAAGAAACTACACCGGTCGCAAGTGGGTAGGTACGCTGACAATGCCACTCCGGCATATCAGGTATGGAGAGCCAGGAGGGTTCGTGACATTGTGCTTCCTGCCGAGGACACCTCTACTCATCCAGTAACACTTCAGCCAGAACCCATAATACCGACAGAAGCTGAGATTGTAGACAAGAGTTGGAAAAGGACAAAGGGAAGCTAAAGCATGAGTATAATAAGCTTCAGGAAGAAGTCAAAGATTTGAGAACTGACCTTGAGATCCAAGAGGCCAAAACACGAAGATTGGCTAAAGAGCGAGACACGGCACAATCCGACATAAGGGATTTACATCAAGAGAACAAGAAGCTAAGGGCTAGAGAAAAATTTGCTGGTACTAGCGAGTTTTTCAGTACACATGAGAGAGAGATGGAAAAGCTTTAGAAAAAATTGGAGTTCTGGAAGGGCAAGGCTAAGGAAAGCAAGGAAAAGGAGTCCAGATTTGCTCATGAGCGGTAGAAATAGTGTGATGCACGCTTATTGGTTTCGACAAAGTTGGAAAGATGCTTGCAAGGGAATGAGCTGTTGAAAGCCAGATTGGGAAATGAGAGAAAAAAGACATCCATGCTGTACAAGGAGAATGAAACACTCCATGCAACCATTAAGTCCCTAGAGCATCAGTTTCAAGTCCAGAAGGCTGACATCAACGCCATCATTCAGGAATGCCGAGAGAGGGAGACCGAGTGGAGCCAGGAAAACGGTTTAGCTATAGATGCTAGCATGAGGTGGAAGGAAAAAACTTTGGGGAGACAACAGTATATAGACCACCTGACCAGGCAGATCCGCAAGGTTGTGATTAAGGCAAGAGAGATGGTGAATTAAGTAAAGACTTTGAGACAGGATGTCAACCTGACCGGGAAACATGGACAACATCTGTTGAACTTCCTAGTGGAAACGCAAGAACAATATGAGCAGATCAAATATTTTTATGTAACCTGAGATTAGAAGATGATATGTAACAAGTTTCTATGAATTAATGAAAAACCTTTGTGTTGGAATTTGATCTTAAAGCAAATACCGTTACTTGCATAATTTCATACAAGTTATAGAAGCATACATTCATTCATTCATTTGTTTGATTAGTCATACATTGATTCATTTATTCATCCTTGCACACATTAAATAAATAAAAGGAATCATGTGCCATGATACGTTCGAAAGTCAGGATCATGGAAATTGAACAGATTGCCCAGATGGAAAGAATAGAAAAAGCATAGGAGGAGTTAAGGGAACAGTTGGCCAAGTCTCAGGCCGAATCGAGAGATTAGATGATTAAGCTAATGGAACTGGTGTCCGCCACATTTAAGGGAAAGGGACACGTGGAAAATTCATCCTTAGGATTAGAATCAAGAAATCAAGGGGACAAAGAGGGTCAGCAAGAAGCCATAATGACAAACGGTCAAACTTCGCAGAATACAGAAACTCCACCACCGGCAGTGGCAATGCCTTTTGTGTATGTTCAAACCAACCCAGGGGCACAGAAACAGATGCCAATTGAGGTAAATCTTGGGGCTATCTCGACAGATCTTATCAATATCCAGACCTGGATGAGCTTGCCGAACAAAAGAAGAGGAAAACGACGGAGCTGAAAAGGGTTTAAATCGCTGAATAAAAAAAGTAGTATCAGCTATTGGAAGAAAGGCTGAGGGTCGTGGAAGGGGCTGAGTTGTTTGGAAGCCTCGATGCTAAAGAGATGAGTTTAGTCTCCGGCTTAATGATCTCACCCATGTTAAAATGCCAGATTTTGAGAAGTACAACGGGACCACCAATCCTTCGGCATATTTGACGATGTATTGCCAAAAAATGATCGGACATGATAGTGATGAGAAGTTGCTTATACACTGTTTCCAAGATAGCCTTACGGGGTCTGCCACTCGATGGTACAATCAACTCACCCGAAGTAAGATCCGATCATGGACGGATTTGGCTAGGGCTTTCTTGGAAAACTACAAACACGTATCTGACATGGTACCTGACAGACTATCCCTGCAAAACATGGAGAAGCAAGCTACTGAAAGCTTCAAATAGTATGCCCAGAAATGGAGAGATATGGCTACCCAGGTGCAGCCACCATTGACTGATAAAAAAACTAGGGTTCTCTTCATTAATACTTTGAAGGCACCATACTATAAGAAGTTAGTGAGGAATGCCACTAAGAATTTCATAGATATGGTCATATCTGGAGAGATGATTGAAACCGCCATCAAAAGCGGGAATATGGATAGTGGAGAGTCAGCCGCCCATAATAAAACAACTCCTGCCAAGAAAAAAGAAGGGGAGGCTCACGCAGTCAGTTTCAATAGCCGACCTTTTGCACCTCCAACACCCTATACACCTTAACCAACCTACAATCCATATTATCCGGCTATATATAGCCTCACTCAAAATCTTTTTCCCTATACAGCCATACCACAACAACCATATCCGACTGGCTTATCTCCTCAGATAGCCATTCCCTAAAACACTACCTCAAACACTCAAAACATTGCCCGAAATGATCAAAGGCCTATGAGGAATACCCAAAAGCCTCAATACGACCCTATCCCTACTACTTATAGCGAGTTATACCCAAAGCTCCTACAGAGGCAACTTGTTGCACCTGTCTATCTTCAGCCTCTAAAACATCCCTATCCCAAATGGTATGATTCCAACGCTCATTGCGCATACCATGCGGGGATCCAAGGACATTCAATCGAGACTTGCACTGATTTCAAGCGCAAGGTTCAGAGCTTTATTAATGCATGAATCTTGAAATTTGGGATGAGGAATGGGCCTAATATCGCAGGTAACCCGTTGCCTAATCACGCAGAGGCCAAGGTTAATGTAATCATGTCAGGAGAGGTTGAAAGGGTAAAGAGGGATGTCAGGAAGGTAAAAATGCCTATAATCAGAGTCTGGTTTGAGATGGTCAAGGCAGGATTGGTTAAGCCAAAATCATATGTGAGGAAGATAGTCAGCCAGGTAGAGGACTTTTGCCAATATCATGAGTGCGAGGGGCATGCCATTTAGTACTGTGAAGAGTTTTTAGCAAAGGTTCAAATCATGATGGATATGGGCGAGGCCTAATTTTTTGAAAAGATAGAGGAGCCTGAAATCAGTATGAATGAGACCGGTTATGGGGTGGATATACCCTTGATCATATATTATGATGAGCCCAAGGTAAAGGCTATTCCAGTAGTCGAGGGACCCGCTCCACAGATGATCATAGAATTATCGTCACCTTTTCCTTACAAAGGAGACAAGACGATTCCATGGAAGTATGAATGTAGTATGGTAATGTCAGGATCTTCAAACCATCAAGCAGCGGCCGTGGATGTAACCGGAGTAGGGCATCTAACCCAAAGCGGTAGATGTTATGCCTAAGGACAGTTGAACCTGGAAAGACAAGATGACCTGATAAAGGAAAAAGGGCAGTGGGACCAGACCCTATGGAGGTAGAACAACCTGGGGAGCTAGGAAAGGATCCAACTCTAGCTAGTAAAGTAAAAGAACTGGTAAACGAGAAGGAAGCCTGTGAGTTCTTAAAGTTCATCAAACACAGCGAGTACAGTGTAGTAGAATAGTTGCACCGCCAATCGACGAGGATTTCAGTTCTCTCATTGCTGTTAAACTCAGAGCCACACCGAAATGCTCTGCTGAGAATTTTGAACCAGGCTTATGTGGATAACAACATATCGGTGGAGAAGTTAGACCGGTTGGTGGGGAACATCATAGCAGATGATTACATCTCCTTCAGTTATGATGAGATACCATCGAACGAAATAAGATCCACCAAGGCCCTTCGTATCACCACTACCTGCAAGAGGCACATTCTACCTCGGGTACTCTTTGATAATGGATCTTCTCTAAATGTGATGCCATTGGCTACCTTGTCCAAGCTGCCAATTGATATGACCTACATGCTACCGAGTCATACTGTTGTCAGAGCTTTTGATGGCACTCATCGAGAGGTGATGGGAAGCATTGAAATCCTGCTTCAGATAGGTCCCTGTACCTATAAGGTCGATTTTCAAGTGATGGACAACACCCCATCTTACAATTGCTTGTTGGGAAGGTTATGGATTCACTCCGCTAGGGCTGTGCTGTCATCTCTCCATCAAAAGTTGAAATTTGTAATTGAGGGATGCTTGGTTAGCGTGTTAGGAGAAGAGGATATCATCGTCTTTGCATCTACAGATACCCCCTATATAGAAGTAAACAAAAATGCTGTAGAATGCTCATTCAGATCGTTGGAATTTTTTAACACCGTGTTTGTGATTGAAGGATATAAAATTCCAAAGCCAAGGCTATCCAAGAATACCAGGTTGGGGTGAAAACAACAGTTGAAAAAGGCTGCAGAGTAGGAAAAAGACTAAGGAAGTATCTCCAGGGGATGGCCAAAGCCATAGAAGTGGTCGAGAAGAAAGACCGATTCGATCTCATATATCTCCCTAAAGCTCACGAGAAAAAGAAACAAATCGAGAAGAATCGAAAAAGGATAATGGCCCGTCTTGCGGGCGTGGATATAGAGTGGGAGCCCATGACTTTCCCACCAATCTTCCACATCTTTTGGTCAGCCGGTTTTGAGTTTGGGGGTAAGAATTCTAAAGATGTGATGGTCCTGCTGGAGCAGGCTTTTGAGAAGTTTTACAGGGTTGAAGACAGACAACCACATGAAATGATGGTCGACATGGCCGAAATAGATGAACAAAGTGGTGAAAGCACTAGTTGGGTTGTGCGGCCGTGCCTTCCGGGTTATGAGCTAACAAATTGGAGCATGACTGAATTTCCCTTAGTTTTAAGGTCTACTTCAGTGTAATACTCTAAACCAACACTTAATTGCCTCTACCCAAGGGCATTAAGAATCCTTTGTATGGGCATATGTTTAAGACTTATCATTTAATAAATAACAATCAAGATGCATTTTCTACATATCAATGTGTCATCATTATTTCATTCTTTTGTTATTATTGCCTATATGCATTCCTATATTGTTTCTTCTCCACCTATTTACAGGTGCCCGGATACGGAATATGAGGACCATCCTGTCAATACTTCTAAAATTGATTTTGAAAAACCCATCCGTACAGGTAATTTTGATGCTAACGAAGATTTCGAGAACTGTGATTTGCCTCCGGATTTGTTGAGAATAATAGAACAAGAGGAGAAACAAGTATTGCCTCACAAAGAGCAGTTGGAAGTAATAAATTTGGGGGATAGGGAAGAAATAAGAGAAGTCAAGCTTGGGACTACTATTTCACCATCAATAAAGCAAGATTTGATAAGTCTACTTCGAGAATACGCGGATGTGTTTGCATGGTCATACAAGGACATGCTTGGGTTAGACCCTGACATTGTGGTTCACAAATTGCCTTTGAAACCAGATTGCAAGCCAATTTAGCAGAAACTAAGAAGAATGAGGCCCGAAATGCTATTAAAAGTGAAAGAGGAAATGAAGAAGCAATTCGATGCTGGATTCTTGGAAGTGGCAAAATACCCAGAGTGGGTAGCCAACATTGTCCCAATTTCGAAGAAGGACAGCAAAGTACGGATGTGTGTCAATTACCAGGACCTGAATAGGACGAGCCCTAAGGATAATTTCCCCTTGCCTTATATTGATACTCTAGTCGATAATACTGCGAAGAATTCCATATTTTCCTTCATGGACGGATTCTCAAGGTATAATCAGATCAAGATGGCACCAAAGGATATGGAGAAAACCACATTCATGACGATGCGGGGAACCTTTTGCTATAAGGTGATGCCATTTGGGTTGAAAAACGCTGGGGAAACATATCAAAGAGCCATGTTAACTTTGTTCCATGATATGATGCACAAAGGGATCGAAGTTTATGTCGATGATATGATTGCAAAGTCGCAACGAGAGGACGAACACATTACGAATCTTAAGAAGCTCTTTGAAAAGTTGAGAAAATTTCAACTTAAACTCAACCCGGAAAAATGTACTTTCGGAGTTAATTCGGAAAAGCTACTGGGCTTTGTTGTTAGCCAAAAAGGGATTGAGATTGATCTTGATAAAGTGAAAGCTATTCAGAGCTTGCCTCCACCTCGTACTCAGAAAGAAGTAAGGAGCTTTTTGGGTTGGCTGAATTATCTCAGCAAGAAGTTCACTGAGTACGAGTTGAAGTATTCATTGGTAGAAAGGCTTTGTTGTGCCCTAGCTTGGACTACCCGAAGGCTCAAGCAGTACATGTTGTATCAAACGACATGGATGATTGCCAAGCTAGATCCCCTCAAATACGTATTCAAGATGCCTTCATTATCAGGGAGAATGGCAAGGTGGCAAGTGCTTTCCGAATATGATGTGTATGTGAGCCAAAAGGCTATAAAGGGAAGCGCAGTAGCCGAATTCCTAGCTAGCCGAGCGGTAGAGGATTACTAGCCTCTAAACTTTGATTTCCCTGATGAAGACTTAATGTGCGTCTCGCAAGAAGAAAGGGCTTCCTCTAAAAAAACCTAAAAAATGTATTTTGATGGCGCTTCTAACGCCATGGGGCATGGAATCGATGCATTGCTCATATCCCCTGAGGAAGATTATTATCCTTTCACTGCCATATTGGATTTTGATTGTACAAACAATACTGCTGAGTATGAAGCATGTACTATGGATCTTCGTGCCGTCATAGAAAGGAAAATCAAAACACTAGAGGTCTTCGAAGATTCAGCCTTGGTGATATACCAACTGCGAAGAGAATGGGAAACCCAAGATGCAAAGTTAATCCGATATCGAGAGCTTATACTGAGCTTGATTAAGGAATTCGAAGAAGTTGTTTTTAATTATTTCCCCCGAGAAGAGAATAGAGTGGTAGATGCTCTAGCCATTTTATCATCAATGTTTAAAGTGAATGAAGGGGCTGAAATTGTGCCAATCAAGATGAGCATATACGAGTCTCTTGCCCACTGTTTGAGTATCGAAGAAGAAGCAGATGGTCACCCTTCGTATTATGACATCTTGCAATACATCAACAGTCAAAAGTACCCTAAGCAAGCAACAAAAAATGATAAGAGAACCCTGAGAAGAATGGCGATGGGTTTTGTCTTGAATGGTGAAATCCTTTACAAGAAAGGGAAAGACCAAGTTTTGTTGAGGTGTGTCATTTCTGCTGAAGCTCAGAAAATCCTCGAAGCGGTCCACGAGGGGATATGTGGCACTCATGCCAACGGCCACATGCTGGCTAAACAGATTATGAGGGCCGAATACTATTGGCTAAACATGGAAGGGGATTACATTAATTATTCCTGGAAGTGCCATAAATGCTAGATATATGCAGACAAGATTCATGTAACGCCATCGTCGCTGCACGTCATGACCGCTCCCTGGCCATTTTCAATGTAGGGGATGGATATGATCGGGCCCATTACCCTTAAAGCTTCGAATGGACACCGCTTCATCCTAATGGGCATAGATTACTTCACAAAGTGGGTGGAAGCAGCTTCTTATGCCAATGTAACAAAGTCAGTGGTGTGCAGATTCGTAAAAAAAGAGATTATATGCCGATATAGACTTTCGAAAAGAACAATTTCGGACAATGCTCTCAATCTGAACAACAAAATGATAAGGGAAATTTGTACCTAGTTCAGGATCCAGCATCATAATTAGGCCCCTTATCGTCTGAAAATGAATGGGGCAGTAGAAGCAGCCAATAAGAACATCAAGAAGACTGTTGAAAAGATGACTGATGTGTAAAAAGATTGGTATGAGATCTTGCCTTTTGCTCTCCACGCATATCGTACTTTGGTTCGCACATCTATGGGGGCCACATCATTTTCTCTGGTATATGGGATGAAAGCAGTGCTGCCTATTGAGGTTGAAATCCCTTCACTTTGTGTCTTGATGGAAATAGGCCTGGAAGAGGCAGAATGGGCTAGAGCTCGCTATGAACAGTTGAATCTCATCGAGGAGAAGAGGCTGAAGGCAATTTACCATGGGCAGATGTATCAAAAAAGGATGATCCAAACCCATAACAAGAAAGTTTGCCCCAGGCAGTTTCGAGAGGGATAGTTGGTACTGAGTAAGGTTCTCCCTATTGTGAAAGATCCTCGCGAAAAATGGGCACCGAATTGGGAAAGACCCTATGTGGTGAAAAGAGCTTTTTCTAGAATAGCATTGATCTTAACTCGGATGGACAGTGATGACTTGAGAAATCCCGTGAACGCCGATAAATTGAAGAAATATTATGCTTGAAGAAAAGAAAAGTGTGATACTGTGCATATGTAAATTTGGATGATTCTAAATGTAAAAGTGAAAATTCCATGTATCTATTTCCCCTGAGGATTGCTTTTCAATGAGAAGATTCGTGCTTGATATGAGAAATGGCCATCTTTCTTATTCTTATCACTAAGAAGAAATTATCCCTAGTCACCCTTTTGAGCCTTAAGAATCCTTTATTTCTTTGAACCTTGATCAAGGATCACCCTCCATACTGAGGGGAAAAGGTGAGGAAAAATCTCAAAAAAAAAAATTCGGCGAAAAAATCCATCAAAAAAAGAAGAAGAAAAAAAATACACGAAAAACGTGTGAAATCAAAAAATGGCAAGTGAAAGCTAAGAATAAAAAAAACAAGAATCAAAATTCAAAGGAGAAAAATCCAAAAAGGACGAATGTTTCAAAAATGAAACCTCCTCATGAAATTATCCTTGATCCAATCACCCTTAAACACATTTTGGGCCTATTTATCCTTTCTTTCTAAACCCAAACCTTGGCCTACATTATGTGCTTTTAAAGTCCATTTTGATCAAGCTCGAGTATTTAATTTGAAGGGTTTTTTCTCAAATTTCATCCCATCTTTTTGAATTGTCATTTTTACCATGGAAGCATTTAGAATTCTCAGATGCATGGTGGAACACAAAAAAAAAATGAAAAAACAATGTAAAAGGAGAGGTTTAAGCTGAAAACCCGAAAAGGGCGACTTAAAATCGAACGGGGGAAACTTGGGTTGAAAACCCACAAAGGGCGACCCAAGTACTGAATCAATGCTCCGTGTAAAGGGGGAGAATGTATCAAGAATTCAGAGAAAAGGGTAAACCTCAGTCTGAAGCAACAGCGAAAGCCGAGAAGTCACCCAAGCAAATGGTTTGCTCAAAAGACATTTCAGAGGAATTAAAAGCAGGAGAGGTCCAGGATATTCCCCATCTGGGGCATCTATACCTTTTTCTTTTCATTTTCCTTTTAATCCTTGATATTCATCTTTGTTATCTAAACCTTTTTGAAATAAACTCTTGTTGGCCCTTTCATGGCATTTGGTTGTTTCATACCATCTTTCATACATGTTGTGATGCATTTTGAATGTTATCAAATTGAATGATGATTATTAAACATAAAAATCTTTAAGTAAAAGGATTTCCTTATATTACTATGGAGTAGATTTAAATTTTAGAGGAGGTTTGGAAACCACTAGAATTTGGAGAAAACTCGCAACAATCCATAATGCTGAAAAACTCATCAAGTGGGACAAATTTTGGATACACCATACACATCGACCCAAGATACTGAAAAGCTCATCAAGAAAAGAAAATCAGAGATAGGATTGAAAATACTGCCGCAAAGTCAAAACCTGTGGACCGTGTTGAAACCACAGAGAAGAGCTCATCAAGTACAAAAATAATCATGGATAGGTTAAAGACATCGCCACCGAGTCAAAAAATCTGGAGAAAACTCGTGACAATCCCCAATGCTGAAAAGAGCTCATCAAATAGAGTAAACAGTGGAGTTGAGAAGATTCGTGAACCTCAGTGAAATCATGGATTAAAACTCATAACAATCATATAATTGCATTCATCCCTAGGGAAAGTGCATCTTACAAGAATTTTGCAAAACTTATCATCAACATCATTGCATTCGACTAACATTGCAGGAACTGTAGAAAGTTTTCTTTTTTTTAGTCCAACACAGCTAACACAAAAGGAAGCAAGCACTTTATCAAAATTTCTTCTAGACAAGACATCCAGAATATAATACAGTGCCGTGTGAAAAGAGGTTTTTTGAAAACTCTGCTGGGTTGCCGGGGAACTCGATTATCTTGACATATGTCACTTATATAAACTTTTATGGACAAGACAACTAGGTCATTCGGACAAGACATCCAAACCTTTTGGACAAGACATCCAAAATTTTCTCTAGACAAGACATCCAGAATATAATTATATACAGTGCCGTGTGAAAAGAGATTTTTTGAAAACTCTGCCGGGTTGCTGTGGAACTCGATTATCCTGACACATGGCACTTATATAAACTTTTCTAGACAAGACAACCAGATCATTCGGACAAGACATCCAAACCTTTTGGACAAGACATCTAAAAAATTTTCTGGACAAGACATCTAGAATACAATTATATACGATGCCGTGTGAAAAGAATTTTTTGAAAACTCTGTCGGGTTGCTGGGGAGCTTGATTATCCTGACACATATCATTTATATAATTTTCCACGACAAGACAACCAGATTTCGGACAAGACATCCAAATTTTCCTGGACAAGACAACTAGATTTCGAACAAGACATCCAAATTTTCCTGGACAAGACAATTAGACTTTTCGGACAAGACATCCAAGATTTTACCAATCGAACTTGTTTCCTTAAGATGTGTCGAGCCTTGATTAGTCAGGAAATTTAAGTTGAGGACAAATTTTATTGTTTTAGTCAAAGCTGCACCAAGGTGAAGTAAGGCCCCAAGACTTCTGTCGAGGTATTATCTTCTCTTGCAAATCGAACTCGTTTTCTTAAGACGGGTCGAGCCTTGATTAGTCAGGGAACTCAAGTTAAGGACAAATTTTATGTTTCAAACAAAGCTACACCAAGATGAGGTAAGGCCTCGGGACTTTCGTCGAGGTATTATCTTCTCTTGTAAATCGAACTCGTTTCCTTAAGATGGGTCGAGCCTTGATTAGTCGAGGAACTCAATTTAAGGACAAATTTATTTTATTTTATTTTAAAGTTTACAAAAAACAAAAAACAAAAAAGAACAGAAAAGGAAAGGAAAGGAAATGAAATGAAAGGAAAGGAAAGGAAAAATGAATGAATCCTCGCTCTTATCCTGCACATGTGATTTCACTAACTAGACAAAATTATTGTCTATTTTATCTTTGCCTGATTCTTGATTCTCAGCAATAGTCAAAGAGATGCAGCTATAAACACCTAATTTTCTCCGAGCCTCCTAAATCGAGCAGATTCTCTTTTTCAACTCCCTGGAACTCAAGGAGACTTCCACCGTTCCACAGATGGGTCCCCAAGACTTTGTTTCGAACGTCAGGACAAAAAGTCAACTCGAGAAAAGTCAACCCAAAAAGTCAAACTCAAAAAGTCAACCACTGAAAAAGTCAACTCTCAGTCAAAATCAAGATTCGAAGTTGAATTGAACAATGGCGAAATAATTTTGATAATCTGAGGTCTACAACGAAAGATATAGAGTTCGGAAGATGGGTTGCAGAAATTCAATATAGGGGAAGACCTAATCCGGAAAATTTGGAGAAAACTGCAAAGATGGCCCAATTCGATGAAATTGAAGCCCCAGTTGATAAAGGATGAATAAACAAAGATAGCCCAAGGCCCAGTTTGAAGTGGATCCCATGGAAGAGCCGGTTAGAGCAAAAACGGAAAAACAGGAAAATTCCCGAGTTTAAAAAATGAAAACTAAATCGGAGGGGAATTTAACCGTAAAAATTGGGCATTTTTGGAACAACTAAAATTCAATATAGGACAAAGGAAGTGGAAAAAGAAAATTTTGAAATCGAACCTGTTTTGAGTAAAATCGAGGTTGAAGGGCAATCTCAAAATTCCAAAAGATAATTCCGGGAAAAAACGAGCTCGAAAAATTATGAAAACTTCCAGATCTGAGTTTATAATCTTTGGAAGAGATTGGTCAAGAAAAATCTGGAATTGGAGCTCATTTGAAAAATGGCAAAGTTCAGGTGCACTAACCCGAAATTCCAAAAGATAATTTCGAGAAAAATAGCAAACGAGCTCGAAAAATTATGAAAACTTCCAGATCTAAGTTTTATAAATTTTGGAAGAGATTGGTGAAGAAAAATCTAGAATCGGAGCTCATTTGAAAAATGGCAAAGTTCGGGTGCACTAACCCTAAATTCCAAAAGATAATTTCGGGAAAAATAGCAAACGAGCTCGAAAAATTATGAAAAATTTCAGATCTGATTTTTATAATTTCTGAAAGAGATTGATAAAGAAAAATCGGGAATCGGAGTTCATTTGAAAAAGGGCAAAATTCGGGTGCACTAACCCGAAATTCCAAAAGATAATTCCGGTAAAAATAGCGAACGAGCTTGAAATTATTAAAATTTCCAGATCTGATTTTTATAATTTTTGGAAGAGATCGGTGAAGAAAAATTCAGAATTGGAGCTCAAATGAAAAAGGCTAAATTTAGAAGGCACTAAACTAAAATTTTATAGAAAAATCCAGGAAAAATAGCAAATGAGCTCGGAAAAATGTGAAAACCTCTAGAACCAAGTTTTATATTAAATGGGATGAGTTGAAAAAGACAAATCCGAAATTGGGGTCCATTTGCTATTAAATTATGTTCGGGAGGCTAAAAGATAATTTTACCGAAAAAACTGAAAAGGGTCAATTTTGCAAAATTAAAAAGGTGAAAAAATGAAGGGATTCTAGAATATCCTAGGCCCTTGGCCGGCCAGCATAGGAGAAGGGTGGAGATTTATTTAATTTCATCCAGTGGTCACTATCAAGTAGCAAGATGTCATTTTTAATGCCTTGCAAATGTCCTTGCTCATCCAATGGCCTAAGTTCTTTTATAAAAACGATGAGTACACTCTTCAATGGCCAAGATTCAATTGCAAGATGTCATTTTTATTGTCATGAAAATATCTTTCATCCAATGGCATAGATTGATGGAGAAAATATAAGTACATCTCATCCAAGGGCCAAAAAAATCAAAGCACACACACATAATTATACCCTTGGCCAACCACTATTAAGAGGGAGGGGGGCTTCATTTTTCATATGGTTAGTTATCTTTTAAAGAGTATAGGCAGTAGCTAAGTTGAAGGGAAGAAGGAAGAAATTTTTTGTAGAGAAAGCTAGCTTGAGAAAGCTTTGAAGGTAGCCATTGCCATCTTTCTGTTGCATTTTTCTTTCCTTTCCATGTTTCTTCTTTTCTTTTCCATGTTGGTTGTGTAGGATAGCTTTATTTGATGGTTTAGTTTTCAAAAACAAATAAAAATAAAGAGGTTGAAAGGCTTCATGATCTTGATGAAATCAAGTAATTATGGTTAGGGGAGGGCAATGCCCATTGTACCAACCATGGAGCTCACCTCTATTTTCTTATTTTACTTGCTTTTACTTGTTGTTTTTTTTTATTTATTTTCATATATATATATATATATATATCTTTGTTATATTATGTTGTTCATACCAAGTTTATTCATGTCTTTGCATCTTGTGGCTATGACATATAGCATTTTAGGTCATGTCATTTTTTTTTTTTTTGCATTTTAAGCATGTTTTGCATCATGCATAAGACCATGTTGCATTTGGTCATGCTTAGCATTTTTGCCATGCATCATATCTTACATCTTTAGCATGCTTTACATTATGCATAAGACCATGTTACATTCGGTCATGCTTAGCATTTTTGCCATGCATCATATCTTGCATCTTTAGCATGCTTTACATTGTACATAAGACCATGTATCATTCGGTCATGTCTTTCATTTTTTCATGCCATTTAGATTTAGGTCATTTTTCATACCATGCATCTATATTGCACCTTAGGTCATTCAGCTATGATGTCTCCATGCTCATTTCCATGTCATTTAGCTAGGTCACATGCCATATCATTTTCTACATCATTTGGGTATTAGGTATTAGGTCATATGCCATGTCATTTAGCATTCTAGGTTATTTTGCCATTTCATTTAGAACCTAGGTCATGCATATGCCATGTCACATATTTCATGAATTAACTTGTTGTTTGTTCATGCATCTCATATATTCCCACTTGATTTTTGACTTAAGCCAATCAATGGCTCAAAGCCAAGCTCTTTTAAGCATGCTTGTGGAAGATTAATAGTTTAGATTGGGTATTCTGACTGTGATTTTATTTCACTACTCATCCATAGTCAAAATAATATGATATTTTTACCACATGCAGTAGTCATTTAAGGGATTCCATGGTATTTTTTTCACGATTTTTGGAATTTTTTATCATGGCTGAAAAAATGGCTTTTGACAAAGCAATTTTAACTCACTGTTCTGACTTTGGTAAAATTTAGGTCTAGGTTCCCTTGCGCCAAAAACTAAGCTGATTTTTTCCCATCAAGATAAGCATGTTATAGATTTACCCTAATTTTTTCAAAATTGTTTGAAATTTTCTGAAAGGGTAAAAAATTCGTGCTTCAAAACTGGTTGTGGGAGTCAGATTTACTTTCAAGAAATAATAATTTTCTGTTTTTACTAGTATATTAAAAGATGGCTGATTTAGGACTTTAGCTACTGTCTTAGAATGATTTTCATTCCATTTCAACCAAAAAATTTGATTTTATAAAAGTCGGGTCAAGGGTGGTCAACCTGGATTTCAAAACTAGGAAAAACTAGACTTTTTTTAGGGAGGGGTTCGGTCATTTCTTTTAAAACCAAAATTTTTTACCTGAATCCAAATTAGAAAATCCAACTTAGGTCTCTTCCAAAGGTAGTCGAATACCTTTTTAGGTATATGGATATCTTTGCTTCACGGGAGAAATACATTTCCATGCATTGCATTTTCCATATTCATACCTATTCCATGACATTTAATTTGTGCTATCTTAGTCATGTAGATTCTATGTGTGAATATTCCATAGTGATGTCATTGCTTTGATTTAAATTTCATGTTGTTATCTTATTATGATGTAAAGATGAATGTTTTATGATGATTTCATATTTATGCTTTTTGCCTTGTCATCATCTCTTTTGCCATGATATTTAGATTATGCCATGTCATCTAGATTTTTGCCATGTCAAGCATGTCATGTCATTAATTCTTTTGCCGTGTCATTTAAAGTATGCCATGTCATCTAGATTTTTCCATGTCAAGCATGCCATGTCATTTTACCTTATGCCATGTCATTAACTCTTTTGCCATGCCATTAGTAATGAATTGCATATTAATAACCATTTTTTAATATGATTTCCAAGATAATGATTTTCAACAAAATAAGGTTATTCCTGAGTTAAAATAATTCATGAGTTCTCTGCCGGGTTGCCGGAGAGGATATCATCAATTATCATTAACAACGAAATATCTTTCTTTCAAAATGAGAGTGATGCAGAGATTTTCTAAGTAAATAAAAATTTCTATGTTTTGCCGATTTGCCGGGGAATATAGGAAAATTTTGAGTTAATAAATTCTGGATCATTTTCAACTAAAAATGGGATTATTTTTCTTCAAAATGGGAATTATTTTAAAATGCCAATTTCAAAACCGACTTTCTACCAAGACTCTAGATAACACACGATTAATAAGGTACCGTTTTATACAGGTATTGTGGGGGCGCTAATCCTTCCCCGCACGTAATCGACTCCCGAATCCACTTCTTTGATTTCTCTGGTTTAAAAGCACAGACTTCGAAATTGGTTTTAAAAATTGTTTTAATTAATTTGAAAATGTTTTACAAAACCGGTTTTAATAGGTGGCCGATCACACCTAGCCAAAAAAGATTGGTGGCAACTCCATTTTTTTTTTCGAGGTTATTTTCAAACCCTCGACCATTTTATCTTAAGAGGAATTAAGTCGTCTTTTCCTCTGCTTGTTGTTTTTCTCCCCTCACTCGAACGGATCTCCGCAACGAGATCACGTATCGACAGTATATTTTAAAGTTTATGCCTCGTTTAGAGGAGTATTTTTACATTTTGTATGTTTAAATTTTATGCTTCCTTAAGAGGGGCATTTTTCCGATAGGAATATTTAAAGTTTATGCTTTGTTTGGAGGAGCATTTTCACATTTGAAATTTTTAAAATTTATATTTCGCTGGAAGGGGCCTTTTATTAAAAAAACAAAAAATAAAAAAAAATGTTTTTCTTGTCTTATTTGATTTGAGTAGAATATAGGGTGTCTACATCTTTCCACACTTCATGTTTCTAAGAAAATATGCAAAAACGGACAGCTATAGATACCTATTGTTGTCGGGGTCTTTAATAATTGGAATCAGACCATATTTGATTGTTAAATTAATTTCTTTCAGACATTAGTTTTAGTTTTGGATTTTTGGAATTCAATCCAAGCCCAATTTTTGCTTTTTGGACTTGAGAATCCAATTTGGGCCCAATTGCTGCTTTTTGACTTTGGAAACTAAGGGGGTCCATATCCATGTACAAATTTATATTCATTCATTTAATAATTTATCTTATTTCTTTTTAGTTTCGATATTTAGTTTTTATTTATTTCTTATTTTATTTTTTATGAAATTAAAATCAAAAAAATAGAAGAGCCAGAAAAAAGAAGGTAACAAGTTGAAAAAGGGAAGACTTCTATGCAATTTGAAACTTTGAGTCCAAGATAATGAAGACTCTTTGTTCAATTAGGTGTTAGAATTTGATTAAAAAATGAAACTCAAGGTAAAATAAACATAAATAATTAGCCAAAATTTCAATATAAAAAGACACAATGACACAGCAAGATACACACAATCAGACAATATTGAAAACAAAGAAAAGCATAGAGGTTTCTGGAAATTTTGGAGAGTTCAGGTTTTTTATCTTTTGCATTGGATCTAGGCTATTTTTTTTTTTTGGTTTTTTGGCAAAACTATCCCAAGAAAGTGAAAGGAGAGGTAAAAGGATCAAAAGAGGTTTTTTTCTATTTTTTTGGGTTTTTTTTAGATTCGGTTGAGTTTTTCGGTGAAGCTTGAATTTTTCGATCACCGAATATCGGAATCTTTGAATTTTTCGATGACCGTTTGGTTTTTTCGTCATAAAGACACGGCAGCACACAGCAACACGGTGATCTGAATCGGGGTTTTGGTTTTATGGCAGTGTTGTTTTTTTTTTTTTTGAGAGAAACTCAAAGAAAACTAAGGAAGAGAGAGAAAGAAAAGTAAGAAAATGAGTCAAAAAACAAAATTTTTACTTAAATACTATGGAGTCGGGTCGGGCGCTTATCCGCGCTTATACCCGGCCCATATGTAACAATTTCATTTTTTAAAATTTAATTTAATTAATTTGATTTATATTTATTTCATTGATTTTTAGGTGATTTATTTAATTGTTTTCTTTATTATTCATCTTATGAGTTATTTACTTATTTTGGTTTATTATTGATTAATAATTCATTTTTTTGTTCATTTTGTTTAGATTATCATTTATATTTTAAGATTTTACCCTTTTAATTAATTTATTTACTTTAGCTTAATTAGCTAATATAAAATTTTGAGAACAATAATAGAAATTTAGAAATTTAGAAAAATTAAAATATAAATTAATTCACCAAATGTACTTATTTTTATATAATTGATGATTTTTAAATCAAGGACTCATGATGGAATTCTAAGGTATCGTAAATGACCAACTTCCTAAAAAAATTCTAAGTGATTTTTTTTTTTTTTTAATTCCGCCAGTATGATGGAGAGTTTAGAAAAATAACTCAAAATCAATGATTGACAATTATTTTCAAATCATAATAAATATAAATTTTATATATGTGATTTTTAACTCAAAACACTAAAATAAATTCGACGACGGAGTTTCTTTAAGAGAATAAATGGTTTTTTTAATACTCTCGAGGTGAGGAAGGTTTTTTTGGAATTCCGCTAGCATGATGGAGAAAACCTTAAATAATTTTCCAATACTTAAATACTAAATCTAAATAAAGACCATTTAGATTAAATCAATTAGGGTCACATAAGATTAATTAGATACTGTTGTCATAACGTGATCCTTCTCGGGACCCCTTCAAGTGACGTTAAAAATGGGGAAGAGGAAAAGAAAATAATTTGAGAGTTTTAAAACAACCTTGAAAAAGAAAATGGAGTCGTCACCGATCTTTTTTTGGCTAGGTGTGATCGATCATCTATTAAAATCAGTTTTTGTAAAATATTTTAAAATTAATTAAAAAAATTTTAAAAACCAATTTTGAGATCTGCACTTTGAATCAGAGAAAAACAAAAGCGGGTTCGGAGTCGGTTACGCCACGGGGAAGGATTAGCACCCCCACAACGCCCGTATAAAACGATACCTTATTAATCATGTGTTATCAATAGTCTCGTTAAAAGTCGGTTTTATATTTGATATTTAAAAATAATTCCCTAAAAAATGGTCATGTTACTTCGAGGATGATCCGAAATTTATTATTCCAGACATTTTCTATATTCCCCGGCAAACTGGCAAAACATAGAATTTTTATTGTTTTGAAATTCTCTGTATCATCCTCCTTTTTAGAAGGATATTCCTTTGTTAATAATAATTGATGAAGGCTTTCCGGCAACGCGATGGAGGATTCATGAATTATATTAACTCGAGAATATTGTCTTATTTATTAAAAAACATCACTTTTCAAATATTTAAATGATCATGAATATGAAAATTATCACTAAGAGATAAATATAAATCATGTAACATTTATAATTATCATGGCATGCCAAGCACTTTATTATGACATGGAAAATAAATCACGACATGACACATAATTTAATACATGGCAAAATTCACTATGACATGGTATATAATTTAACACATTACAAAATTCATTGACATCATCATAGAATATGCATATCAATCAAAATAACATGATCAAGATAGCAACATAGACATTAATTATAAAATGACATCATCATGGAATATACATGAACATGTAATATTATGATTAAGATGGCAATTTGGACATAAATCATTAAATGACCTCATATAGAATATGCATGAATATAGAATATGCACACATCATTATTTTAAAAAAAAAAAATTCATGGATTTCATTGTGAAATTACATCAACGTCACATGTCGGACAAAATGTTGCCGTACTCCTTGAAAAACCCAGCAAAGCTTGGAAAATAATTATTTCATGTGACATTTATATAATTTCGAGTAAAACAAAAGCCGTACTTTATGATTTCATAAACACGTGCATTGAATAAATTCCTAACCTCCTCATCAACCTGACGGAGATTAAGAAATAATTCTCACCAAGTGTTTACAAAATAAAATAAAATAAAAACACGTTTTTATGATAAATAAATAATTTTTAAAAAAAAAATATTAAATGCATGAAAACAGAATGTGTTTCTCTCTAGAAGAGAGGATATCCGAACACCTAAAGAGATGTCCAACTACCTTTGAAAGAAACTTAAATTGGATTTTTAAATTGAGAGATTTCGGGCAATGAAATTTTGCTCGAGTTAAGGGGCCATTATTTGACATATGAATACCTCTAAACGGTCTTGATGCAAACATTTTTAAAACCAAAACAAGTAAAGAAAATGATACAATATTAAAGGAAAAACACAAAATGGCCGAATAACCTAGTGTGAGGACCCAAGTTTTATTCGATTTTGAAGCTCGTTTTACCCACCCATGGCTTGATTTTCTTAAAACCAATTTTTAAACTTTAAAAGACTATAAAAACAACCTCAAAACAGTAACCATAAGTTTCAGCCAGTCCCTCCCCTTTGGTGGAAAAAAGATGAGACCTTTGCTAGCTTTAAAACTTGTTTTAGTCACCCAAAACCAAGTTTTAGTTAACTATTTTTTTACCCCTTATAAAAAATTCAAACAAATCTTAAAAAATGGATTTAGGTTCAGCAAATGATGAACTAAATGAGGTAAAAATAGTTTTTTTATTTGGACCAAAAATGCATGTGGAAAATGTAGCCCGAAATCAGCAAATCCAACTTGCAAAATATTGTTTTTTCCAACTAGTTTGAAAAAGAGGTTTTGGCTATGGATCATTGGTTGATCCTAACCAAAATCATGTTGGAAGTGGTTTAAAAACATTATTTACAGCAAGCAAAAATAATTTGCTCAAGGCTAGCCCCTTAGATGTTAATCTGGCTATAGCCATCACTTGGTAAAAATCAAGATAATCAAGCTCAAAATCATTTTTTTCAAAGAGAAATAAGCAATAGAAAACACACAATCAACAAGGTATATATATATATATATATATATATATATATATATATATATATATATATATGAAAATGACAATATACTAGATCCGGATAAAGCCATCACTTGGTAGAAACCAAGATCATCAAGCTCACAAACCTTTTTATTTTATTTTATTTTTTTAAAAAGACAAAGAGAAAATCTCTATCCTTCCACAATAGAACATCCCACATCAAATAGAAAGCAAGAAAAATGAAGTAAACACAAGCACAATGAAGACTATCATTTTCGGCCAAGGAGAAAAAATGGTGGAAAAATGTTTTTTCAAACCTCTTTTTTTGTAAAAGGAAAAGAGAAGAAGAAGAAGAAAAACTTTTAATAACACTTTAAAAACCTTGAGATTTTTTTAAGAAAAATACAAGAAATCAAGCTTGATAGTAAGTAGAAAAATAATGAAAAAGATGAATATAGTAAACTACCTTAGTGAGCTTTCAAGAATCAAAGCTTTTAAAACCTCATTTTTTTCCCCTTTTCCTCTCTTCCTTTCCCTCTCTCCTTATGAAATTTTTGAACCCAACTTCCTCCTCTTTTAGCAATGGCCGAATGGTGTGTTTTATGCCCCTTGGGCTGTATTTTTTCATGCCCAAAATGCCCTTGGCCGAATGGCCTAGTAAAATATCCCAAGCTCATGCTTTTTTCATGCTCCTCATAGTCCCCACTTCCACATGTCCATCTTTTCCTATTCTTTAGGATCAAGTCTCACTCTTATTGGCCCAAAATGCCATGTCATTTACTCTTGTCCCCTATCTCTATCCTAATCATCCATTTATTTATAAACAATTCACCTTGTGTTTTCTCTACAATATCCCTACTTATTCATTTTACTACACTATTGCCTTGGGATATTTCCACACACTACCTCCAACTTCCATTTATTTATTTTTCACCTCTCCATTATCCTCAATTTAATTTTCTCTTCCATAGGACCATTCTCTGCAACTCCAAACTTTTAAAATGTGCAGTTTAGTCCTTCCATTTTAAATTTCTTCTTAGAAATGATTCATCTCTTATTCTCCTTGTAGTGGATCTCCTCAAATCCATTCCTTCATTGATTTCTTTTTAATTTTAACTTTCAATTTCCTCCAATTTTAAATTTTTCTCAAAAATTGAACTTTCCATTTATTCACTTTAGTCATTGGATTTTTAGTTTTTCTTCAACTTAGCTCCTCCTTTTACTCTCCTTGTAATTGAGCTTTCTGAATCCATATATTTATTGATTATTCTACAAATGGAACTTTCAATTTCAATCAATTTGATCATTCACATATTTTTCCCCAAAAGTGAAACTTTTCTATTTGTTCAGTTTAGTCCCTGGATTTTCCAATTTGTCTTCAACTTGGCTCTTCATTTTATTCTTTTCTGAATTGGACCTTTGAATACCTCCATTTATTGATTATTTCTCAAATTGAAACTTCAATTTTGCCCAATTTGATCATTTACATACTTTTCCCCAAAATTACAATTTCCAATTTATTCATTTTTGTCAAATTCCTCTTTAAATCGACTTCTCTTTCATTCCTCTTGAAATTGGACCTTGAGGTACCTCTATTTATTGATTATTTTCCAATTTGAAACTTCAATTTTCTCCAATCTGATCATTTCCATACTTTTTCCCCAAAATTAAAGTTTCCAATTTATTCACTTTCAATTCCCTTTCAAATTGATTTCTCCCTTTATCGATTTTGAAATTGAACTTTTCAATTTCATTTCTTTGCTGGCTCTTTTCCAAATTGAACTTCCAAATTCTTCCAATTTAAAAATCTCCATGATTCTTCTTGAAATTGAACTTTCAATTTGTTCAATTTAGTCCTTCCACCACTAAACTTCAATCTCAACTTTCAATTTTCTTTCCATTTTCAATTGTAGTTCTCCAATCATCAAGATTGATTCATCAACATTCAATTCACCTTTCAAATCTTGTTTTTTTTAAAAGTTGACTTTTTTCTAGGTTTTGACTTTTTTGAGTTTGACTTTTTCGTGTTGAATTTTCCATGTTGACCTCTGGATCAAAGTGTCAAAAACTAAATTATGGGATTAAAGAAGATTTCTTGGAAACTTGGGGATTTGAAGGAAATGCGTACCTTGCTCAGGGGCCCGAACAAAATTAGGTGTCTAAAACTGTCCTTAGGATAAGCTTTGTGAGAGTGCTGATCCTTCCTCACACGTAATTGAACTTCCGGACCTAGTTATGGAAACGTAGATCATAACCTTTTCTTTTTAGGATGCCTTAGTCGAGTTTAGGATTAATTTAAAAAGGATAGATTCGTATAGGTGACTAATCACGCCTAGTAAAAAAGATTAGTGGCGATTCCTATTTGTATCTCGAGGTCGAATCTTTTGATTTACACGTTATGACACATTAAAAATTAAAACTTTCACTAAGTTAATGTTTTTATGCATTTAGTAACTCATATTAAAAGTCAATAAAAAAATTTCAACAAAAATGTTGAATAAGAAAAGTAGGTAAAAAATTATCACGAAATATAAAATACACAATCAAATTTTCTTTTAAAAAAAATTCACTATATTACCCTCAAATAATTTAGGTTTTTTCATAACTTCTTAATTTTCTTCTTTGTTTAACATAGAATTATCTCTAAACTCTAACCATATGTTGTAAGTTGATTGAGGTCCTAATTCGACAATCTCAAATGTAAGATCTTATATTTTTTTTGTTCTTTTACTTCTCATTGATTTTTTTTGGTTGCTATTTCTTATTCATGTAGACAATAATATAATTCCATTAGTTATTGTTTGAATTACAGGAAAATATGAAAATCTAGAAAAAAAAAATGTTTACTTGCGGATTAATTAGTTCAGCTTTTTAGAACTTATTTTCAAATGAAATTTTAACCAGAGTTAGGGTAAAGGTCAACTTTCACAAAAATCAAATCTAATGATAAATAATTTTTTTACCAAACTGGTGCACTGTAAAAACATTTTCATGACAACTTGAAGAAATTCAATGCTAAAATACCATTTTAACTCCAAATGATATGTCCTTAGGAAGCTTGAAGTCCAGTTTCAATCCATATCTTTTCAAAATTTTTAAAAGGGATAATTTCATAAATGACTTTTGTAGTATACATTTTTTTCAATGTGGTACTTGTACTTTAAAAACGTCCAATGTGGTATATGTATTATCAAATCGTGTATTAATATGGTACTTAGAATTAACACCGTAAAATATAGATGATGATGCGGCAATGACCAATCAGGTGATGACACGTGACATTAAATTCTAAATAAAATTTTTTTAAATTATTTTTAAAAAATTAATATCTGAATTTTTTTATATAATAATTTTAAAAAGTACATAAATAATTTTTTTAAATTAAAAAATCATATGGAATTAAAATTATTTTTAAAATATAAAAATTTTAAAACTATTTTTGAAAAAATTAATAACTGATTTTTTTTAAAAAAATAAAAAGAAAAATTATTTTTAAAAATTTAAAATTTAAAATATGAAATTAAAATTATTTTATCATTTTAAATTTTTTACAAAATAGTTATTAATTTTTATTCAAAAAATATTTATTACATTTTTCTTTCTTTTTCTTTTCTTTTTCCTTCATTCCTTCCTCTCCCCTCCCCCTCATCCCACCATTTTTAGACCGTATATGACTAGCCACCGGCTAGATTTAGCTTAAGGATGCTGGATGCGACAGTGGTTGGCGGTAAACAGCCTGAATTAGGCCAGAATCGACTAGAAACAACTTGACATTTTCGATCAATTTTAGACCAATTTCGACCTAATTCAAGTGGTTTTCGGCCTACCACCGTCTGATCCGGCCTCCTCATGCCAAATCCGGCTGGTGGATGGTCGAATTCGATCTGAAACAGCTGATAAGAGGGAGAGAAAGGAAAAAAGGAAAAAAAGAAAAAAATTTAATGCTGACACATAAATATGACATTGCATTTTAATGCCACGTGTCAAGCTATCATAGGAGAGAAAAACCACGTCATTTAAAATTTTAACTGTGTCAGTTACATGTTATTAACACACGAAATAAAAGTACAAGTACCAAAATATATATTTTTAAAGTAGAGGTGCCACATTGGTAAATTTGATAAACATTAGGGGCCATTTGTGACATTATCTCGTTTAAAAAACATGTAGAAAGAGATAATTGAAAATTAAGAGATTGAAGGCAAGGATGCTCTATATTAGGGAAAAGTATTGAAAAATATTTGTAGGCACAATGATACACTAAATAATGTATCACTTAAGTCCTTACATTTAATTATGGTCATTATTGTGTATAGTAGTAAGCATGGGTCGTATCCACAAAAATTGTTCTTAATTTATAAGTTATTGATGCAAAATTTTAATATAATATGACCAAACACATTAAAAAGACTTCACAAAAGACATAAACTAAACTTTGGTGGGTGGTTGAATTGTATTGAGGTGTAAATAAAATAATAAAACGTAAAAGTAAAACTAAGATTTAAAGAAACATAATTTTATATCTAACAAGTAACAATAATGATGAAAAGTATGGTTAGGAAATTATTCGCCACCTCTAAACATGAAATATAGCCAATAATTAAAATTATCTTTGCTCTTTTAGAAATAATAATCCTAAAACAATCACAAGCTCGATTGTCTCGATCTTTCCTTACTTTATCACTGAGAAAAAGAACATGCACTTTTATCCAATCTCTTTCCACTAAACAACCCAGAACAAGCTCTCTAAATTTAGTTCATTCAATCTAAAAAGATACATTATATCAAGCAATAAAAACACAAGCTTGGTTTATTTAACTTCAGTCATACTCTATATTGTGTCAAACGAAAATATCTCATAATCATTGATGACAATTTGCTGCTTATGTTTAGAAATCTTGACAATTACAAATCAAAACACTAAACTAGAAATCAAATCACTATAATATTATAACAAGATAGCAATTTATGACATGCAATCAGTAGAATATAACAAATTCAAAAGAGAGTTGGAAGACATTTAAAATTCATTAACTAATAATCAAGTCTAGAGCTTTGAAATCAGCCTTAACCACAAAAAAGATTTTAGTTACACATTCTTGATGTGTTCAATAACAGTTTTATAAAAAAATTAAGCAAGAACAAAAGTAAAAGAAAAGAAAGAAAGAAGAAACTTTGTTGTGGTGGCTGATTGCAATCTCTTTCTTTTCCTCTTAGTCTCCTCCTTTTCCTCTAGCCTCCTCGTGTTCTTCTCTCGTTCACCCTTGAATGCCAAGGTCTAATCTCTATTTATAGTGCCTGAACAAGAATCCTAGGTCTTCTAAAAGATAAGAACTCCAAATAGGAGTAGGAAAGACTAAAGAAGAATCCTAATCAAAGTAGGAAATCTGGCAGTCCACTTTCTCAGCAGATTTGAATGACCAAATCTTATGCTTTTTGGGCAAGTAATATACGGTTGGAAAGGTCTAAGATTCATATTAAAAAGTCAATAGGAAGTTTCCTTGAATAAAGACTCTAAAATTATGTTTTCCTAGTAACAAGCTCCAGAGGTCAAATATGTTTGTTTCTTGAACTGTAAGAATCAAGCTTTGTACCCAAGAATTTGATCTTTTTAACTCCAATATCTTCTTCCATATTGTGATTGTGATTTTATAAGCTTTTTAACATCCTTATTGACACATATTTACTTCATTCTCTTAAACAAATCTGAAATTGAAAAATTAACATAAGTAAATCAAATAAAGATAGAAAACATAACGAAAACTAAGAATAAGAAGGGCATAAAATGTGTAATTTATGAACTTATCAAATACCCTCACACTTAGGTTTTGCTAGTCCTCGAGAAAAACAAAATAAGAACAAAGAAAAACTAATCTAATCCACTTTCGTAGAAAATCACGGTGAAACTTAACATGTGACACAAGCCTTTAAACCCCTAGGTGTCTCTAGTGGACGCGTTTAGCCTCGTGAGAGTTTACCAGGATGACATGCACGAACATTGAAAACATATGAAAAACTAAAACTATACTAAAAATGGTTACTCTTAATCCTTTCAATGGAAACTAGAGAAAAGCATTAGACATGTCTTATAAACTAGTCAATAGCTAAATAATTTCACAAAGTATCATGCCTAAATGTATATGGTTTGAGTTAAGCCAACATTAACACAACATATCTTAGTCAAAATATTGCACATATAGTGGTGGGAAAGTGTTTACACTCATTCAATCTCATGAAAATAGTCCTACTATATGCTTGCTTGTCCACCCATTCTGCACTATTAAGAACATACAACTCCCTGAATCAAGAGGTCTTTATTGAAGGTTGTAATAGGGCTATAGGGTGAGGGTAGAAAGAAAAGATGGTAAGGAAATCACAAATAATCCTAAAGGACTAGTAGAGCACAAAAAACTACAATATATAACATCTTGCTGGCTCATATCTTCATTCTAAATATTAAGTACTCCACTAAGATTTCATAAGTTGAATTTCAATGCACCATGCACGTCCTTTCTTTTTCTTTTTTTTTTCTTTTTTTGAAAAATGAGATGAATGACATATGCACACATATTTGTCGTTACTCTTATTTTCCACCAAATAACATCCCATAAATAACAAGAACTCCCCAAAAGTGATTCTTTTTTTCATCAAACTCAACATACATGAACTCCATCGACACATAAGATCTTATAACATGCTCAACTAATCCCTTAGAATTAGGGTAGATATTCTTTTATATGAGTTGAAGGGTCAAGTAGATAGATTTCATGAATAAAAATGCCTATTTAGGCTCAAAGGGCTTTCTAATGAATAAATACATTAGGGTGTAGGCAATTTGGATTTGGTGGTATCAACCGTAATGCCTCTATCGTATCCATGTTGTCACATGTACCAATATAGTCTTAAATGGTTTAAAACAAGTTATAGAGAAACATGTGATTTATGAGAGCACACAAGAAAAGAAATTGGATAGATATACATAATGTATCAATCATAAAGCCCAAAACTCACAAGGATGTTTATACAAGTCGATATCAACTCTAAACATGCTTCTTTCTCAATTAACACATGATATTAACATTGACTCATGAAGAATAATATTTCAAGCTTAATTCTCATGATAATTATTTTCACTAATAAACCGGTTTTAGACCTATACAGTTCATGTCTCATCATTGCATTGAAATAAGCTAAAACACACAAATAAACAAAAAAATTAACTAAAAACTCCAAAAAAAAAAAACTAACGTAACCTAAATAAACCTAACCACTAAACAAACAATTAACAAAAAAAACATAATAAAATGAAAAGGAAAAGAAAAGAAAAGAAAGCAAATCTGATTATGGAATGTCTCCAAAACTTTCATCCATTGGGTTGCCTCCCAATTAGCGTTTGATTTAGTGTCGTCTTCAACCTAACTTCTACCCCTTTTGGCATTTTAGGATCTTCTAGCTCAAGGCTCTTTCTCATTATAATTTTTGATGCATTCTCGCTAGTTAACTCAAAGAGTTGTTGTGGTAAGGAATCAAGTATGTAAATTGAAAAACAAGAAAGCAAATCACTTAGATATCTCATTGTTTCAAAAATATTGAAGCGTATAATTTCTCCATCAAACTCCATGGTTAGGATTCCATTATAAACATCTATTTCAGTTCAAGCAGTTTTCATGAATAGTCTCCCTAATAGTAATGATGTTGGCATAGATGATGAGTCACACTTTATCTCAAGAACATAGAAATCAGCAGGGAAAACTAGCTCATTCACCTATACTAAAACATCCTCCAAAAAACTCTTTGGATAAGCGTTAGATCGATCGGCGAGTTGAATAATAACACTGGTTTCCTTAAGTGGAGCAAAATTTAAAGAAGCGTAAACAGAATAAGGCATAACATTAATGGATGCTCCTAAATCTAGCATGGCTTTTTCAAACATGGTGTTTCCAATTGTGCATGGTATGGTGAAACTTCCTGGATCTTTACATTTTGTTGGAAGTTTTCGTTGCAAAACAACAGATATATTATCCCCCACACTTATTATCTGATTACCCTTTAATTTACGCTTAGTGGTGCATAGCTCTTTGAAGAATTTTGCATAGCCTGGTACTTGTTTAATGGCATCCAAAAGAGGTATGTTTACTTGTACCTTGCGAAAGGTTTCCAGAATCTCTTTTCCTGTTTTTCCTTCTTAGACTTTGCAAATCTACTAGGAAAAGTTGGAGAAGAAACATCAGTAGAAATACGAACCTTAGAAGTTACCTTAGGTGCCAAAGTACTCTCAATTGAAATTGTGGCTTCATTATCCTCAAGAGTTGAATCCCTTTTTTGTTTTGTCTCATTCTTGAGTTTTCTTGCTCTTTTTGGTGCTTATTCAAGTTGTTTACCACTCCTCAAGGTCACAACACTAGCATTCTCTTCCGGGTTAATCACAGTTTGGGAAGGGAGTTTTCCAGATCCTTGTACTTCCAATCTAGCCATGCTATTAGCCAATTGGCTGATTTTCATTTCCAAGTTCTTAATGGTTGTTCGTGTTTCCTGTTGAAATTACGAAGATTTAGTAGCCAAAGATTTAACTATATCCTCGAGAGATGTACCTTGGCCATGAGTCATAGGTTGTTGCTAATATTGATGTGGTTGTTGTAACCTTGGTTGATTGAAGTCAGGTGGACGATTGTAATTGCATTAGGAGCAACGTTTTGATTATTTCTCAAATAGTTAAGATTAGGATGGTCCCTCTGTAGACACCTAATTTTGTCCGGACCCATAAATCAGTTAATTTTCTTCCTGATGATGTTTTAGAATGCAAAAAGTCTCTTCTCATCCTGTAGGTGGTATTCCAAGACTCTGTTTAAGAGGTCAAGCACGAAAAGTCAATCCGAAAAAAGTCAAACCCGAAAAAGTCAACCCAAAAAGTCAACTACTGAAAAAGTCGACCCTCGTTCAAAATCAAGATTCAAAGTTTAATTGAACAATGGTGAAAGAATTCTGATAATCTGAGACCTACAATGAGAGATATAGAGTCCAGAAGATGGGTTATGGAGATTTAGTGGAAAGGAAACCCTAATTCGGTAAATTTGGGGAAAAATGCTTAAACGATCAAATTGGTCGAAATTGGAGGTTCCAAATGGAATATAATCAATGACTAAGGGTATTGGAAAGGCCAATTGGAAGCAGAATCAAAAGAAGAGTCAATTTGGAAGAAAAATCAAAAATTAGGGTTTTCGATGAATTTTGCGAAATTGGGGAAAACTACAGAAATGACCCGATTCGAAAAAAGTAAAGCCTCTAATTGATAAAGAGTGGGTAAACAAAGATAGCCCAAGGCTCAGTTTGAAGTAATTTCGAGAAAAGAGCCGATTGAGAAAAAATGAAAAAACATATTTGAAAAAGGAAAAATCGAATGGGAAGGGAATTTGATTGTAAAAATTGAGCATTCTCGGACCAACTCCAATTCAATATATAACAAAGGCAATGGAGAAAGAAAATCTGGAAATCGGACATGTTTTGAGTAAAACCGAGGTTTTGGGGGTTAAGGGGCAATCTTGAAAAATCCGAGAAAAATAGGAAACGAGCTCAAAAAATTATCAAAACTTCCATATCTCAATCTTATATCATTTGGAAGAGATCGGCGAAGAAAAATCCAGAATTGGAGCTCATTTGAAAAATGGCAAAGATCAGGTGCACTGAGCTGAAGTTCCAGAAGATAAATCCGGAAAAAATAGCAAAAGAGCTCGGAAAATTATGAAAACTTTCAGATCTAAATTTTATATTATTTTAAAGATATTGACGAAGAAAAATTCAAAATTGGAGCTCATTTGAAAAATGGCAAAGTTCGGGTGCACTAAGTTGAAATTCCAGAAGATAAATTTGGGAAAAATAGCAAATGAGCTCGAAAAATTATGAAAACTTCCAGATCTCAATTTTATATTATTTGGAAGAGATTGATGAAGAAAAATTCAGAATCGGATCTCAATTGAAAAAGGCTAAATTTGGGAGGTATCAAACCGAAATCCCAAAAGATAAATCCGGGAAAAATAACAAATGAGCTCAAAAAATTATGACAACTTCCAGAACTCAATTTTATATTATTTAGGAAGTGTTGGAAGAAGAAAATCCGAATTTGGGGTCCTTTGCAATTTAATCAAGTTTGGGGGGCTAAAGCGCAATTTTACCGAATAAACCGAAGAGGGCCATTTTTGGAATTTAAAAAATAGAGAAGTGGCTGAAATTTGAAGGGCCATTCGGCCAGCCCATGAAGAGGGGAAGATTGGCTGATTTCTTTCATCCAAAGTCCAAAATTGGATAGCTAAATGGTATCTTTATTTGATTGAGCCTTTGTGATCTTGCCATGTGGCCAAATGAATGAAGAGGAAGGATGTCAACATTATGGTTACATATTTTAGGCCAGCTGTTATTGTTAGGAGCTGATCATTTCATCTTATGGTTGTAAATTCATATTTTTAGCATCTTTGATTAGTGGCCTTTGGAACTTGCTAGCTAGGAAAAAAATGACAACATTATGTCAACACCAATGACCATTCGACTGCCTATTTAAAGGGGGGTTTCATTCTTTTAGGGGTTTTTTTGGCTGAGTATTTTTCATGTTGGAGCAATAGCTATGTGGTAGAAAAGCAAAGAAAAATTTAGAAGAGAAGGAAGCTTGAAAGATAGCTTAAAAAGGTAGCCTTTTGGCACCTAACTCTTGCATTTTCTTTCTTTTTCTATGCTGATTTTGCTCATTTTCCATATGATTTCTTGTTATTTTATTATGTAATAAAAGTTTTTAAAACTCCCTTTTAAGGCTCCTATCTTATGTTTTCATAAAAAAATTAAAAACAAAATTTTTTACTCCTTTTTTTAAGATGGCCGAATGGTCCCTTTGGTATGCTTGTCTTGTGTTTGATTTATTTCCTATGTTGGTTGTGGTATGTTAGTTTGTTTTGATGATTTAGCTTTCTAAAATAATCAAAGTATGGAGCTTATTTCTACTTTATTTACTTACTTGTTCTTATTTTACTATTTTTATCATTTATTTTTAATATCTACTTGCTTTATTTACTAACTTTAATTTTCTGTTTTTACTACATCAAGTTGTTCATTCTTTGTATTATTTCCATACCATGTGTTTGTGTATTTGCCTAGCTATATATTTGTATTTTCATCATGATTATTTGTCTAACATGCTTTCATTTATGTCTTGCATATTTGCCATGCCATATGTTTGTCTTATTGCCTTGCTAGGATTTCACATATTCTTTTTATGTCCATTCGGTTTCCATCTTGTTTTTGCCTTCTGCATTTGCATTTTTATCATGGTTGTTTGGATATCATGCTTTCATTCATGCTTTGCATCATTATGCCATGTGATTGTGTATTTGTTTTGCCATGTCCTTGCATTATTATTCTATTCATTTGGTCATTATATGTTCATGTTAGCCATGCATGTTTATATGTCATATTAGGCATTAGATCATGTTATATTGCCATGCATATTCTCATGACACTTTAGGCATTAGGGTCATCTTTGTATGTCATGCATATTTTCATGCTTATTAGGTCTTAGGTCATTTTGTATTTCCATGCATGGTTTCATGTCCATTAGTTCTAGGGTCATATTTATTGCCATGCATATTTCATGCATATTAGGTCTAAGGTTACATTTATGGCCATGCACATTTCATGTTAGGCATTAGGTCATCTATTATGCCATGCATATTTCTATGTCATTTAGGCATTAGGTCATACATTTCATGCATTTAACTTGCTGTTTGTTCATGCATTTCATATCATCCTAGTTGATTTTTGACTTAAGCCAATCAATGGCTCAAAGCCAAGATCACATAAGCATGATTGTGGAAAATTAAGAAGTTGTCAAGTTGGATTTTCTACCTTTGTGATTTTTTTTCATTAGGCAATCCTCATCCAATAGAAATTTTTACCACTGTTTGTAGGACCTTAGAGGAGTCTATAACACTTTTATTCTGATTTTTGGACCTTTTTATCAAAGGTTTAAAATGTTTTTTGGTTACATAGTTTTTCACCCAGTGTTCTGACTTTCATGAATTGTCGGGTAGGTCATCCTTAGTCTAAAAATTAAGTGGATTTTTTCCCATAGAAGTAGACATGTTATGAGTCTCCCATAATTGTTTTGGATTTTTTTGAAAATTTTAAGATAGGTTAAAAAATCACATTTTAAAAATGTTCAGAAAAGTCAGATTTGATTTCAAGGAAAAAATAATTTTCTGTTTTGGTTAAGGCATTAAGAAGGGGTTGACTTAGAACAATAGCTATTGTCCTAGGTTGATTTATAAGTTATTTTAATCCTAAAATTTGATTTTATAAAGGTCGGGTCAAGGGTGGTCAACCCGAGTTTTCAAAATTAGGAAAATAGAGCCATTTTAAGGGGGGTTTCGGTCATAGTGCGATTTTCATCCAAAATTTTCAAAATTATTTTCAATCCAATCACAAAGTATTTTTTATTTAGAAAAATCTAATTTAAGTCTTTTTCTAAGGTAGTCGGATATCTTTTTAGATACACGGATGTCATTATTTAAAGGGAAAAAAATACACTCTCATTCATTGCATTTTTCATGTTCATGCATATTATATGATATATGATTTTTGCTATGATTATTTCTATGGTAATGTTATTGTTTTGATTTATATTTCATGATCTTATATTGATTGTTATGTGGTTGTGAATATTTTATGTAATTCTATGCTCCTTGCTTATTCATTATTTATTTTATCATATCATTTAAGATTTATTATGTTCATGTATTGCTTTTTTATTTTCATGCATATTTTACTATAATATTATTTTAGTTTTTGTTATCATGTCATTTTATTAAATTATGCTATGTCATTTAGAGTGTACCATGTCATTTAGATTATATCATGTCATTTATATTATATTATGTCATCTAGATTTTGCCATGTCATCTTTTACCATGTCATACATGTTCATATTCATCTTTTAAAAATGTTTTAAAAAAAGATAATGATTTTAAATAAAATAAAGTTATTCCCGAGTTAAAATAATTCATGAGTTCTCCTCCGGGTTGCCGGGGAGGACATTATCAATTATCATTAATAACAGAATATCTTTTTTTTTAAAACGAGAATGATTCGGAAAATTTTCCAAATAAATAAAATTTTCTATATTTTTGCCGAGTTTGTCGGGGAATATAGGAAAATTTTGAATTAATAAATTCCGGATCATTTTCAATTAAAAATGGAATTATTTTTCTTTAAATTGGAAATTATTTTGAAATGCTAAATCTAAAAACCAACTTTTTCCTAAGACTTGAGATAACACACGATTAATAAGGTACCGTTTTATACGGGCGTTGTGGGGGTGCTAATCCTTCCTCGCACGTAACCGACTCCCGAACCTGCTTTTTTGATATCCCTGGTTTAAAAATGCAGACTTTGAAATTGGTTTTAAAAATGTTTTAATTAATTTTAAAATGTTTTACAAAACCGGTTTTAATAGGTAGCCAATCACACCTAACCAAAAAAGATTGGTGGCGACTCCATTTTTTTTTTAGGTTGTTTTCAAACCATTATTTTATTTCAAGAGGAATTAAGTCGTCTTTTCCTCTGTTTTCCCTAATGTCACACTATAAAGAGTAAAAAGTCTTGCGATGAGACTTGGTACTTTTTAGGTTGCGACAGCTTGGCGACTCCACTGGGGACATTTAGAGAGTCAGGCCTAGAATTAGTCGTCTGTTATTAAAAGTCTCGATATTGTCGGTTTTAATTGGTATTTAATTATATTTCCCATATTTTTTTAAAAATGTAAGGAGAATTTTTGAAAATAACAGAATGATTTTAATATGTTTATTTGCATGCATATTATTACTACTCTCTGGTTGCTTAATGCGTTACACTATTCTTGATCTTTGTTTTAATAAATTGCTGGGACATTTAGAGTAAGGATTGTAGAATAGGTGGTGAAAGGTTTGTTGTTCCTCCTAACACTTGCATTTGCATAACATGAGCTCTCTACCCGAGTTCCGTCCCTTTAAGTGGAAGTAAAGTACCTACGCTTCGTGTGGTAATAGCCTCCGCCATAAGCCGAGGAAATGAACTTTAACGAATTGAACCCGCTTTAATCGGGGTGCCTTACTAGCCTTCACCGGCGACAGTGAGGAACAATTCGGGGCCTTTAGAACCAATTCACCCTCATATAGTGAGCTTAGGCGAAGCCATGTCGGATTTTTTTAAGATATCCCAAAACTAGGAGCACATGGAGGAATGTTTTTGATCTTTTGCCATTTATTCCTACATTCTAAATAAGTATTGTAGATTGGGCAATGATGTACGTACATCGCCCGTAATAAATGTGATAATTCGCCCCAAAGGCACCGTGATGCCTATAGAAGTAGATACTGTTGGGCATATTTTCATTAACTTTTTCACTTTGAATTGATGATTGTACCCTTGTACTCGCTTTGTTTCTTTTCCACACACATCTTTTGTAATAATACCGAAACCTAGTGTTTTTGGGTTATTTAAAAAAAAAAATTCTTTTTTAGGTGTTCTTAAAAAAAAGTTTTATTCCATGAAAAAAATTTCTCCTTTGAAAAAGAATAAAGAATGATATTAAGATCTTATTTTCCTTGATGTTTTCACTTGCATTCTTTGCATAACATACACATTGTTTAAGAAATTGTAAATGTGAAAATTCATCTCTTTAAGCATCTTCGCATTTTGTACATTTCATGCATTAATCATTATTACATTTATGCACATAATAATAGAGCATGTATATTCATAATTGTATTCTTGATCTCATGATAATGATGTCAATTTCATTTGCATGAAAGGGGTTCGAGATATGAGGAATGAATCGGAGGAACGATTGGGTGCTTTGGAATGCAATCAAGAGAAATTTGGACATGAAATTCGAGAGGTGAAAGAATAGCTCACCAAATTGGTGAAAATGGTTGAGGATATGGGTAAGAGTAAGAGGGAACTTTTTCAAGGCTCTTCATTGCCTTCGGATCAACCAAAACAATCAGGTCCAAAACATACAATCCTTGCTGGGTCCTACACTTGTCAATGCCACAAAGGTTTGAACCCTGATGAAATTATTGACAATGTCGTGAAAATGACTAAAATAGAGAGCCTGATACCAAAGATAGAAACCTCAGATCCCAAACAGTCTCTGGAATATGTCCTAGGTCCAAACCAATGTCCTCACTCTACTATGGTCCAATCGTCCACTGGGATGACCACTATGGGATCCCCGAGTCCCACTCCATCACCACCAATTGGCAGTTCATACTCTTTTCCTCATCAAGCACCTTATCAAGCATCCGAGATAAGAACCTCGAACTATGTACAACCTCTAAGGGTCCCGTGTCCAAATCTATACCCTTACCATGCTGTTCAGCCGCTTCTCCATGCAAACACTCCGGTTCGATTCTTTGTGCCACCATAAAATGCCTCGACCCTTAGGCCATGTGTGGCCAAGAAGCAGCCCAAGAATAAGACTCAAAAGCAGTATGATCTCATTCCAATCAACTACCAAGAGCTTCTCCATATATTGGTACAAGATCACCTGGTTGCCTGTGTCCCATTGAAACCCCTGTTACCACCATATCCCAAGTGGTATAACCCAAATACAAGATGTGATTATCATTGCGGAATTGCTGGGCATAACATTGAAGACTGTGTAGCCTTCAAAAGGAAAGTGCAATCTCTTATAGATGTCAAGTGGATCAATCCAATGACACTGATGGATAGAAGACTGGGGAAAGCTAAATAGGGTTGGGAGATTGATGTTAACTTTGGTCTTTCATGATGTAATAGGATTTTTTCTTTTCAGTAGCCGGCTCTTATAGCCTTAGGATGTTAGGAAAAATAAAGTGCTTATAAAGACAGTTCTAACCACTGCTCAGATTTTGTAAACATGGTTTATACCTTGTGAATATTGACATGGGAATGAATTGGTTACGCCTCAAATTTATGAGATGTTGATGATTAAGTTCCTCCGATTCTTATTTCCTCCGTGGTGTCTTCCCTTCTACATTTTGTATTCGATCAACTATTTGTCATACCATACATTTCATTCATACATCCATCATGTTGGCATCAAGTTGCATTCATGACAAAAGTAGTCAGCATGGTTTCCCTGTATATTCATGCATTAATTTGTTGGCATTGTGTCGCATTTATAACATACATGGTAAGCATATTTTCTTTGTGAATATCCATGAATTAATTTGTTTATTCTTTACATGTATCATATGGGTATCATATTGTATTCATGGCATTGATGGGTCATTCATCATGAAACACATTTGGAAGGATAAAATAGAAATTAGCTTGGGTTTAAGAGTCTTTGAAAGAATTTCCATTTCAAATCAGAGGTATAAGAAGTGCTGAGTACCTTTTTAATACAGGTTAGAGTTATGGAGAATGAACAAGCTACCCGAATGGAAAGAATGGAAAGGGCACAAGATGAATTGCGAGAACAGTTGGGAAAATCTCAAGCAGAATCGAGAGATTAGATGACTAAATTGATGGAGATAATATCCGCCGCAGTCAAGGGAAAGGGATACACTAAAAACTTGACAGCCAAAGAAGGGTCGGAGACATAAAGGGATCAGAATGAGGTCGTAATGTTAGGTGCCCAGTCTTTTCAGAACACAATTAATCCCGTCAATGTCCTAAACTTAGATGATCCAGCTAAACAAGCAAAGTTGAAAATGGTTGAGTCAAATGGGGCTGAGTCGTTAGATTCCCAAAGGAAGTATCAGCTGTTAGAGAAAAGGCTTCGGGCAGTAGAAAGTACAGATGTATTTAGGAATGTAGATGCAAAAGAACATTGCTTGGTCCCCTATTTAGTCCTTCCTCCTAAATTCAAGGTTCCCAATTTTGAGAAATATGATGGGACAACCGATCCATCAGCCCACATCACTATGTTTTGCGGAAAGATAACAGGCCATACAGATAATGATAGGCTTTTGATCCACTGCTTTCAGGATAGCCTTAGCGGGTTCGCTGTTAGGTGGTATAATTAGTTGAGCAAGGATTAGATTCACTCTTGGATTGATTTGGCTAATGCATTTTTGAGTCAATACAAGCATGTGACTGATATGGTGCCTGACCGTCTCACTTTGCAAAATATGGAGAAAAAGGTTACTGAGAGCTTCAAAGAGTATGCTCAAAGATAGAGAAACATGGCCACCCAAAGAGTAGTTTCGAAGGAAACTACTGTCCTTTTTATAAACACACTGCAGGCCCCGTACTAGATAGACTCGTCGGCAATGCCACGAAGAATTTTTTGGACATGGTAATCTCTGGGGAAATAATTGAATATGCTATCAAGGCTGGGAAACTCGAAGGAGGTAAAACATCTAATGCAGAGAGAAACAGGACACCAAAAAGGAAAAAAGAAGATGTCCAAGCTATGGGAGGCTTTGTCCCGTATCTTCAGGCTCTTTCATACCAACTATCCTGTCCTTCTATGAACTACATATCCCAGGGTTCATACTTATACCAGATGGCCTCTCAGAATCCAGCAAATCTTCAACCTCTTGTCAGCCAAAGGAAGCTAAAGAACATCCAAAAAGAGATCGATTTGAGCCACTCCCTTTGTCTTACTCTGAACTATTGCCCCAACTGGTCGAAGAGCAACTCCTCACTAAAGTTCCAGTGGAGCCTATCCAACCCCCATACCCAAGCTGGTATGACGAGAATGCATATTATGATTATCATTCTGGGATTCGGGGAAATTCCACAAAAAATTGCCTATGTCTGAAATAAAAGGTTCAAGCACTCATCAATAAAAGGCAGTTAGATGTGGGGAAGAAATAAAGGTCAGACAGCGTGGAGAATCAATTGAATGGGAATGATGAGACCATTGTGGATTTCATAATGGGGGAAGAAGATGAAAAGGTTGAAAAGAGTACCGAGGAATAGCCAGTTTGAATTAGGGAAAACATGTTAAGGGGGATTTTTTTTTATGCATGTAGTGTCATACCTCATGATGAAAACACTTGTCTTATGTTAACATTCGTATAAAATAAATGAATTTTGAATGCTTTTATGTTTATTGCATTTTAATAATAATTTGAATATGCAAAAACAAGCATTAAGGAAGTTCTAATAATGGATAGGCTCGAGAATATTGATAATCATTGTTAGAAATGACCCAATACCTTTCCTCTTTTGGGATTCCTTATGTCTATATCCCTGGAACGAATACCACTTAAAAGACCTAATGCTTCAAGGAATATGAATGATTGAACTTCATAAACCATTGCCACTACAAAATAAGCAAAGATGTAGATCCGAGTTTAGGCTATGAGCAAAGGAACGAAATTTTTGAAAATTTTTCGAGCTCCTTGGAAACCCGAACAAATGAGACATTCTTTCAAGAATCTAGATCATGGTAATTTGGTTTGTGTCAAGGATGTGCTAAAACCATTCACAACTTTTCTAATAAAACACCAATTGCTCAAACATCACTTCATGATTGACACCTCAGGGCACAATGACCAAACCAGATTATCCCACGTCCTAAAGAAAATCAGTTTTTGGGTCATATTTTCCTTGTCATTTCAAACAAACCCAAGATTGAAACTCAACCTTTTCAATATAGACTTAGACTTGCGATGTTCCTCATTCTCACGGTTAATCAAATTGGGGCATCATATGTAGAAATGATGAATACATGGTGAATAAGGATGGACTAACGCATGAATCATTGGGGCATGCGATAAAAAAAATAAGAAGAAAAATTGTGATATCATACATATGAGAATTCGGATGATTCCAAAGTGCAAAATGAAATTATGATTATCTATTCCCCTTGGGGAATGCTTTTCAATGAGAATATTTGTGCTTGATATGAGAAATGGCCATCTTTCATATCCATTTCGCAAAAACAAAAAAAAAAAAACCATAGTCACCCCTTTTGAGCCGAAAGAATTCTTTCTTCTTTGAACCCTGATCAAGGATCACCCTCTACACTGTGGGGGCAAATGCGAGGAGAGATCTTATCAAAGATCATGGAGAAATGAGTCCTAACTTAAAGGCAGATACAAGCAAATTGGCGCCAAAATAAATAAGGGCTCACTTTGTCGAAGTGAAGAAAAAGGAAAACAAAAATGGCGAAATTGAAGCCAAAAACACAACAAAAAAAAGAAGAGAAGGAAGAACACAAAAAATAGGTGAAAAAGTTTGGCAAATGAAAGCCAAGAACAAAGAAGAAAATGAGCAAAGTCAAAAAAAAAGTCAGAAAAGTCCAAAAAAGGACAAATGCTTCAAAGGGAATCCTCTTCAAGAAATGATCATTGATCTGATTACCCTCAAACACAGATTTTGGGCCTATTTATCCTTTCTTTCTAAACCCTGAACCTGACCTACATTACGTGCTTTAAAAGTCCATTTTGATCAAGCATGAATATTTAACCTGAAGAGTTTCTCCTCAGATTCTATCCCATCTCATCGAATTATCATTACACTCTGGAAGAATTTAGAATTCTCAAATGCATGGTGGAACGATAAAAAAAGAAAAGAATGGGACTCTAGGGTGAAAACCCAAAAGCAAGCGGTCTAGAGTAAAATGGGAATTTTCGATTCCATCTATGTTAGTGCCAATACCACAAAAGAGAAGGTCATCTTGATGAAATCGAGGAACATTTAGGAATTCCTGAACCTCCTAAACTATCAACTCTCATTTAGAGGATTGATTTCAAAACCTGAAATTTTTTCCCTCCAAAATTAAACTTTCCAATTTAAACATCCTGGCCAATCTTAACGCTTGTCAAAATGCCTTGATATAGAAATTAAAAGAATGTTGAATTTGTTTGGTTCTCAATGAATTCATGATTTACAAAACTTTTTCCATTTGTGAGCCTAGAAGGGACATACATTTTTGTAGTGAAGTTTTCTTCGATCAACCAAAATCCTGTTATAGCAAGCCTTTCAATTCAAGTTGAAAAAACCAAATTGGCATTCAAAAAATTTCTAACAGTGATTATCAGTCTTCAAGAGATTCGTACATCACACACTATGGGTTAATATATTTGGCTCAAAAGTTTTCATTAAATGAGCAAATCTATTTTTCAGAATGGGCAAACAAGTAAAAGTATTTTTGAAATAACCTTTTTTGATATTGACATGAGACAAGAATTTTTCTAACCCAAAGGTATGGAATTACTAGGGTAGATCATGACTTCCAGATATGAGAAGAAGAAATAGAACCCGGTTAAGACTTCTGTTGATAAGAGTTTGAAAACTGTTAGGGCAAAAAGATAGCCAAAGACCGAAAGGAGAATGACCTCTTATGAGACACCAATATTTAAGATACACTCTGATTTGAAGAGGAAAAATGAATTGGAAAAGCTAAGCCAAAATTTTAGAAAAATAATCGAGGACATTGACATCATTCATGAGCATTTACCTCTTTATTCAGCTTTGCATCTGCACCATGTCAGCAAACATTTGCATCAATCATCAGTACTTGCATTTCACCATTACATTTACATTCATGAATATTTGCATTTGAGTCATCTTAAGCAATTGCATCATTTCTAGAATCATTGCATTATTGTGTGGTAATTGCAGTTACACCATTCATGGACCATTTACATGAACACGATTCGTAGGGGCATCTACATAATTCCATGAGGTATTTGCGTCAACGCTTATCTATGCATTTGCATCAAGAAGCATTTGCATCAATCGAAGACATTTGCATTTGCACCATGAAGCATTTGTATCTTATTCAATCTCTGCATCTGCATCAAGAAGCATTGGCATAAATCTAAGACACTTGCAGTTGCATCATGAAGCATTTACATCTTCTCTAAAAACCTTCAGGTAAACTTTCAGCATATTTTCAAAAACCGTGGATAAGTCATCCGAACACCATATTCAGAAAATACCCTTGACTTCACCCAAGTATCTTTCTCGAGTTTTGGTTACACCCAGGTCATATCAATCTATGGCTTCATCCAGATCTCTCTCGACTTTTGGTTTCACCCAGGTCGTATAAATCTCTAGCTTCATCCAGATCTCTCTCGACTTTTGGTTTCACCTAGGTCATTTTAATCTCTGGCTTCATCCAGATATCTCTCGACTTTTGGTTTCACCCAGGTCGTATTAATCTCTGGCTTCATCCATATCTTTTTCGACCTTTGGTTCCACCTAGGTCATATCAAATCAAGCTTTCGGGTTCCACCCGGATCACTTTTCAACTACTGGTTTCACCCAGGTTGTTTCAACTTCTGGTTTCACCCAAGTCATCACTTTGAAAATTATCTACGGTTTTGCCTAGATAACTTTTCGACTTCTGGTTTCGCCCAAGTCATCACTTTGAAAATTATCTACGGTTTTGCCTAGATAACTTTTCGACTTCTGGTTTTGCCCAAAGTCATCACTTCGAAAATTATTTACAGTTTCGCCTAGATAACTTTTCGACTTTTAGTTTCGCCCAAGTCATCACTTTGAAAATTATCTACAGTTTCGCCTAGATAACTTTTCGACTTTTGGTTTCGCCCAAGTCATCACTTTGAAAATTATCTACGGTTTCAACTAGATAACTTTTCGACTTCTGGTTTCGCCCAAGTCATCACTTTGAAAATTATCTACGGTTTCGCCTTAATAACTTTTTGACTTCTGGTTTCGCCCAAGTCATCACTTTGAAAACTATCTACGGTTTCGCCTAGATAACTTTTCGAATTCTGGTTTCGCCTAAGTCATCACTTTGAAAATTATCTATGGTTTCGCTTAGATAACTTTTCAACTTTTGGTTTCGCCCAAGTCATCACTTTGAAAATTGTCTACAGTTTCTCCTAGATAACTTTTCGACTTCTGGTTTCGCCTAAGTCATCACTTGGAAAATTATTTATGGTTTCGCTTAGAACTTTTCAACTTCTGGTAATATCCTACTAAGAAGAAAACTTAGAGAATTACATTGCAATGGCTAATATCCTACCAATGTATCAAATGTATCCCAATACTCATCCAAGGCCCTCTATTTATACACATTTTGGAGGGCTAAATGACAAGAGACAAGCTTTACAAATTTCAAAGGTAGGTATAATAGGTGGGTGCATTTTTCTAACAATTTTCGTCATATTGTATGACAATTCTGATCAGCCAGCTTGACGGTCGATTTTGTCAATATTGGAGGCTCGATCTGATAAAATGGTCTTCTAGAAAAATATACCCCTATCAGTTACGGATCCATAGCCGTTCGAATCAGCTCATTTGCTGATGTGGATAAGAAGATATGGGCAAAATACGAAAACAGGTCAGCACAGACGTCATTGCACATCAGCCAACTTGATGGTCGATTTCGCTAGGGAAAACGACTCCGTTTCAAGAAGTGTAAAACATGAAAAAGATAGATATGCCTCTTAGCTTTGCACGGCTACAAATTTCAGCCTTATTGCTTCAGTGAAACTCGAGATATATCTGATATGGCAAACGGTGTCGGAACTGGAACTGAACTGGATTTGTCCTTAATTCTAGTAATCTGAAATCACTCAAAGAAACTTGTGAAAAAAAACCAAATTACATAAAAATATAAAAGATCATAAACACAATTAGACTAAACAATAATAACTCGTATTTGACACAAAACAATAATAAAACATAACTAAAAACTATATAATTATACGAGTTATCACACCCCCACACTTAGATTGTTGCTAGCCCCTAGCAACGACTCAATAAAAATAAAATAAGAAAATCTAATCTAATCCATTTTCGTAGGAAATCACGGTGGCACTTAGCATGTGACACAAGCCTTTAAACCCCTAGGTGTCCCTAGTGGACGAGTTTAGTCTCGTGAGGGTTTACTAGGACGATACCCACAAACATTGAAGACATAAGAAAAACTAAAAATAATAATTATAACTAATCCTTCCAATATAAATTAGAGATAATCATTGGACAAGTCTTAAAAACTAATCAATAGCTTAAAGAAATTCACAAAAAATCTTGCTTGAATGTAAATAAATGAGTTAAGCCAATATTAACATAACATATTTCAATCAAAATAGTGCATATTCAAACTTAATCTCAACTTCTCACATGGGATACTCTCTTGATTTTCACTCTTTAAAGTAGTGGTAAAGTGTTTACACTCAATCAATCTCATGAAAACACTTCCACCATATGCTTGCTTGTCCACCTATTCTCCACTATTTAGATCATACAACTTCATAAATCAAGAGGTCTTTATTCAAGGTTGTAATGGGGCCAAAGGTTATAATGTGGTTAAAGAACAAAAGGATAAAGATATCACAAAGGTTCCAAAGAGTTCATAGAGTTTAGAGACATAATAAGATCATACAAATAAATTTCTCAAAACTCTTTACAAGTACATAGTCACATAGGCTAAATATTCATGTTGAGCCTTTGCTTCATTCTAACCAACTTTGTAACATCTTTTTCTTTACTTTAACTAGAAGTTCAAGAGAAGATTTTTTTTTCTTTTTGAATATGGGAATGTATTTAACACTGATCCCTTTCTTTTTCTCTTGACTTTTTCTTTTCTTTTCTTCCCCCACACTTATCTTTTGTTTCTAACCCAAATTTTCAACTAAAAATATCCCTTGTTTTTTTGCAATATGTCTCAAAATATATAATCCATCTTTAGAACAAGGGTAAGGATATAAGTATATTTAGGCTAGGTGTAAGTTGTGGTTACCAATAAAACAGCATATTTAATGTAGGCTCAAATTGGTTCACTAGTGGGGATGTTCTCTTAGAACATTAATAAGGGATGGCTGTTTGGCTCTGGTTATAATCCTAATGCCTCTATCATATTCATGTTGTCACATGTATCAATATAGTCTCAAACGGTTTAAAGCAAGTTCTAGAGAATCATGTAATCATAAGAGCACTCAAGAAAGAAATTAGATTGATTTGTATAATGCATCAATCATTATAGGCTCAAAAACTCACAAGGATGATTATACAAGTGAGATTAAGTCTAAACATGCTTCTTTCTCAATCAACATATCATATTAACATTGGCTCATAAAAAGGTTGATATCAAGCTCAATTCTCATGAAAATCTTCTCACTAATAAATCTGCTTTAGACTTATGCAATTCATATCTCATTATAGTATTGAAAGTAACTAAAAAAACACACTAAGTATAAACATGCTTTTTTTTTTTTTTTTTGAAGAAGAAGAAGAAGAAGATTAAATCAAACTGACAAGGTATGTCTCAAGTCTCCCTTACTCAAACCTTGTTCAGAATGAATACTTCTAAATGTCTTAAAACACAACAATTTTTTTTTTTAGCAAAATATGTCCCTTACCCCCTACTAAAATATGACATTGTCCCCAATGTCAAATTTTAAAGGTAGAATTTAGGAGATATTACCTGTAGAGGTTGCTAACCACTTATTATAACTGAGACACAACAAGCAAAATGTTAGATAATGTCACAAAGACAAAGTGCAATCCACTCCTTGCTCGTCCATATCTCTTTTTCTTTTTCCGAGCGTTTGCGAAAAACCGTAGCAGATAAACACTCATAAGCTTGTAGCTTTTTGAGTAAACCTTCAATGGTTGTAGCAGAAATTATGGTTCTCCTTGCCTCTGAAAACATGAATCCATTATCCACAGCATTATCTAAATATGAAAGCAAATTACTAAAATAACCATTAATATTAAGCAAACCAATGGGTTTCTTATTTGTGACCAAAGATGACCAAGAAGCCACGCAAGCTATTTCTTCCAATGTACCCAGACCTCCTGGTAAAGCAATGAATGCATCGGCAGAATGGTACATGATTGTCATCCGTTCAGGGATACTCCAGACTTGTATTTCCTTACCCACGGTAGGTCCACAAAAACCTGTGAATAGTTTTGGCACGATTCCTAGAACTGGACTTCCTCCGGCGTGTGCTGCTGTAGCGACTGCTCCCATTAAACCCGTACTACCGCCTCCATAAATCAACTGGATCTTTTGTTGGGCAAGTATTACTCCAACTCTTATGGCTTCATCAGCGAATATGTTATTTTTCCCTGGATAAGCACCTCCAAAGACACAAATTTTTTTAATGCGTTGGGACGAAGTACTTTCCATTTTTTTTCGAGTGCCTGAAAGAGAATGAGTACGTGGTGTAATATATAGAGGACTGAGTAGTGAATCAGACAAGAGTAATAATGTCTCCGAAAGTGTATCTGACCTGTCAGAAGAAAATGTTAACCTAACAAAAGATTTTTGCGTGATTTCAGGAAGAAAATCAAAACAGAAGAAAAAGCAACCGTAAAAGACCAATGCAAAAAAAAAAAAAAAAAACTAGAATAATTACACAAATCGTAAATTAAACCGAAATGAAGTTATTGCAAATCAAACCAAAAGCTGAGAAGTCATTTATTGTAGTTGTGATTGTGGCTCACATCTTCCTCTGGTTTTACGTCCAGAAACGGCTTAAACGCCTTCTATGAGTCGAGGATATGCTTCCCATCCAGTTTTCTTACAAGCTGGCAAACAGGGTCTTTTAACATCAGATTCCCAAGATGTTGCCATTCCCTTTGGAATTGCGGCCATAAATCAAGAATTTCTCTTTGTACGTCTCCACTAGGATGTGTCTCAAGAGAAAGTTGGATATTACCCAAATTCTCCTTACTCAGTCCATCCTTAATGAATTCAATTTTATCATCTCGATTAGAGGACGGAATCCCAATAGAACGACATTTACCGTTACACGTCCATCGTGCACATTTGTGGCAATTTAAACTCATGCGCTTTGCTCGTCGCTTCTTTGCAAAAGTGCTTCTACCTGTACCTGGTAAATGCAAAACAGGAAGATATTCATCTTCACGTACCTTGGCTTCAATTATCCAACGTATGTCTTCAGGAATCCCTTTGTGCATAAGCATTCTTAATCTTTCAAATCGAACTTGGTAAAGCTTCAGTAAAATATTCCGAGGAAAAGGAGGAAATCGTTTCTGCAATCTTGTGAGAATATCATCCATCTTGAAAAAAAATGAAAAAGAAATTGAAAGAGAAATTTATATACAATATCAGTTTTGTGGGTAGCTGATGGAACCGACTTAAATAATCACGGAGTACCGTTATCCGCCATTTAACCGGGGTTAAAAAAAATGTATTTTTATTATTATTATTATTTTTTTTTTTTGGAAATTAGTAAAAATTATATTTACATCTAGTTATTTTCAAAACAAGGATCAGAAAGAAAAACAACCTCTTCTTGAGTAACATGATTTTCCAAAAAGAGTTTGAGTCTTTGTCCATTTACCTTGAATATGTTACCATTTTGAGGATTCTCAATGTCAACTGCTCCATAATGATACACATGCTTAACCACAAATGGGCCAGTCCATCTTGATCTCAACTTACCAGGAAATATGTGAAGTCTAGAATTATAAAGTAGAACTTTCTGCCCAACATTAAATGTTTTTCTTGAAATTAACTTGTCATGAAAGGCTTTAGTTCTTTCTTTATGAATTTTAGAATTCTCATATGCATCATTTCTGAGTTCCTCAAGTTCATTTATGACTGGAAAAGTTTCATTCTCACCCAAAAAGGAATATTTTAGCTCGGATGGCAATGGTTTTAAATCCAGCTTGGGTGGTTCAATAGTTGATGGTACAGTGACATTTGTGAGTGATGGAAGTTCCTCAAACTTTTGTTTCCAACAATGCTTGACCTGAAAAGAATTTAACAAAGAATCAGTGTGTGAAATTTCTGAAGCATTATCAAACTCACATTCAATTAAATAAGCTTCTAAAGGATCATGGAATGTGGTAGTGGTGAGATGTTCATGAACAAGTTCTTCAATGAAATCCACTTCATGTACTTCTGAATCATCACCAGGTTGCTTGCAAATGTTGAACACATTTAATTCTAAAGTCATATTTCCAAAAGAAATGTTCAAAATGCCATTCCTGCAATTTATCAGAGCATTAGAAGTTGCAAGAAATGGACGGCCTAATATAACAGGAATTTGAACATTTGGATTTGAAACAGGATGTGTGTCCAAAACAATAAAATCAACAGGGAAGTAAAAATTATCAATTTGAACCAAAACATCTTCAACTATCCCTCGAGGAATTTTTACAGAACGATCAGCTAGTTGAAGTGTAACAGGTGTTTCCTTGAGTTCACCTAAACCTAACTGTTGATAAACAGAAAAAGGCAAAAGATTAACACTAGCACCAAGATCAAGCAATGCACGTTCTATTCTAGTGTTTCCAATGATGCATGAGATTGTTGGACATCCAGGATCTTTGAATTTTGGTGGAGTAAGGTGCTGAATGATTGAGCTCACACTTTCCGTCAGAAATGTTTTCTTTTGTACATTATGTTTCCTTTTAAATGTGCACATGTCCTTCAAAAATTTAGCATAAGATGGAACTTGTTTGATTGCATCCAATAAAGGAATGTTAATCTTAACTTGTTTGAAAAGTTCATAAATTTCTGCATTTTGATTCAAATTCTTTATTGTTTGCAACCTTTGAGGAAAAGACGCAGGATACATATCTTTTTCTTTGTCCAAATTTTCAAGAAGTTCAGACTTACCATCATCCTTACCAATACTTTTCGGAGGGGAAGGAGGATCTTGGTCTTTTGATGGAATCTTTTTGTCAATTGCCTTTCCACTTCGAAGAGTTGTGATAGAACTGGCATTTTCCTGTTGAGTTTCATTGGAGCAAGAAACAAAACATTGAGTGGAAGGGTTAGGCTGAGGTTGAGCAGGAAACTTACCTTTTTCTTGAGTGCATAATGAAGCTGTCAATGTGGACAAGGTGTTTTTGATCTCATTGATGTCCTGTGAAGTTTGGTTATTCACATTTGCTTGTGTTTGCATGAATGCTTGCAATGTCTCTTCCAAGGTTTGTACACGTGAAGGTTGATAGGAAAAAGTGTTGCCTGGCTTTTGAGATTGTGGTACCTGAACATGATTATTATTCCGCCAACTGAAGTTGGGATGATTTCTCCATTCAGGGTTATACGTTTCAGAGTAAGAAGAAGCAAAAGGCTTTTTAAATGTGTTTATGGAATTTACTTGATCATGCAACGCTTCTTTAAGAATGGGAATGTTTGGACATTCAGAAGTGGGGTGTCCCATGATTTCACAAATTCCACAACTTTCTTCATTTTTAACCGTTTTGACTTCTTTTACTTCTCTAAGTTCCATGGCTTCAATCTTTCTAGCCAAATTAGCTACTTTAGCTTTTATCTCATCTTCTTGACTAAAATGATATTTTCCTCTGTTAGAAACAACATTAGATCTATTGGAACTTTCAGAGGAATTATCTGTGTGCCAGGCTTGAGAGTTATCTGCCAAATGGTCTAGGTAGTCAAAGGCTTCTTCAGGTTCTTTTTCTAGAAACTCACCGTTACACATTGTTTCAACAAATTGTTTTGTTTCGGGAGTTAAACTTTCATAAAAGAAACTAATAAGACACCATTTTTCAAAACCATGATGTGGACAAGAACTTAACAAATCTTTAAAACGCTCCCAGCACTGAAAAAATGCTTCATTTTGATTTTGATTGAAATTTTGAATCTGTCTTTTCAAAGCAGTAGTTTTATGTGCTGGGAAAAATTTCTTTAGAAACTCAGTTTGTAATTCTTGCCATGTGCCAATTGACCTTGGTTTTAAATTATGAAGCCAAATTTTTGCTTTATCTTTTAAAGAAAAAGGAAATAATTTTAGCTTGACAATTTCATTTGTACATTGTTGGTCATTAAAGGTGACACCTACATCTTCGAAGTCTTTTAGAAACGAGTAAGCACTTTCCGATTCTAACCCATGGAAATTTGGAAGCAAAGCTATCATACCTGGTTTAAAACGAAAGTTGTTTGCATTGAGAGAAAAAATAAAACAAGAGGGTGATGAGCTTCGAGTTGGTTGCAAGTAGTCACGCATGGTGCGTACTTGTCTGTTCTCATCTTCAGCATGAACACTTTCATTGTCAGCCATGGTAGGAGTTGTATTAGAAAGATTACCTGAAAAAGTTTCACAATAAAATCTAACTAAACGACGAGATCTAAAATCACGTCGCCAAACAAGCATAAAACAAAGTTAATATACAGATTAGGCGGTATAACCAGCCAATAAAAATAAATATAGGCGGTATAACCAGCCAATAAAAATAAATATACTTATAAACTTATATACTTAGTATTGCCTCCCCGGCAACGGCGCCAAAAACTTGATGGTGACTCAATTAAGAGTTGTAAACCCAAGTGCAGGTTATGTTCAAGTAATAAATTCTCGGGTGTCCGAGGTCGAACCACAGGGAAGCGTACTAGTAAGTATAAGTTTATAAATATATATATGAAAAAGAAAATAAACAAGATATTAGGAAATCAATAACAAAGAAAGTAAACAAGATATTAGAGAACAAAATAAACAAAATAACATAAAAGCAATTAAACAAGATATAAAAAACAATAAGAAAGGATGTTGAGGTTAGAGAATCCACTCTTGGTGTTATGCTAAGATTAATCTTGTTTTATTACACAATTGAAATCCACACATAAGGGAGGTTCCAATCGGAAGGTTTAGCAATTCAGTCCAAATTGTCCAACGTCCATAGCATATGATATTATGTTCATTTGGTGTCCTCAAAACTCATAAAAAGAGTCCAAGCATTCCTTATGCCAAGGTATATGTCTACAACAAATCAAGGTTATGAAACCAAGCATTTACTGTGCCATTTTCATTGTCAATAATGAATCAAGATCTCTACTTTGCAAGTATGATTTTAAACCAAAAGAAAATATTATCTATACTAGTGTTTATAAATGATGATTCATTTTAGCTCATGTTTAAGAGACTAACCTTAGCATTTACCAAGAGCTTCACCTCATCACCTCAACAATATGATTAGCAACACATACTAGATATGAAGAAAATGAAAAGAAAAATAAAGAAAAAGAAAACTAGAGAAAGGAAAGAAGAAGAAAACTTAGAGAATTACATTGCAATGGCTAATATCCTACCAATGTATCAAATGTATCCCAATACTCATCCAAGGCCCTCTATTTATACACATTTTGGAGGGCTAAATGACAAGAGACAAGCTTTACAAATTTCAAACGTAGGTATAATAGCTGGGTGCATTTTTCTAACAATTTTCGTCATATTGTATGACAATTCTGATCAGCCAGCTTGACGGTCGATTTTGTCAATATTGGAGGCTCGATCTGATAAAATGGTCTTCTAGAAAAATATACCCCTATCAGTTACGGATCCATAGCCATTGGAATCAGCTCATTTTCTGATGTGGATAAGAAGATATGGGCAAAATACGAAAACAGGTCAGCACAGACGTCATTGCACATCAGCCAACTTGATGGTCGATTTCGCTAGGGAAAACGACTCCGTTTCAAGAAGTGTAAAACATGAAAAAGATAGATATGCCTCTTAGCTTTGCACGGCTACAAATTTCAGCCTTATTGCTTCAGTGAAACTCGAGATATAGCTGATATGGCAAACGGTGTCGGAACTGGAACTGAACTGGATTTGTCCTTAATTCTAGTAATCTGAAATCACTCAAAGAAACTTGTGAAAAAAACACCAAATTACATAAAAATATAAAAGATCATAAACACAATTAGACTAAACAATACTCGTATTTGACACAAAACAATAATAAAACATAACTAAAAACTATATAATTATACGAGTTATCACATCACTTTGAAAATTGTCTACAGTTTCTCCTAGATAACTTTTCGACTTCTGGTTTTGCCTATGTCATCACTTTGAAAATTATCTACGGTTTCGCCTAGATAACTTTTCGACTTCTAGTTTCGCCCAAGTCATCTCTTTGAAAATTATCTACGATTTCGCCTAGATAACTTTTCAACTTCTAGTTTTGCCCAAGTCATCACTTTGAAAATTATCTACGGTTTCGCCAAGATAACTTTTCAACTTCTGGTTTCACCCAACTCATCACTTTGAAAATTATCTACGGTTTCGCCTAGATAACTTTTCGACTTCTGGTTTCGCCCAAGTCATCACTTTGAATATTATGTACGGTTTCACCTAGATAACTTTTCGACTTCTGGTTTCGCCCAAGTCATCACTTTGAAAATTATCTATGATTTCGCGTAGATAACTTTTCGACTTCTGCTTTCGCCTAAGTCATCACTTTGAAAATTATCTACGGTTTCGCCTAGATAACTTTTCGACTTCTGGTTTCGTCCAAGTCATTGATAACTCGTATAATTATATAGTTTTTAGTTATGTTTTATTATTGTTTTGTGTCAAATACGAGTTATTATTGCTTAGTCTAATTGTGTTTATGATCTTTTATATTTTTATGTAATTTGGTGTTTTTCACGAGTTTCTTTGACTGATTTCAGATTACTAGGTTAAATCAAGAATTAAGGGCAAATCCAGTTCAGTTCCAGTTCCGACACCTTTTTCCATATCAGCTATATCTGGAGTTTCACTGAAGCATTAAGGCTGAAATCTTTACAGTACAAAGTTAAGAGGCATATCTATCTTTTTCATGCTTTACACTTCTTGAAACGGAGTCGTTTTCCCTAGCGAAATCAACCATCAAGTTGGCTGATGTGCAATGACGTCTGTGCTGACCAGTTTTGGTATTTTGACCATATATTCTGATCCACATCAGCAAATGAGCTGATTCCAACGGCTATGGGTCACCAACTGGTAGGGGAACATTTTTCTAGCAGACCATTTGATCAGATCAAGCCTCCAACATTAACAAAATCAACCATCAAGCTGGCTTATCAGAATTGTCATACAATATGACGAAAATTGTTAGAAAAATGCACCCACCTATTATACCTACCTTTGAAATTTATAAAGCTTGTCTCTTGTCATTTAGCTCTCCAAAATGTGTATAAATAGAGGGCCTTGGATGATTGTAAGGGACATGGCAGATTGGTAGGATATTAGCCATTATAATAAAATTCTCTAATTTTTCTTCTTCTTTCCTTTCTCTAGTTTTCTTTTTCTTTATTTTCTTCTTCTTCTTTCTTTCTTTTATTTCCTTCTTAGATTCTCTTTAATTTTATGTTTATGTTTACAATGCCTATGCTAGGTTAAACTTTTATTTGGTTAAGGGTGATTTCAAAGCCCTAGACATGTTTTATAATTGATTTTCAGATTCTATCTATCATTAATTTTCTATCAAAGTTGCTTATGTTCTTCTACAAGAATTGTTCATGATGTTGTCTTGATTTATTTAGGTGTACAACTAGATAGATCTTGACAATTATCTATTGCTAGTTTAGGAGTCTTGATCCTTGTAATTGTCTTGATTTCCTATTCATAAGTGGCAATTTGTGATTAATGATTATGGTCAAGTTTTCGATAATTGCAAAGTGGAACATAACCTAAGTTGAACAATCTGAGCTTATGTGTTTGTTGCTTAGATCAACCTATCTTTCTCATCATAAAGCTGCCATTAAATTGAATTTAGAGAGCTTATTCTAGGTTGTTTGATGGTTAGAGATTAAATAGAGAGCTTGTTCTATTTAACGACAAACTAAGGAAAGATTGGGATAACAGAGCTTGTTGTTATCTACGGTTGTTAACTTTGATAGTTGGTTGATATTGATAGATCTGAAATTGATTCTTAATGATGTCTAGTGGTGGAGAATGAAACCTTAACCATATTTCTCTCATATTTGATTTCTTATTTCTTACTTGCATCTTACTTTTATTGTTTGCTTATTTTTAAAACTATTTCAAAACCCCATTTTATTTTGTTTTCCTTGAATTTAAGTTTTAAACTATTAACTTATAAACTAAAACCCAATCCCTGAGGACTCGACCCTTGCTAACTACTATACTTACAATTGATCTTCTTAGTGTAAGTTTAAATAAGATACACTCTTTTGGGTGCATCAAATTTTTGGCGCTGTTGCCGGGGATTGCTTTCTTTAGTTTATTAGTTTATTGGTTTATTCTTATTTTCTATTCTAATTATTTACTTTCTTATTTTTTTTTTATTAGTGAATGTTCCAAGCTCCTGAAGAAGACTTAAGACTTAGGAGAATTCGGGAATTTATAACTTCTCACCAACAACCTATCGAGGAGTTGATCCAAAACATCCAAGAGGAGCAAGGAGAGATGGCAGCAGCTGACAACCGAACTCTCAAGGAGCTTGCCGCTCCGGACTTGGGTCAACAACCATTATGCATTGAATATGCTAATCTTGAGGTAGCTTTTGAATTAAAATCTGGTTTGATTCATCTTCTCCCAACTTTTCATGGTTTTGCAGGAGAGGATCCAAATAAGCACCTCAAGGAATTCCATGTAGTTTGCTCAAGCATGAGACCAACAGGGTTCACAGAAGAGCAAGTTAAGTTGAGAGCCTTCCCATTCTCTCTAGCTGATTCAGCAAAGGAATGGCTCTACTATCTACCATCCGGGACCATCACTACATGGAATGATTTGAAGAAAGCATTCTTGGAAAGGTATTTCCCAGCATCTAAGGCTGCCAACATTAGGAAAGAGATATGTGGGATTCGGCAATACAACGGAGAGTCCTTATATGAATATTGGGAGAGGTTCAAGAAACTTTGTGCATCATGTCCACACCATCAGATAAGTGAACAACTTCTCATCCAATACTTCTATGAAGGTCTCATGCCCATGGAGAGAAGTATGATAGATGCCGCTAGTGGGGGAGCTCTAGTTGATAAGACTCCCGGGGCTGCTAGAACATTAATCTCCAACATGGCAGCCAATTCTCAACAGTTCTCAATGAGACAAGATCCACCACCACAACCCAAGAGAGTTAATGAGGTAAGTATATCATCCCTTGAACAAAAATTTGATAAACTGACTTCTCTTGTTCAACAATTGGCTGTAGGTAATATACAACAAATAAAGGCTTGTGGCATATGTTCAAACATAGGGCACCAAACTGATATGTGTCCAACACTTCAAGAGGACACCAATGAACATGTGAATGCCATGGGTGGATTTCAGAACCAATCAAGGAAATATGATCCCTACTCAAACACTTACAATCCAGGATGGAGGGATCATCCAAACTTCAATTATGGAGGGAACCAATCACAAACTATTCCTCCACCATTTGACAACAGGCCATCGGGTTTTCAGCAAAGAGTGCAACAACCATACCAAACCCGACAACAACTGCCACCCACCCAAAATTCAGGTACTTCTCTTGAAGATCTTGTTAAAGCTCTTTCTACTAATACAATTCAATTTCAACAGGAAACAAAGACAAGTATTCGAAATTTGGAGACTCAAATAGGGCAATTGGCAACAACCATGAGTCAAATGCAAGCAAGGGATTCTGGGAAATTACCTTCCCAAACCATAGTGAATCGAAGAGAGAATGCCAATGCTATAACTTTAAGAAGTGGGAAACAGCTAGAGACACCACAAAATGATAGTGCTCAAGGGGAGAACAATACCATGGCATCCTCTTCACATCCCAATGAGCCACTAAAAAAGGTAATTCCTAAACGATCCTTTCCTTCTTATATAACTCCTCCACCTTTTCCTAGCAGGTTAGCAAAGTCCAAGAAGGAGGAGCAAGAGAAGGAAATTTTGGAAACCTTCCGGAAAGTAGAGGTGAACATTCCTTTACTAGATGCTATCAAGCAAGTGCCAAGATATGCCAAGTTCCTAAAAGAGTTGTGCACATCTAAACGGAAGTTGAAATGGAATGAAAAGGTAAGTGTGGGGGAGAATGTGTCAGCTGTTCTTCAAAAGAAACTCCCACCTAAATGCAAGGATCCAGGTATGTTTACCATTCCTTGTAAGATAGGCAACACCAGGTTTGAGCGTGCTATGCTAGATCTAGGGGCATCTATTAATGTCATGCCATATTCAATTTATGCTTCATTGAATCTAGGACCATTAGAGGAAACCGGTGTTATAATACAACTTGCTGACCGTTCTAACACTTATCCAAGAGGAGTTGTAGAAGACGTTCTTGTATAGGTTAATGAATTGGTTTTTCCCGCTGACTTTTATGCTATTGAGATGGAAGATGAGATGTCTTCTAATCCCACACCTATTCTATTAGGGAGACCATTCTTGAAAACAGCAAGAACTAAAATAGATGTACATGATGGCACTTTAACTATGGAATTTGATGGTGAAATAATTCGCTTTAACATTTTTGAGGCCATGAGATACCCTAGTGATGTGCATTCTGTTTTTAATATTGATATAATTGACTCACTAGTGCAGCAAGCTTATGAGCTAGATGGTGAAGATAGTGTGGAGATAGTCCTTAGCAAACATCTCGGAATGTGGAATGCTAAAGGGGAACTAGCCTTGAGTGACCATGTGGAAGGGGCACTAGAATCTTTACACTCACTGCCACCTAAAGATGCAAGGTTTGATGTTTCATTTATTGATTTGCAATTATCTAATGAGAAACTTCTACCTTCCATTTTGCAGGCACCAACTTTAGAGTTGAAACCACTACCGAACCACTTGAAATATGTATTCTTAGGTAAAAAGGACACACTACCGATCATCATTGCCAAAGAGCTCACACCTTTGCAAGAAGAGCGGCTTATCCGGGTGCTTAGAGAGCATAAAACAGCAATTGGTTGGACAATTGCCGATATCAAGGGAATAAGCCCATCTATGTGCATGCACCGGATTTTGTTAGAGGAGGCGTCCAAACCAACAAGAGAAGCACAAAGAAGATTGAACCCTCCTATGATGGAGGTTGTGAAAAAGGAGATACTGAAGCTCCTAGATGTTGGAGGGATCTATCCTATCTCGGATAGCAAATGGGTGAGCCCGGTCCAAGTGGTTCCAAAGAAATCAGGTGTAACGGTGGTAACAAATAATGAGAATGAACTTGTTCCTACTAGGATTCAAACAGGATGGCGAGTTTGTATTGATTATCGTAAACTTAATTCCACAACTCGCAAAGACCACTTTCCTTTACCTTTTATTGATCAAATGCTTGAAAGGTTAGCTGGCCATTCTCATTATTGTTTTCTTGATGGTTTTTCAGGTTATAATCAGATAGCCATTGCTCCGGAGGACCAAGAGAAAACAACATTCACATGTCCATTTGGTACTTTTGCATACCGGCGTATGCCATTTGGTCTTTGTAATGCACCAGCTACATTTCAAAGGTGTATGGTTAGCATATTTTCAGATTATGTATAGAACATCATAGAAGTGTTTATGGATGATTTTAGTGTCTATGGTGATTCTTTTGATAGATGTCTAGAGAACCTTACACTTGTACTTGAAAGATGCATGGAAACTAACCTTGTTTTGAATTGGGAAAAATGTCACTTTATGGTAGAACAAGGAATAGTTTTGGGCCATGTTATTTCTTCTAGAGGGATAGAGGTTGATAAGTCTAAAATAGATATTATGCATTCTTTACCACCTCCCACAAATGTGAGAGAGGTTCGTTCTTTTCTTGGACATGCAGGTTTCTATAGGAGATTTATCAAAGACTTCTCAAAGATCACATTACCTCTTTGCAAGCTACTACAAAAAGATGTGGTTTTCCACTTTGATGACAAATGCAAAGAGGCGTTTGAAACATTGAAGGGACTCTTGACATCAGCTCCTATCATCCAACCACCAGATTGGAATGTACCTTTTGAAATCATGTGTGATGCTAGTGACTATGCCATTGGAGCTGTTTTGGGCCACCGGGTTGGCAAAGCCTCACATGCCATTTATTATGCCTCTCGAACTCTTAATGATGCTCAATTGAACTATTCCACTACTAAAAAAGAACTTTTGGCTGTTGTATTTGCTTTAGAAAAATTTCGATCTTATTTAATTGGTACTAAAGTAATTGTATATTCTGACCATGCAGCCCTTAAGTACTTACTCACTAAGAAGGAGGCCAAACCAAGGTTGATTAGATGGATACTTCTCTTACAAGAGTTTGATTTGGAGATAAAAGATAAGAGAGGTAGTGACAACCTGGTTGCGGACCATCTTAGCCGTTTAGTTCATGAAGAGGATGCACTACCCTTGAATGAGAACTTTTCGGATGAGCAACTTCTTTTTATAAGTACAACAACTCCTTGGTATGCCGATATTGTTAATTACTTGGTTACCAAGAAGTTGCCACAAGAGTTGACACAAGCTCAAAGAAATAAGATCAAGAGTGATGCCAAATATTACATATGGGATGATCCTTACCTTTGGAAGCATTGCTCCGATCAGATTATAAGAAGGTGTGTACTCGAATCTGAATTTCAATCTATTCTCACCTTTTTTCACTCTTATGCATGTGGAGGACACTTTGGATCCAAAAGAACAGCCATGAAAGTTCTTGATTCTGGATTTTATTGGCCTACTATATTCAAAGATGCATACCTCTTTTGCAAGTCATGTGATCGTTGCCAAAGAACAGGTAGCTTAGGTGCTAGAAATCAAATGCCTCAAACTCCAATACTTATTGTTGAAATTTTTGATGTATGGGGCATGGATTTCATGGGACCTTTTCCTTCTTCTTTTGGTAATCTTTATATTTTACTTGCCATTGATTATGTTTCAAAGTGGGTGGAAGCAAAATCCACTAGGACTAATGACTCTAAAGTGGTTTCAGATTTTGTCAAGGCTAACATCTTTGTTAGGTTTGGAACGCCAAAGGCCATAATCAGCGATAGAGGTACTCACTTTTGCAATAGGACTATGGAAACACTTTTGAGGAAGTATAACATCACACACAAGGTCTCCACCTCATATCATCCTCAAACTAGTGGGCAAGCTGAAGTGTCAAACCGAGAAGTTAAGTCCATCATTGAAAAGGCAGTTAATCCAAATAGGAAGGATTGGAGTTCACGACTTGATGATGCACTTTGGGCTTATAGGACAGCATATAAGACACCCATTGGTATGTCTCCTTATCGACTTGTTTATGGTAAGCCTTGTCATCTTCCGGTTGAATTGGAACATAAATCATATTGGATTATCAAACAATGCAACATGGAGATGGATGAGACAGGAAAGAAAAGAAAACTTGACCTACAAGAATTAGAAGAGATAAGGAATGATGCCTATCAGAATTCTAGGATTTACAACGAAAAGACTAAGGCATTCCATGACAAGATGATATCAAGAAAGGAATTTGTTGTTGGACAAAAAGTTCTTCTCTTCCATTCACGCCTTAAGTTATTTCCAGGTAAGTTACGTTCTCGTTGGGTTGGACCTTTTGTTATTACTAATGTATTTACTCATGGTGCAGTTGAAATCCAAAGCCCAAAAACAGATAAGGCATTCAAAGTGAATGGTCATAGATTGAAGCCTTACTATGAGAACTTTCCAATACAAGATGTGGAGGAGTTTCCACTTTTTGAGCCAAATTATGTTGAATAATAATGGCATGGGTCTAAGTCAGGCTGAGGACAATAAACCAAGCGCTTCTTGGGAGGCAACCCAAAAGGACGGAGAGCATCTATTATATCAGATTTGCATATTCCTTACTCTCCATCATTCTATCTTTTATTTTTTTTTCTTTTCTTTTGTTTAATAGTTCTTTTCTCTTACATATAATTCTTGCATTGGGGGATAATAGCATTACATTGAGGACAATGTAAAAAATTATGTGTGGGGGGAAGAATTTAGGATTTTATTTAGAGTGTTTTGTTTTTGAGTTTTTTTTTTATGTTGTTTTTAGTGTGTTTTAGTTACTTTCAATACTATGATGAGATATGAATTGCATAGGTCTAAAACTAGTTTAGTAGTGAGAAGATTTTCATGAGAATTGAGCTTGTTACTAATTTTTATGTGCCAATGTTGACATGATATATTGATTGAGAAAGAAGCATGTTTAGGCTTAATCTGACTTGTATAATCATCCTTGTGAGTTTTTGAGCCTATAATGATTGATGCATTATACAAATCAATCTAATTTGTTTCTTGAGTGCTCTTATGATTACATGATTCTCTAGAACTTGCTTTAGACCTTGTTGAGACTATATTGATGCATGTGACAACATGAATATGATAGAGGCATTAGGATTTTTAGCCAGGGCCAAACAGCCATCCCTTATTGATGTTCCAAGAGAACACACCCTTAGTGAACCAATTTGAGCCTACATTGAATAAGCTATCTCTTTGGTAACCATAACTTGTCCCTAACCTAAATATACTTATATCTTTACCTTTGTTCCAAAGATGAATTAGCATGTTTTTAGACAAGTTGCAAAGACAAGGAAAATCTATTGAAAATTTGGGTTAGAAACAAGAAATAAGTGTGGGGGGAAAAGAAAAGAAAAGTCAAGAGAAAAAGAAATGTAATACTGGCAAATACATTCCTATGTAAGAAAAAATATGAATCATCTCTTGAATTTGTGGAAAAAGAAAAAGATGTTACAAAGTTGTTTAGAATGAAGAAAAGGCCCAACATGAATATTCGGCATGGGTGACTATGTACTTGTAAAGTGTTTTGAGAAGTTTCTTTGTATGATCTTATTATGTCTCTAAACTTTATGAACTCTTTGGAACCCTTGTGATATCTTTATCCTTTTGTTCTTCAACCACATTACAAACCCCTTGGCCCCATTACAACCTTGATTAAAGACCTCTTGATTCATGAAGTTGTATGATCTAAATAGTGGAGAATAGGTGGACAAGCAAGAATATGGTAGAACTGTTTTCATGAGATTGATTGAGTGTAAACACTTCACCACTACTTTAAAGAGTGAAAATCATGAGGGTATCCCATGTGAGAAGTTGAGATTAAATTTGAACATGCACTATTTTGATTGAGATATGTTATGTTAATTTTAGCTTAACTCAAACCATTTACTATCAAGCATGATTTTTTGTGAAACTCTTTAAGCTATTGATTAGTTTATAAGACTTGTTCAATGATTGTCTCTAATTTGTATTGAAAGAGGATTAGATTAGGTTTTATTATTTTGTCGCTATTTGATTTTGCTCGAGGACTAGATGTAAATATAATTTTTATTTTATTTTTTTTAACCCCGGTTAAATGGCGGATAACGGTACTCCGTGATTATTTAAGTCGGTTCCATTAGCTACCCACAAAACTGATATTGTATATAAATTTCTCTTTCAATTTCTCTTTCATTTTTTCAGGATGGATGATATTCTCACAAGATTGCAGAAACGATTTCATCCTTTTCCTCGAAATATTTTACTGAAGCTTTACCAAGTTCGATTTGAAAGATTAAGAATGCTTATGCACAAAGGGATTCCTGAAGACATACGTTGGATAATTGAAGCCAAGGTACGTTAAGATGAATATCTTCCTGTTTTGCATTTACCAGGTACAGGTAGAAGCAATTTTGCAAAGAAGCGACGAGCAAAGCGCATGAGTTCAAACTGCCACAAATGTGCACGATGGACGTGTAACGGTAAATGTCGTTCTATTGGGATTCCGTCCTCCAATCGAGATGATAAAATTGAATTTATTAAGGATGGACTGAGTAAGGAGAATTTGGGTAACATCCAACTTTCTCTTGAGACGCATCCTAGTGGAGACGTACAAAGAGAAATTCTTGATTTATGGCCGCAATTCCAAAGGGAATGGCAACATCTTGGGAATCTGATGTTAAAAGACCCTGTTTGCCAGCTTATAAGAAAACTGGATGGGAAGCATATCCTCGACTCATAGAAGGCGTTTAAGCCGTTTCTGGACGTAAAACCAGAGGAAGATGTGAGCCACAATCACAACTACAATAAATGACTTCTCAGCTTTTGGTTTGATTTGCAATAACTTCATTTCGGTTTAATTTACGTGTTGTTCGATTTGTGTAATTATTCTCGTTTTTTTTTTTTGCATTGGTCTTTTACGATTGATTTTTCTTCTCTTTTTGATTTTCTTCCTGAAATCACGCAAAAATATTTTGTTAGGTTAACATTTTCTTCTGATAGGTCAAACACACTTTCGGCGACATTATTACTCTTGTCTGATTCACTACTCAGTCCTCTATATATTACACCATGTACTCATTCTCTTTCAGGCACTCGAAAAAAAAAATGGAAAGTACTTCGTCTCAGCGCATTGAAAAAATTTGTGTCTTTGGAGGTGCTTATCCAGGGAAAAATAAAATATTAGCTGATGAAGCCATAAGAGTTGGAGTAATACTTGCCCAACAAAAGATCCAGTTGATTTATGGAGGCGGTAGTACGGGTTTAATGGGAGCAGTCGCTACAGCAGCACACGCCGGAGGAAGTCCAGTTCTAGGAATCATGCCAAAACTATTCACAGGTTTTTGTGGACCTACCGTGGGTAAGGAAATACAAGTCTGGAGTATCCCTGAACGGATGACAATCATGTACCATTGTGCCGATGCATTCATTGCTTTACCAGGAGGTCTGGGTACATTGGAAGAAATAGCTTGCGTGGCTTGCGTGGCTTCTTGGTCATCTTTGGTCACAAAAAAGAAACCCATTGGTTTGCTTAATATTAATGGTTATTTTAGTAATTTGCTTTCATATTTAGATAATGCTGTGGAAAATGGATTCATGTTTTCAGAGGCAAGGAGAACCGTAATTTCTGCTACAACCATTGAAGATTTACTCAAAAAGCTCCAAGCTTATGAGTATTTACCTGCTACGGTTGTTTCGCAAACGCTCGAAAAAAGAAAAAGAGATATAGACAAACAAGGAGTGGATTGCACTTTGTCTTTGTGACATTATCTAACATTTTGTTTGTTGTGTCTCAGTTATAATAAGTGGTTAGCAACCTCTGCAGGTAATATCTCCTAAATTCTACCTTTAAAATTTGACATTGGGAACAATGTCATATTTTAGTAGGGGGTAAGGGACATATTTTGCTAATTCAAAAAAAAAAAAAAAAAACAAAAAAATTGTTGTGTTTTAAGCCATTTAGAAGTATTCATTCTGAACAAGGTCTGAGTAAGGGAGACTTGAGACATACCTTGTCAGTTTGATTTAATCTTTTCAAAAAAAAAAAACTATCTGGTCCGTTTATTATCTGCATGTGTTTTACTACTTTTATGTATGTATTTTTTTTTTTTTTTTAGTATTAGTATAATCTTGGCAAGCATGTGGATAAAGCAATAGAGTTACAAAGGCTTTGATTAAGTTATCTAGATTATTTTCAATTTGGTTTTCTGAAAATTGAATATTTTTGATGATCAAATGTCTTTGAGATTGTTTTTGGCAGATCGGTTCGATTTTTGTTGGAATGTGAATTCATGGTGAGCCTTTGGAAAGCCACGGAAAACTGGGAAGACATAGTAAGTTTACTTTTTCTCTTCATTCCACATGCAGATTTAGGTCATCACATAGATGCTTGCATCTATACATGATCTGATCTTAGAACAAAGTCACTATCCAGAAAGCCCCTTATCTTTGCCCCCTTACATTAGGAGCCCATAGGTTGTAAACCTTCGGGTTGGATCCCTAGATATGAACTCCAGAAATTATGCCAAAGTGAACGGATACGATTCCGACCCCCATTCCCTCTTTATACTTTTATGATAATATTTGTGATCATTGGGTTTGGGATTGTGTGTTTCCTTCTTGTTTATTTTGTTATCTTTTGAAATCTGAAAAAAAAAAAAAAAAAAAAAAAAAAAAAGAATGGGAAATAATGCAAAAGAGGGTAGTTAGAATGAGTGACTGTTTTTAGAGTCGTGAACTTCGAACTTATTGATGCCAAAACAATTTTGTGATGAGTTGAGAAAAAGATGCTGAAAAAAAAGAGTTGATGAAAATCTGTCTTGTTTGATCAATTGAATGAAAAGAAAGAAAAAGAAAGTATAGAATCCAATGTGATTTCTGAAAAAAAAAAAAAAAAAAAAAAAAAAAAAAGAATGATGATTATGAATAGATGTGATTGTGCATAAAAGATGTCCCAATGAGGGAACAAATCAAAAGAAAATCACTTGTGCTTAAAAAAAATTCAGAATTCAAGATTCGAAGTTCTTCATTATAGAGAGGTTTTTACTTTTCTATTTTCTTTGGATCGAGTCTTTTCTTGCTTTTTGTTTTCTTTTCAAAATATTTATGTTGAACATAGGACTAAGGATGAGTGAGAATGGAAATATTTTGAGAGGATTGATCACATTATTATTATATTTCTTGAGCCTAACTTGTGATAAACCTCAGATTATGTTTGAACATTCCACCCCTCACTTGTCCATAAGCCTCAGATTCATCTCTGTACCGATCAGATTTGTCGAGTTCACTTGTGAACTGCGGTGACAAGGATCTTAGCATGTGTACTTATGAAGCTATAGTTTGCCTAGTCCTCCATGGCTAGCTAAAGTCTCGCCAAGATGGAAGTTCCTCAATCGAACGGTAGTGCCTTCAATTTTAATCTCATTGACCCTTTACTCGAACTTAATATGCCAATGATACTTAATTAGATGCCTTGCCAATTCTTACGCTTGATCTTGCTTGTTTGTTTGAGATCCCTTTAACTTGTTTTCCTGTTTATTTATTTATTTTTATTTTTTCTAGGATTGAGTCGTTGCTAGGGACTAGCAACAATCTAAGTGTGGGGGTGTGATAACTCGTATAATTATATAGTTTTTAGTTATGTTTTATTATTGTTTTGTGTCAAATACGAGTTATTATTGCTTAGTCTAATTGTGTTTATGATCTTTTATATTTTTATGTAATTTGGTGTTTTTCACGAGTTTCTTTGAGTGATTTCAGATTACTAGGTTAAATCAAGAATTAAGGGCAAATCCAGTTCAGTTCCAGTTCCGACACCTTTTGCCATATCAGCTATATCTGGAGTTTCACTAAAGCATTAAGGCTGAAATTTTTACAGTGCAAAGTTAAGAGGCATATCTATCTTTCATGCTTTACACTTCTTGAAACGGAGTCGTTTTCCCTAGCGAAATCAACCATCAAGTTGGCTGATGTGCAATGACGTCTGTGCTGACCAGTTTTGGTATTTTTATCATATGTTCTGATCCACATCAGCAAATGAGCTGATTCTAACGGCTATGGATCACAAACTGATAGGGGAACATTTTTCTAGAAGACCATTTGATCAGATCAAGCCTCCAACATTGACAAAATCAACCATCAAGCTGGATGATCAGAATTGTCATACAATATGACGAAAATTGTTAGAAAAATGCACCCACCTATTATACCTACCTTTGAAATTTATAAAGCTTGTCTCTTGTCATTTAGCTCTCCAAAAGGTGTATAAATAGAGGGCCTTGGATGATTGTAAGGGACATGGTAGATTGGTAGGATATTAGCCATTATAATAAAATTCTCTAATTTTTCTTCTTCTTTCCTTTCTCTAGTTTTCTTTTTCTTTATTTTCTTCTTCTTCTTTCTTTCTTTTATTTCCTTCTTAGATTCTCTTTAATTTTATGTTTATGTTTACAATGCCTATGCTAGGTTAAACTTTTATTTGGTTAAGGGTGATTTCAAAGCCCTAGACATGTTTTATAATTGATTTTCAGATTCTATCTATCATTAATTTTCTATCAAAGTTGCTTATGTTCTTCTACAAGAATTGTTCATGATGTTGTCTTGATTTATTTAGGTGTACAACTAGATAGATCTTGACAATTATCTATTGCTAGTTTAGGAGTCTTGATCCGTGTAATTGTCTTGATTTCCTATTCATAAGTGGCAATTTGTGATTAATGATTATGGTCAAGTTTTCGATAATTGCAAAGTGGAACATAACCTAAGTTGAACAATCCAAGCTTATGTGTTTGTTGCTTAGATCAACCTATCTTTCTCATCATAAAGCTGCCATTAAATTGAATTTAGAGAGCTTATTCTAGGTTGTTTGATGGTTAGAGATTAAATAGAGAGCTTGTTCTATTTAACGACAAACTAAGGAAAGATTGGGATAACAGAGCTTGTTGTTATCTACGGTTGTTAACTTTGATAGTTGGTTGATATTGATAGATCTGAAATTGATTCTTAATGATGTCTAGTGGTGGAGAATGAAACCTTAACCATATTTCTCTCATATTTGATTTCTTATTTCTTACTTGCATCTTACTTTTATTGTTTGCTTATTTTTAAAACTATTTCAAAACCCCCTTTTATTTTGTTTTCCTTGAATTTAAGTTTTAAACTATTAACTTATAAACTAAAACCCAATCCCTGAGGACTCGACCCTTGCTAACTACTATACTTACAATTGATCTTTTTAGTGCAAGGTTAAATAAGATACACTCTTTTGGGTGCATCAGTCATCACTTTGAAAATTGTCTACCGTTTCACCTTGATAGCTTTTCTACTTCTAGTTTCGCCCAAGTCATCTCTTTGAAAATTATCTACGATTTCGCCTAGATAACTTTTCGACTTCTGGTTTTGCCCAAGTCATCTCTTCGAAAATTATCTACGATTTCGCCAAGATAACTTTTCGACTTCTAGTTTCGCCCAAGTCATCACTTTGAAAATTATTTACGGTTTCGCCTAGATAACTTTTCGACTTCTAGTTTCCCCCAAGTCATCACTTTGAAAATTATCTACGGTCTCGCCTAGATAACTTTTTGACTTCTGGTTTCGCCCAAGTCATCACTTTGAAAATTATCTACGTTTTCGCCTAGATAACTTTTTGACTCTGGTTTCGCCCAAGTCATCACTTTGAAAATTATCTACGGTTTCGCCTAGATAACTTTTCGACTTCTGCTTTCACCCAAGTCATCACTTTGAAAATTACTACGGTTTCGCTTATATAACTTTTCGACTTCTGGTTTCGCCCAAGTCATCACTTTGAAAGTTATCTACAGTTTCTCTATAAGACACTCGTAAGATAGAGATCAACTCAGGTCTCTTTAAATGATTCATAGACGGTGGATCAAGTTTATATATGCTTGTAAACAAAGCACACTACCATCTGGTCTTATTGTTATATTAGTAATTTTTAGAGTAAAGGGTTTAATCGGCTATTTGAGAGATTTAGCCCAAAATTGACCACGTGTCAAGAATCGCAACAGGGACAATGTAATTGCCGTAAATTTTGGTATTTTAACTTCACATAGTGTTGAAATGTGATATATTACTGATCAGGATTATTGAAAAATCTAATCGGTGCAAAACCGATAAAATATGAACTAGGGGTATTTTGGTTATTTTATCCAAAATTTTATTTTTGGTTCGTATATGGTACCAATAGGCTCTAGGATCATAGATGATCACAATATGATGCTTAGATTGAAAATTTGACATTTTTTTACTCAAAAATTAAGTGGAAATCGGGTACGCCTTTAATTAGCTTAAAAGAGTGAAAAACCAGAATTGGTCGCGGGAAGGTCCAAAAAAGGTTTTAAGTAAATAAATGGATTCATATGGACATAAAATGATGTTAGAAAGCTGTTGCTGAAATCAGATGAGAATCGGAGCTAAAACCGAAAAAGTCTTAATGTTGACCCGTAAAAGGTCCGAAACCTGGATTTGATGTTCGGGATATCAAAAAATTATGAAAACTTATGTACTAGTGTAAAATGATATTTTAAACATATTCGTGTTGTGACAAGTGAAAAACGAGCTTTTTAACGTAAAAATTTCATGTGGACCCCATTTAGGAACTAAAAGACAAAAAATGGGCTAAAGGGGTATTTTTGTCATTTGGCTTGGTAAATGGCCATAAAAATCAGCCAAGAAACCCTTAATCTTCCATGACCTTCATTTTTCATGCCTTAAGAGTTGCTTCTTCTTCAACCTTGAGAAACCTAACCAAAGTGAAGAAAACTTCATAACCAAAAGCTTGTAAGCTTGATCTTTTGATTTTTACTCATCACCAAGCCAACAAAACACATAGTTCTACTATCCAGAAGGTAAGGATTACTTATTTGGTGTTAGTTTTTCAAGAAATCATGAAAAACTATGTGTTTCTCTTTATGACCATTTTTGCCTTAGGTGGTTTCCAACATAGTCACCACCTTAAACCACCACCATGGGCAGTCCTAAATCAACCTCTACATCTATTATTTAGGGTTAGTTGAGTGAAAAAGTGGCTTGGAGTTGTAAATCTAAGCTTGGCCGAATTCACCATGTTGGCCAACCACCTTGTGTCGCCACTTCCACCACCATCTGAGGCCACCGTTAGCTTTGCTAGGCTTGGGAGAGCAACTTTCTAGTTGATCATTACTTTGGATTTCCATCTGAGCTAGGTATAAAAATTATAAAGTTTAAATAGCTAAGCTATAGATTTTCGGATTGTAGCGAATTAGCTACAATTTGGATATTGTGAATGTTTCCAAATTTATTAAATATTTATGAAATTATTATTTATGTACTAGGAGCACGGATTAGCTGAGTCCGTAGTTGGAAGAGCCCCAAAGCGCGAGGATCCAATTTCTCCCGCTTAGCGCACTGTGAGTAAACGTGTAGCAATAGACGAAGGATCGTTAGATTATGTTATGACATACTGACTGTGATTGTATGAATGTGTGATGAAGAATTACCTTATGATATCGAGTTCTCGTAAAGACGTGAGAAAAAAATCCAAGGAATGGACAAGTGATGATTATGTAATAATCCGGGATTGTTGTATGAGTGGTCGACCGTATGGTGCCACATTGTTCCTTGCTAGTATGCTTATTTAAATGCTATGTGATGCATGTTTATTGTAATGTTAAGTTATTCTGAATTTGTAGGCTGCCATTGTGCCTTACCGGATTTGTAGGCTGGCATTGAGCCCTACCAATTTTGTAGGAGCCTTCGAGCCCTACCGATTTTGTAGGAGCCTTCAAGCCCTATCAGTTTTGTAGGAGCCTTCGTGCCCTACCAGTTTTGTAGGAGCTTTCGATCCCTACCGGTTTGTAGGAGTCTACGGACCCTACCAGATGTTATAGTTGTTTGTGATGTTGGATAGAAAAATCCAGGTGATATTAGTTAATATAACTTGCGTTTTCTCACTGGGTCCTCATGACTCACTCTTTAGTTATTTTTCTTTTTCAGATACTGGTCGACTCGGTCCCTCATCCACCTCGCCGGCTTAGTTTGTGAGGCTAGTCGGTGAGCATGACATGTCGTTTTGACGAGGTGATCCGTTACTTTATGGAGGAGTTGTGCACAGTCACCTAGGGATGTCATATGTTATTTTGTCTAAGTATGTTGTTTTATGTGTCATGCAGTTATCCGGTCGGAGATCGAGATTGTTGTGTATATTTTTGGTATTGTATATAAATATATGCATTGTGGTTCACTTTGTACGTCTACTGTAAGGCATCTAAGTTATTCCCTAGTTGGAGGTGTCCTAATCGGGATGTCATGTGTTATTATTATTGTGTTGCATGTTTTGCAGGTTCGGTAAACCCCCGTATAAGGTGAGGTCATGCCAAAATTTTGTTAGGTAGATGAATGGTTAAGGCTTCAGAGGCAAGGGTACATACTTGTCTCTGGCCGGTCACACTCCCGGAGTTGGGATGTGACAAAATTGGTATCGAGCATTGTCTAGAGGTCGGTGACTGCACACGTGTCCATCATGTAATGGATCACTTGTAGATTATAGTGGATAGTGCGGGGGTTGAATAGATGCGGGTACCTAATGATTAAGTTTTTGTCTCAAGTTACTATGCCCGGGTACGGAAAACACGGGGTAGACGGAGGGAACAACCATCTAGGGTTCCCGATCAGGCCTTCGCGGGACGTCTGAATCCTGTTCCTGGAGAACGAGAATAGACCGCTGGATCTGCTAGGGGGTCAGCAACAGGTAATAGGGAGAACAGTTAGCTGCTAAGATTGGTGAGATACATCAAGAGGTTAGGACCCTGATAGATCTACTAGCATATCAACGGTATCAGAGATAGGACCAGGCTCCTCCAGGTCCTCCACGACCACAGAATCCCCCGGAGAGACAGCAGCCCGCCCTATAGGGGCCGTATCTCCCAGTGACATTAAATGAGTTTCGACGAAATAAGCCACCGGTATCTGGGATTGAGCTTGATTCAAACCCACAGGACATTGTGGATGTATGTGATCGATTATGTGTGGCTCTTGGATGCTCACCAGTTAAAGCTGTGGAGTTGACTAGTTATCAGTTGACGGGGGTGGCCTATGAGTGGTATAAGACCCTATTGAGGAGCCGACCAGCGGGTAGCCCTTCATTAGAATGGTCTGAGTTTTATAATGCTTTTCTTGAGTAATTCATGCATGAGAGTTTACGGGATGCTAAGGCTCGAGAGTTTGAGTTACTGAAACAGACTGAGGGCATGTCAGTGTTGGATTATGATACTAAGTTTAATCAGTTAGCGAAGTATGCGCCACATATGGTGATGACTGATACTATGAAGGCCAAGCGGGTTGCTAATGCCCTTAGGGAGTACTTATTTAAAGTGGTACCAGTAACGAGGACCTCGATGTACTCTGATGTTCCTGATGCAGCCTTACGATTTGAGCCAAGGGCCAAAGAGAGGTAGGTTGACCGTGAGCCTCGAAAGAAGGCCAAGACTGGGAGACAGGGTTGTACCTAGTAGTGCTGGTACAGTGGTCCAAGGACAGAGCAGTCAAACTAGATCGATTACCCAGTTATCAGGTAACATTGGGAGATCAGGAACTCCCCATTGTCAGAGTTGTGGTTATCCGTATTTTGGACGATACGGAATACTTGGTACTTGTTTCGGATACGGTCAACCGGGACATATGAAGAAAGACTCTCCGCTGAATTTTTCTCGACCCACGTACACTATAGTTGCACCGTCCCCAGTTATTACGCCAGCTGTTACGACTGGATCAGTGGCCCAGTCAATGGGCAGAGGCACAACAGGAAGAGGTACACTGTCTGGAGGTAGGGACAGACTTTGGGGGTAAAGGACAGACTACAGAGGGTCGAAGACAGGCCAGGGCATTTGTGTTGAATCCTTAGGACGCGCAGGCGTCGAATGCAGTTGTGACAGGTACGTTAGATATTTGTTCAAAGCAGGTTGTAGTGTTATTTGATTAGGGTGCTACGCACTCCTTTATATCCCCTTCCTTTGCTTCGTATTTGAACATGAGTTATGATATGTTAAATGATCCGTTGATAGTGCTTACTCTGGTAGGGGAGGTTTACCTCATGAACAGAATATTGAAAGGATGTGAAATACGGATCGAGGGTGAGATTTTTTTTATAGATCTAATTGAACTAGATATACTTGAGTTTGATATGATTTTGGGCATGGACTGGTTGTCTGCCCATCATGCGGTATTGGATTGCCAAGAGAAGGTGGTAGTGTTGAGAATACCGGGTAAACATGTGTTTAGGTATTAAGGAGATCGTACAACGACTTCGCCACACTTGATTTCGGTAATTAGTGCTGGGAAATTGTTAGCGAAGGGTTGCCAAGGATTTTTGGCATATGTATATGATGCGGAGATGAAGTCTCAGGATTTGAGAGGGATTCTCATGGTAGAGGATTTCCCCGATGTTTTTCTTGATGAGCTACCAGGACTTCCACCGGATAGGGAGATTGAGTTTTGCATAGATGTACCCCTCGGAACACAGCCGATATCCATTCCTCCTTATCATATGGCTCCGTTGGAGCTAAGGGAACTAAAGGTTCAGTTGCAGAATCTTCTTGATAAGGGCTTTATACTCCCGAGTACTTCTCCTTGGGGTGCTCCGATTTTATTTGTTAAGAAGAAGGATGGATCGTTACGGTTGTGTATTGACTACAGGCAGCTGAATAAAGTGACGACGAAGAATAAGTATTCGTTGCCTAAGATCGATGATTTATTCGATTAGTTGCAGGGAGCTCAGTGCTTTTCTAAGATATATCTTAGATCAGGGTACCATCAGCTTCGCATCAAGAGGGAAGATATTCCCAAAATAGCCTTTCAAACTCGATATGGACACTATGAGTTTTTGGTCATGTCGTTTGGACTGACAAATGCACTGGCAGCGTTCATGGATTTGATGAACAGGGTGTTCAAACCCTTCCTTGACCAGTTTGTAATTGTGTTCATCGATGATATCTTGGTGTATTCGCGAGGGGAGGATGAACATAGGGAACACCTTGGCATAGTCCTCGAGACTCTTCAAGCACACAAACTATTTGCCAAGTTCTTCAAGTGTCAGTTTTGGCTATTGAGTGTGAGTTTTCTTGGCCATATAGTTTCGAAGGAAGGTATTTCTGTGGATCCCAAGAAGATTGAGGCAGTACGAGACTGGGAGAGGCCAACTACAGTAGCAAAGATCAGGTGTTTCTTAGGGTTGGCTAGATATTATAGGAGGTTCGTAAAGAACTTCTCGAGGATAGCTGCACCAATAACCAGGTTAACACAGAAAAATGTTAAGTTTGTTTGGTCAGATGAGAGCGAAAAAAGCTTCAATGAACTTAAGGAGCTCTTGACTTCAGCACCAGTGTTAACATTGCCAAATGAGACAGATGTATTTGTGGTGTATTGTGATGCTTCTCGCATAGGTTTGGGCTGTGTATTAATACAGAAGAATAGGGTTATTGCTTATGCATCGAGACAGTTGAAAATGCATGAGCAGAATTACCCTACGCACGACTTGGAACTGGCAGCCATTATCTTCGCATTGAAGATATGGCGATACTATTTGTATGGCCGGTCATGTGAGATTTATACAGACCAAAAAAGTCTCAAGTATATATTTGATCAGCGGAAGTTGAATTTGAGATATAGGAGATGGTTGGAATTATTCAAGGATTATGATTGTACCATCCTTTATCATCCCGACAAAGCCAACGTTGTCGCGGATGCCTTGAGTCCATGGGTAGCTTAGCCCGTATAGCAGTACAGAGGAGACATATGGTCCGGGAAGTGAGGAATTGCCTCAATGATGGTATGGTACTTAGTGTTACCGACACGGGGGAGATGTTAGCCCATGTGCAAGTACGGTCATCATGAGTGGAGGAGGTAAAACGGTTGCAACATGATGATGTTTTTTGCTTAGGAAAGAAAGCCCAGGTTGGACAAGGATTGTACGAGGAGTTTCGTATAGATGATGATGGAACTTTATGGTTGCATGACCGCCTCGTGGTACCGTTGGCAGGAAATATACGACATAGACTCCTCGAGGCAGCTCATAGCTCATCCTACACTATGCACCCTGGTTCCACCAAGATGTATTATGATCTACGAGCACATTATTGGTGGCATGGCATGAAGAAGGATGTAGGGAACTTTGTGGCCAGATGCTTGGTGTGCCAACAGGTTAAGGCCGAACATCAGAAATCGCCAGGTACACTTCAGAGCTTGGATGTCCTTAAATGGAAATGAGATAAGATTATGATGGATTTAGTCATGGGGTTGCCTAGGTCAACCAAAGGATTTGACTCGATTTAGGTGATTGTCGATAGATTGACCAAGTCAGCACGTTTCTTGCCAGTGCGCACTACATATACGGCAACCCAATATGCTAGACTATATTTGGATCGGATAGTGCCCTTGCATAGAGTGCCTATTTCTATTGTGTCAGATAGAGGCACACAATTCACATTGAGGTTTTGGGAATCTTTTCAAAGGGCACTGGGTACTCAGCTGAGATTCAATATCGCATTCCATCCCCAAACCGATGGTCAGTCTGAGAGGACCATCCAGACTTTAGAGGATATGCTTCGGTCATGTGTTTTAGATTTTGAGGGTAGCTGGGATCAGTACTTGTCTTTGATTGAGTTTGCATATAATAACAGTTATCAAAGTACCATGCATAAGTATTGGAGTTTGGGGCATTTGATTTCTAGCACCTAAGTTACTTGTTCTTTGGCAACGATCACATGACTTGCAAAAGAGGTATGCATCTTTGAACATAGTAGGCCAATAAAATCCAGAATCAAGAACTTTCATGGCTGTTCTTTTGGATCCAAAGTGTTCTCCACATGCATAAGAGTGACAAAAGGTGAGAATAGATTGAAATTCATATTCGAGAACACACCTTCTTATAATCTGATTAGAGCAATGCTTCCAAAGGTAAGGATCATCCCATATGTAGTATTTGGCATCACTCTTGATCTTATTTCTTTGAGCTTGTGTCAACTCTTATGGCAACTTCTTGGTAACTAAGTAATTAACAATATCGGCATACTAAGGAGTTGTTGTACTTATAAAAAGAAGTTGCTCATCCAGAAAGTTCTCATTCAAGGGTAGTGCATCCTCTTCATGAACTAAACGGCTAAGATGGTCCGCAACCAGGTTGTCACTACCTCTCTTATCTTTTATCTCCAAATCAAACTCTTCTAAGAGAAGTATCCATCTAATCAACCTTGGTTTGGCCTCCTTCTTAGTGAGTAAGTACCTAAGGGCTGCATGGTCAAAAAATACAAGTACTTTAGTACCAATTTAATAAGATCGAAATTTTTCGAAAGCAAATACAATAGCCAAAAGTTCTTTTTCAGTAGTGGAATAGTTTAATTGAGTATCATTAAGAGTTCGGGAGGCATAATAAATGGCATGTGAGGTTTTGCCAACCCGTTGGCCCAAAACAGCTCCAATGGTTCACTAACATCACACATGATTTCAAAAGGTACATTCCAATCTGGTGGTTGCATGATAGGAGCTGATGTTAAGAGCCCCTTCAATGTTTCAAATGCCTCTTTGCATTTATCATCAAAGTAGAAAACCACATCTTTTTGTAGTAGCTTGCAAAGAGGTAATGTGATCTTTGAGAAGTCTTTGATAAATCTCCTATAGAAACCTGCATGTCCAAGAAAAGAACGAACCTCTCTCACATTTGTGAGAGGTGGTAAAGAATGCATAATATCTATTTTAGAATTATCAACCTCTATCCCTCTAGAAGAAATAACATGGCCTAAAACTATTCCTTGTTCTACCATAAAGTGACATTTTTCCCAATTCAAAACAAGGTTAGTGATAACTCGTATAATTATATAGTTTTTAGTTATGTTTTATTATTGTTTTGTGTCAAATACGAGTTATTATTGTTTAGTCTAATTGTGTTTATGATCTTTATGTATTTTGGTGTTTTTCACAAGTTTCTTTGAGTGATTTCAGATTACTAGAATTAAGGGTAAATCCAGTTCAGTTCCAGTTCTGACACCTTTTGCCATATCAGCTATATCTCGAGTTTCACTGAAGCAATAAGGCTGCAATTTGTAGCCGTACAAAGCTAAGAGGCATATTTATCTTTTTCATGTTTTACACTTCTTGAAACGGAGTCGTTTTCCCTAGCGAAATCTACCATGAAGTTGGCTGATGTGCAATGACGTCTGTGCTGACCTGTTTTCGTATTTTGCCCATATCTTCTTATCCACATCCGCAAATGAGCTGATTCCAACGGCTATGGATCAGTAACTGATAGGGTAACATTTTTCTAGAAGACCATGTGATCAGATAAGGCCTGCAAAATTGACAAAATCGACCATCAAGTTGGCTGATCAAAATCGTCATGTATGACGAAAATTGTTAGAAAATGCACCCACCTATTATACCTACCTTTGAAATTTGTAAAGCTTGTCTCTTGTCATTTAGCCCTCCAAAATGTGTATAAATAGAGGGCCTTGGATGATTGTAGAGGATCATATTGTACATAGGTAGGATATTAGCCATTGTAATAAAATTCTCTAAGTTTTCTTCTTCTTTCTTTTCTCTAGTTTTGTTTTTCTTTAGAAAGAGCAAGAGGTTGGATAATTAATATTCTTCTTCTTCTTCTTTCTTTCTTTTATTTTCTTCTTAGATTCTATTTAATTTTATGTTTATAATGCCTATGCTAGGCTAAACTTCTATTTGGTTAAGGGTGATTTCAAAGCCCTAGACATGTTTTGTGATTGATTTTCAGATTCTATCTATCATTAATTTTCTATCAAAGTTGCTTATGTTCTTCTACAAGAATTGTTCATGATGTTGTCTTGATTTATTTAGGTGTACAACTAGATAGATCTTGATAATTATCTATTGCTAGTTTAGGAGTCTTGATCCGTGTAATTGTCTTGATTTCCTATTCATAAGTGGCAATTTGTGATTAATGATTATGGTCAAGTTTTCAATAATTGCAAAGTGGAACATAACCTAAGTTGAACAATCCGAGCTTATGTGTTTGTTGCTTAGATCAACCTATCTTTCTCATCATAAAGCTGCCATTAAATTGAATTTAGAGAGCTTATTCTAGGTTGTTTAATGGTTAGAGATTAAATAGAGAGCTTGTTCTATTTAACGACAAACTAAGGAAAGATTGGGATAACAGAGCTTGTTGTTATCTACGGTTGTTAACTTTGATAGTTGGTTGATATTGATAGATTTGAAATTGATTCTTAATGATGTCTAGTGGTGGAGAATGAAACCTTAACCATATTTTTCATATTTGATTCTTCTTACTTACTTGTTTTCTTACTTTTCTAGTTTGCTTATTTTTAAAAGTATATTTATTTTTATTGGCTGGTTATACCGCCTAATTTGTATATTAACTTTGTTTTATTTTTATTGGCTGGTTATACCGCCTAATTTAGTATATATATTTTTATTGGCTGGTTATACCGCCTAATTTAGTATATATATTTTTATTGGCTGGTTATACCGCCTTGCATCTTATTCTTATTATTTACTTTAGTTTAAATCTGGCTTCAAAAACCCCTTTTCTTTTATTGTTTTCTTTGAACGTAAGTTATAAACTAATAACTCATAGATTAAAACCCAATCCCTGAGGACTCGACCCTTGCTAATCATTATACTTACAATTGATCTTTTTAGTGCAAGGTTAAATAAGATACACTCTTTTGGGTGCATCAAATTTTTGGCGCCGTTGCCGGGGATTGTTTTCTTTAGTTTATTTGTTACTTGGTTTATTCTTATTTTCAGTTCTAATGAGTTTTGTTTTCTTGTACATACGGGTTTTTCTTATCAAATTTTAAAAAAAAAATAAAAAAAAAACGATGGAATTGAGCAATCTAACACTTGAAGAGTTGGTGGCATACATGAAAATGGAGAATCAACAAGCCAATCTCACCTTCCCAGTTCAACAATTTGCCATGAGAGGATGTCAAGGCCATCAAGTGTTCCAAGACCAACTGCATGATCATTACTCAAACACTTACCATGAGGGATGGTGGGATCATACTAATTATGGCTACTCAAAAAATTTCCAAGAAGTAGATCCTTATGCCAGTTACACTCATCCATCTATCTTCAATCAATCATGGTCTCAAGAATCAGATCTTTTTCAGCCATCACATATGACTCAAAACTCAGGTACTTCTTTAGAAGATCTTGTCTATTCTCTTGTTACTAATACTTTGCAATTTCAACAGGAAACAAGGGCAAGCATCCAGAGTTTGGAAAAGCAAATGAGCCAATTGGCTAGTAGTATGGTGGGATGGGTAGCACAAAGATCTGAAGAACTCCCTGCCCAAACGATGATTAACCCAAAGGAGAATGCTACTATTGTGACCTTCAGGAATGAGGAACAAGATGAGGATGAGACAAAATTAGAGATGGATTCTATTCTTGAGGATAATAAAGCCACAGATCCAAATAAGAGTATTTCGACACCGGAGGTAACGTTTAAGATTCCAATTTTTGCTAATGTTTCTTCTCCACCTTTTCCTAGTAGATTCGCAAAGTTCAAGGAGGAGGAACATGAACAAGACATCCTGGAAACCTTAAACAGTTTATTTGTGGATGCCATTCAACAAGTACCAAAAGATGCACCATTCCTCGATGAGATATGCACCACCAAGGATGATGGAATAATACTTGTAATGGAGAATGCATCCACTGTTGTGCAAAGAAAGCTTCCTCTCAAACGCATAAATTTGGGAAATTTCATGTATGAGCCTAACAAGCCTAAAAAGCCAAGAAGGGGTGTTGGTTAGATTCAAAACACTAACTCAAGTGTTAATTGGGAAGGCAGCCCAATTAAAGATGAAATTGCCAACCTTCCATATTCAGATTTGCTTTCTCTTTCTTTTCCTTTTCCTTTTTCTTTTATTATTTTTATTGTTTTTATTTTATTTCTTATGTTTCTTTGTTAATTGTGTTTACTGCTTTTAAGTTCATTTAGGCTGCATAAGTTTATTTTGTTTATTAGTTCTTTTCACTTACACATGATTCTTTCATTTGGGTTAATAGACTTACATTGAGGACAATGTAAGAATTAAGTGTGGGGGGAATGATTTAGGATTTCTTTTATTTTTGTCTACTATTTTTTTTTTATGAGTCTTTATTATTATTATTTTTTAGTGTGTTTTAGTTCCTTTTTAATACAATGATGAGATATGAATTGCATAGGTCTAAACTGGTTATTAGTGAGAAGATTTTCATGAGAATTGAGCTTGATATCAACCTTTTTATGAGCCAATGTTAATATGATATGTAGATTGAGAAAGAAGCATGTTTAGACTTAATCTGACTTGTATAATCATCCTTGTGAGTTTTTGAGCCTATAATGATTGATGCTTGAGTGCTCTTATGATTACATGATTCTCCATAACTTGCTTTAAACCGTTTGAGACTATATTGATACATGTGACAACATGAATATGATAGAGGCATTAGGATTATAACCAGAGCCGAACAGCCATCCATTATAAACATTCCCCCTAGTGAGCCAATTTGAGCCTACATTGAATATGCTGTTTTATTGGTAACCACAACTTACACCTAGCCTAAATATACTTATATCCTTACCCTTGTTCTAAAGATGGATTATATATTTTGAGACATATTGCAAAAAAAAACAAGGGATATTTTTAGTTGAAAATTTGGGTTAGAAGGAAAGATAAGTGTGGGGGAGGAGAGAGGCAAAAGTCAAGAGAAAAAGAAAGGGATCATTGTCAAATACATTCCCATATAAAAAATATATATATATATATATCTTCTCTTGGACTACTAGTTAAAGTAAAGAAAAAGATGTTACAAAGTTGGTTAGAATGATGCAAAGGCTCAACATGAATATTTAGCCTATATTATTATGTGCTTTATAAGAGTTTTGAGAAGTTTTATTTGTATGATCTTATTATGTCTCTAAACTCTATGAACTCTTTGGAACCTTTGTGATATCTTTATCCTTTTGTTCTTTAACCACATTATAACCCTTTGGCCCCATTACAACCTTGAATAAAGACCTCTTGATTTATGAAGTTGTATGATCTAAATAGTGGAGAATAGGTGGACAAGCAAGCATATGGTAGAAGTGTTTTCATGAGACTGATTGAGTGTAAACACTTTACCACTACTTTAAAGAGTGAAAATCATGAGGGTATCCCATGTGAGAAGTTGAGATTAAATTTGAACATGCACTATTTTGATTGAGATATGTTATGTTAATTTTAGCTTAACTCAAACAATTTACATTCAAGCTTGATTTTTTGTGAAATTCTTTAAGCTATTGATTAGTTTATAAGACTTGTTCAAAGATTGTCTCTAATTTGTATTGAAAGGATTAGGAGTAAATATTTTTAGTATATGTAGTTTATTTATATTTTAGTTTTTCAATGTTTGTGGGTATCGTTCTAGTAAACCCTCACGAGACTAAACTCGTCCACTAGGGACACCTAGGGGTTTAAAGGCTTGTGTCACATGCTAAGTGCCACCGTGATTTCCTACGAAAGTGGATTAGATTTGATTTTCTTATTTTATTTTTATTGAGTCGTTGCTAGGGACTAGCAACAATCTAAGTGTGGGGGTGTGATAACTCGTATAATTATATAGTTTTTAGTTATGTTTTATTATTGTTTTATGTCAAATACGAGTTATTATTGTTTAGTCTAATTGTGTTTATGATCTTTATGTATTTTGGTGTTTTTCACAAGTTTCTTTGAGTGATTTCAGATTACTAGAATTAAGGGTAAATCCAGTTCAGTTCCAGTTCTGACACCTTTTTCCATATCAGCTATATCTCGAGTTTCACTGAAGCAATAAGGCTGCAATTTGTAGCCGTACAAAGCTAAGAGGCATATTTATCTTTTTCATGTTTTACACTTCTTGAAACGGAGTCGTTTTCCCTAGCGAAATCGACCATGAAGTTGGCTGATGTGCAATGACGTCTGTGCTGACCTGTTTTCGTATTTTGCCCATATCTTCTTATCCACATCAGCAAATGAGCTGATTCCAACGGCTATGGATCAGTAACTGATAGGGTAACATTTTTCTAGAAGACCATGTGATCAGATAAGGCCTGCAAAATTGACAAAATCGACCATCAAGTTGGCTGATCAAAATCGTCATGTATGACGAAAATTGTTAGAAAATGCACCCACCTATTATACCTACCTTTGAAATTTGTAAAGCTTGTCTCTTGTCATTTAGCCCTCCAAAATGTGTATAAATAGAGGGCCTTGGATGATTGTAGAGGATCATATTGTACATAGGTAGGATATTAGCCATTGTAATAAAATTCTCTAAGTTTTCTTCTTCTTTCTTTTCTCTAGTTTTGTTTTTCTTTAGAAAGAGCAAGAGGTTGGATAATTAATATTCTTCTTCTTCTTCTTTCTTTCTTTTATTTTCTTCTTAGATTCTATTTAATTTTATGTTTATAATGCCTATGCTAGGCTAAACTTCTATTTGGTTAAGGGTGATTTCAAAGCCCTAGACATGTTTTGTGATTGATTTTCAGATTCTATCTATCATTAATTTTCTATCAAAGTTGCTTATGTTCTTCTACAAGAATTGTTCATGATGTTGTCTTGATTTATTTAGGTGTACAACTAGATAGATCTTGATAATTATCTATTGCTAGTTTAGGAGTCTTGATCCGTGTAATTGTCTTGATTTCCTATTCATAAGTGGCAATTTGTGATTAATGATTATGGTCAAGTTTTCAATAATTGCAAAGTGGAACATAACCTAAGTTGAACAATCCGAGCTTATGTGTTTGTTGCTTAGATCAACCTATCTTTCTCATCATAAAGCTGCCATTAAATTGAATTTAGAGAGCTTATTCTAGGTTGTTTAATGGTTAGAGATTAAATAGAGAGCTTGTTCTATTTAACGACAAACTAAGGAAAGATTGGGATAACAGAGCTTGTTGTTATCTACGGTTGTTAACTTTGATAGTTGGTTGATATTGATAGATTTGAAATTGATTCTTAATGATGTCTAGTGGTGGAGAATGAAACCTTAACCATATTTTTCATATTTGATTCTTCTTACTTACTTGTTTTCTTACTTTTCTAGTTTGCTTATTTTTAAAAGTATATTTATTTTTATTGGCTGGTTATACCGCCTAATTTGTATATTAACTTTGTTTTATTTTTATTGGCTGGTTATACCGCCTAATTTAGTATATATATTTTTATTGGCTGGTTATACCGCCTAATTTAGTATATATATTTTTATTGGCTGGTTATACCGCCTTGAATCTTATTCTTATTATTTACTTTAGTTTAAATCTGGCTTCAAAAACCCCTTTTCTTTTATTGTTTTCTTTGAACGTAAGTTATAAACTAATAACTCATAGATTAAAACCCAATCCCTGAGGACTCGACCCTTGCTAATCATTATACTTACAATTGATCTTTTTAGTGCAAGGTTAAATAAGATACACTCTTTTGGGTGCATCAGTTAGTTTCCATGCATCTTTCAAGTACAAGTGTAAGGTTCTCTAGACATCTATCAAAAGAATCACCATAGACACTAAAATCATCCATAAACACTTCTATGATGTTCTCTACATAATCTGAAAATATGCTAACCATACACTTTTGGAATATAGCTAGGGCATTACAAAGACCAAATGGCATACGCTGATATGCAAAAGTACCAAATAGACATGTGAATGTTGTTTTCTCTTGGTCCTCCGGAGCAATGGCAATCTGATTATAACCTGAAAAACCATCAAGAAAACAATAATGAGAATGGCAAGCTAACCTTTCAAGCATTTGATGAATAAAAGGTAAAGGAAAGTGGTCTTTGCGAGTTGTGGAATTAAGTTTTCGATAATCAATACAGACTCGCCACCCTGTTTGAATCCTAGTAGGAACAAGTTCATTCTTATTATTTGTTACCACCGTTACACCTGATTTCTTTGGAACCACTTTGACCGGGCTCACTCATTTGCTATCTGAGATAGGATAGATCACTCCAACATCTAGGAGCTTCAGTATCTCCTTTTTCACAACCTCTATATAGGAGGGTTCAATCTTCTTTGTGCCTCTCTTGTTGGTTTTGACCCTTCCTCGAACAAAATCTGATACATGCACATGGATGGGCTTATTCTCTTGATATCGGCAATTGACCATCCAGTTACTGTTTTATGCCCTCTAAGCACCAGGATAAGTCTTTCTTCTTGCAAAGATGTGAGCTCTTTGGCAATGATGACCGGTAGTGTGTCTTTTTCACCTAAGAACACATATTTCAAGTGGTCCGGTAGTGGTTTCAACTCTAAAGTTGGTGCCTGCAAAATGGAAGGTAGAAGTTTCTCATTAGATAAAGGCAAATCAATGAATGAAACATCAAACCTTGCATCTTTAGGTGGCAACGAGTGTAAAGATTCTAGTGCCCCTTCCACATGGTCACTCAAGGCTAGTTCCTCTTTAGCATTCCCCCATTCTGAGATGTTTGCTAAGGATTATCTCCAAACTATCTTCACCATCTAGATCATAAGCCTTCTGCACTAGTGAGTCAATGATATCAATATTAAAAACAGAATGCACAACACTAGGATATCTCATGGCCTTAAAAATGTTAAAGTAAATTATTTCACCATCAAATTCCGTAGTTAAAGTGCCATAATGTACATCTATTTTAATTCTTGTTGTTTTCAAGAATGGTCTCCCTAATATAATAGGTGTGGGATTAGAAGACATCTCATCTTCCATCCCAATAACATAAAAGTCAGCAGGAAAAACCAATTCATTAACCTGTACAAGAACGTCTTCTACAACTCCTCTAGGGTAAGTGTTAGAACGGTCAACAAGTTGTATTACAACATCGGTTTCCTCTAATGGTCCTAGATTCAATGAAGCATAAATTGAATATGGCATGACATTAATAGATGCCCCTAGATCTAGCATAGCACGCTCAAACCTGGTGTTTCCTATCTTACAAGGAATGGTAAACATACCTGGATCCTTGCATTTAGGTGGGAGTTTTTTTTGAAGAACAACTGACACATTCTCCCCCACACTTACCTTTTCATTCCCTTTCAGCTTCCGTTTAGATGTGCACAGCTCTTTTAGGAACTTGGCATATCTTGGCACTTGCTTGATAGCATATAGTAAAGAAATGTTCACCTCTACTTTTCGGAAGGTTTCCAAAATTTCCTTCTCTTGCTCTTCCTTCTTGGACTTTGCTAACCTGCTAGGAAAATATGGAGGAGTTATATAAGAAGGAAAAGATGGTTTAGGAGTTACCTTTTTTAGTGGCTCATTAGGATGTGAAGAGGATGTCATGGTGTTGTTCTCCCCTTGAGCACTATCCTTTTGTGGTGTCTCTAGCTGTTTCCTACTTCTTAAAGTTATAGCATTGGCATTATTTCTTGGATTCACTATGGTTTGGAAAGGTAATTTACCGGAATCCCTTGCTTGCATTTGACTCATGGTTGTTGCCAATTACCCCATCTGAGCCTCTAAGTTTCGGATACTTACCTATGTCTCGATTCTTGTTGAAGTTGAATTGTATTAGTAGTAAGGGTTTTGACAAGATCTTCAAGAGTCTCACCTGAATTTTTTTGTGGTGGCACTTGTTGTCGGGTTTGATATGGTTGTTGCACTTTTTGCTGAAAACCCGATGACCTTTCGTCAAATGGTGGAGAAACAGCTTGTGATTGGTTCCCTCTATAATTGAAGTTTGGATGATCCCTCCATCCTGGATTGTAAGTGTTTGAGTAGGGATCATATTTCCTTGGTTCGTTCTAAAATTCACCCATGGCATTCACATGTTCATTGGTGTCTTCTTGAAGTGTTGGACACATATCAGTTTGGTGCCCCATGTTTGAACATATGCCACAAGCCTTTACTTGCTGTATATTACCTACAGCCAATTGTTAAACAAGAGAAGTCAGTTTATCAAATTTATGTTCAAGGGATGATATACTTAGCTCATTAACTCTCTTGGGTTATGGTGGTGGATATTGTCTCATTGAGAATTGTTGAGAATTGGCTGCCATGTTGGAGATTAGAGTTCTAGCAGCCCCGAGAGTCTTATCAACTAGAGTTCCCCCACTAGCGGCATCTATCATACTTCTCTCCATGGGCATGAGATCTTCGTAGAAGTATTGGATGAGAAGTTGTTCACTTATCTGATGGTGTGGACATGATGCACAAAGTTTCTTGAACCTCTCCCAATATTCGTATAAGGACTCTCCGTTGTATTGCCTAATCCCACATATCTTTTTTCTAATGTTGGCAGCCTTAGATGCTGGGAAATACCTTTCCAAGAATGCTTTCTTCATATCATTCCATGTAGTGATGGTCCCGGATGGTAGATAGTAGAGCCATTCTTTTGCTGAATCAGCTAGAGAGAATGGGAAGGCTCTCAACTTAACTTGCTCTTCCGTGACTCCTGTTGGTCTCATGCTTGAGCAAACTACATGGAATTCCTTGAGGTGCTTATTTGGATCCTCTCCTGCAAAACCACGAAAAGTTGGGAGAAGATGAATCAAACCAGATTTTAATTCAAAAGCTACCTCAAGATTAGCATATTCAATGCATAATGGCTGTTGACCCAAGTCTGGAGCTGCTAGCTCCTTAAGAGTTCGGTTGTCAGCTGCTGCCATCTCTCCTTGCTCTTCTTGGATATTTTGGATCAACTCCTCGATTGGTTATTGGTGAGAAGTTATAAATTCCCGAATTCTCCTAAGTCTTAAGTCTTCTTCGGGAGCTTGGAACATTCACTAACAAACAAAAAAAAAGTAAATAATTAGAACAGAAAATAAGAATAAACCAATAAACTAAAAGAAAGCAATCCTCGGCAACGGCGCCAAAAACTTGATGCACCCAAAACAGTGTATCTTATTTAACCTTGCATTTAAAAAGAATCAATTGTAAAGTATAGTGATTAGCAAAGGTCGAGTCCTCAGGGATTGGGTTTTACTTTGTAAGTTTATAGTTGATTACTTAAAAACAAGTAAACAAAAGTAAATGGGGTTTTGAGATCAGAATTAAACTAAAGTTAATAATAAGAATGAGAAAACAAGTAATTAAGAAGAATCAAATATGAGAAATATGGTTAAGGTTTCATTCTCCACCACTAGACATCATTAAGAATCAATTTGATATCTATCAACATCAATTAACTATCAAAGCTAACAAACGTAGATAACAACAAGTTCTGTTACCCCAATCTTTCCTTAGTTCGTCGTTAAATAGAACAAGCTCTCTATTTAATCTCTAACTATCAAACAACCTAGAATAAGCTCTCTAAGTTCAATTTAATAGCAGCTTTATGATGAGAAAAATAGGTTGATCTAAGCAACAAACACATAAAGCTCGGATTGTTCAACTTAGGTTATGTTCCACTTTGCAATTATTGAAAACTTGACCATAATCATTAATCACAAATTGCTACATATGAATAGGAAATCAAGACAATTACACGGATCAAGACTCCTAAACTAGCATTACACAATTATCAAGATTTATCTAGTTGGCCACCTAAACAAATCAAAACATCATCATGAACAATTTTAGAAGAACATAAGCAACTTTGATAGAAAACAAATGATAGATAGATTCTGAAAATTAATTACATAACATGTCTAGGGCTTTGAAATCACCCTTACCAAATAAAAGTTTAGCCTAGCATAGGCATTGTAAACATAAACATAAAATTAAAAAGAATCTAAGAAGAAAATAAAAGAAAGAAAGAAGAAGAATAATTATCCAGGCTCTTGCTCTCTCAAAAACAAAGAAACAAAGAAGAAATCAGAACTCTAATGCTTGGAGAAGTGTAAATTTCATTTGCCCCCTTGATCTCTATTTAGGCAATAGCTAAGGCATCAAACAAGTGAATTTCAGCTCTCTCCCTTCAATAAATGTTGACTTGTGGCTAAAGTTAAGGAAAGGTGGCTGACTTTTGTGTTTTAAGGAAAGATATAGGCCTTGTCAGCCAAGTTTGAATAAAGTAGGAAAGTCTTAGTCAAAGCACTCTTTAATGAGGAGAGATTACAAACTTGCAGCCAAAGTAAGTGTAAGGAAGAAAAGTCTTGGCTGATTTAATTCTCCTACTTTGACTAGGATTAGTTTTAAGGAAAGATTCTTGCAATTAATGCAAGTTGACAGCCACTAATCCTTCTTTGAAAAGGATAAAAATAAATGTCAGCTAGGGTATTAAGAAAAAAATGTGATTTGCGGCTAGGGTTTTTTTCCACTAGGGTTGTTTAGGGAGATATTCCAATGTCGATTTGGATGACCATTTCTTATTCGATTTAGGCCCATGACCAACCGTTGGAAAGGTAATCAAGTGATCTTCAAAAGTCAATAAAGATTCTAACATCATGTTTTTTTAGCAACAAGCTCCGAAGGTCAAATCTATCTTCTTGCTTTGCACCAAGAATTTGATCTTTTTGACTCCCAAGTCTTTTTCCATCTTGTGATTGTGATTCTGTAAGCTCTTTAACATCCTAATTGACATGTTTTGAAATCATCTCTTCCAAAATACCTACAAAGCATAAAAACCTAGTAAAATGTCAAGGAACTTAAGAATCAAAACACAAAGTGTAAGGAAATTCAATAGGAAAATGCATGAAATTAAGCACTTATCAAACTCCCCCACACTTAAACTTTTGCTAGTCCTCAAGCAAAATCAAATAGGGAAAAAGTAATAAAACCTAATCTAATCCTCTTTCAATAAAAATTAGAGACAATTATTGACAAGTCTTATAAACTAATCAACAGCTTAAAGAGTTTCACAAAAAATATGCTTGATAGTAAATGGTTTGAGTTAAGCTAAAATTAACATAACATATCTCAACCAAAATAGTGCATTGTCCAAACTTAATCTCAACTTCTCACATGGGATACCCTCATGATATTCACTCTTTAAAGTAGTGGTGAAGTGTTTACACTCAATCAATCTCATGAAAACAGTTTCTACCATATGCTTGCTTGTCCACCTATTCTCCACTACTTAGATCATGTAACTTCATGAATCAAGAGGTCTTTATGCAAGGTTATAATGGGGCCAAGACGTAATAATGTGGCTAAAGAATAAAAGATAAAGGATATTACAAAAGTTCCAAAGATTTTATAGAGTTTAGAGACATAATAAGATTCATGCAAAGAAACTTCTCAAAACTCTTTACAAGTACATAATCACATAGGCCGAATATTCATGTTGGGCCTTTTCTTCATTCTAAACAACTTTGTAACATCTTTTTCTTTTTCCACAAAATCAAGAGATGATTCATATTTTTTTTTCACATAGGAATGCATTTGGCAATATTCCCTTTCTTTTTCTCTTGACTTTTCTTTTCTTTTCCCCCACACTTATTTCTTGTTTCTAACCCAAATTTTCAATAGATCTTCCTTTTCTTTGCAATATGTCTCAAAACATGCTAATTCATCTTTAGAACAAGGGTAAAGATATAAATAAGTATATTTAGGTTAGGGACAAGTTATAGTTACCAAAGAAATAGCTTATTCAATTTAGGCTCAAATTAGTTCACTAAGGTGGATGTTCTCTTGGAACATCAATAAGGGATGGCTGCTTAGCCCTGGTTAAAAACAAGCCTCTATCATATTCATGTTGTCACATGCATCAATATAGTCTAAACAAGGTTTAAAACAAGTTCTAGAGAATCATGTAATCATAAGAGCACTCAAGAAAGAAATTAGATTGATATGTATAATGCATCAATCATATAGGCTCAAAAACTCACAAGAATTATTATACAAGTCAGATTTAAGTCTGAACATGCTTCTTTCTCAATCAACATATCATCTTAATATTGGCTCATAAAAAAAAATGATATCAAGTTCAATTCTCATGAAAATCTTCTCACTAATAAATCAGTTTTAGACTTATGCAATTCATATCTCATCATAGTATTGAAAGTAACTAAAACACACTCAAAATAACATAAAAAGACTAAAATAAAAAAAAGCACTCTAAATAAAATCCTAAGTTCTTCCCCTTACACTTAATTTTTACATTGTCCTCAATGTAATGCTATTATCCCCCAATGCAAGAATTGTATGTAAGAGAAAAGAACTACTAAACAAAACAAAAGAAACACAATAAAAGATAGAATGATGGAGAGTAAGGAATATGCAAATCTGATTATAATAGATGCTCTCCATCCTTTTGGGTTGCCTCCCAAGAAGCGCTTGGTTTATTGTCCTCAGCCTGACTTAGACCCATGCCATTATTATTCAACATAATTTGGCTCAAAAAGTGGCAACTCCTCCATATCTTGTATTGGAAAGTTCTCATAGTAAGGCTTCAATCGATGACCATTCACTTTGAATGCCTTATCTGTTTTTGGGCTTTGGATTTCAATTGCACCATGAGTAAACACATTAGTAATAACAAAAGGTCCAACCCAACGAGAACTTAACTTACCTGGAAATAACTTAAGGCGTGAATGGAAGAGAAGAACTTTTTGTCCAACAACAAAGTCCTTTCTTGATATCATCTTGTCATGGAATGCCTTAGTCTTTTCCTTGTAAATCCTAGAATTCTCATAGGCATCATTCCTTATCTCCTCTAATTCTTGTAGGTCTAGTTTTCTTTGCTTACCTGCCTCATCCATATCCATGTTGAACTGTTTGATAGCCCAATATGCCTTATGTTCTAATTCAACCGGAAGATGACAAGGTTTACCATAAACAAGTCGATAAGGAGACATACCAATGGGTGTCTTATATGCTGTCCTGTAAGCCCAAAGTGCATCATCAAGTTGTAAACTCCAATCCTTTCTATTTGGATTAACTTTCTTTTCAAGGATGGACTTTACTTCTCGATTTGACACTTCAACTTGCCCACTAGTTTGAGGATGGTATGAGGTGGAGACCTTATGTGTGATGTTATACTTCCTCAAAAGTGCTTACATAGTCCTATTGCAAAAGTGAGTTCCTTTATCGCTGATTATGGCCTTTGGTGTTCCAAACCTAGCAAAGATGTTAGTCTTGACTAAATCTGAAACAACTTTAGAGTCATTAGTCCTAGTGGCTTTTGCTTTCACCCACTTTGAAACATAATCAACGGCAAGTAAAATATAAAGATTACCAAAAGAAGAAGGAAAAGGTCCCATGAAATCCATGCCCCATACATCAAAAATTTCAACAATAAGTATTGGAGTTTGAGGCATTTGATTTCTAGCACCTAAGTTACCAATTCTTTGGCAACGATCACATGACTTGCAAAAGAGGTATGCATCTTTGAACATAGTAGGCCAATAAAATTCAGAATCAAGAACTTTCATGGCTGTTCTTTTGGATCCAAAATGTCCTCCACATGCATAAGAGTGACAAAAAGTGAGAATAGATTGAAATTCAGATTCGAGAACACACCTTCTTATAATCTGATCAGAGCAATGCTTCCAAAGGTAAGGATCATCCCATATGTAGTATTTGGCATCACTCTTGATCTTATTTTTTGAGCTTGTGTCAACTCTTATGGAAACTTCTTGGTAACTAAGTAATTAACAATATCGGCAGGAGTTGTTGTACTTATAAAAAGAAGTTGCTCATCCGAAAAGTTCTCATTCAAGGGTAGTGCATCCTCTTCATGAACTAAACGGCTAAGATGGTCCGCAACTAGGTTGTCACTACCTCTCTTATCTTTTATCTCCAAATCAAACTCTTGTAAGAGAAGTATCCATTTAATCAACCTTGGTTTGGCCTCCTTCTTAGTGAGTAAGTACCTAAGGGCTGCATGGTCAGAAAATACAAGTACTTTAGTACTAATTAAATAAGATCGAAAATTTTCTAAAGCAAATACAACAGCCAAAAGTTCTTTTTCAGTAGTGGAATAGTTTAATTGAGCATCATTAAGAGTTCTGGAGGCACAATAAATGGCATGTGAGGTTTTGCCAACCCGTTGGCCTAAAACAGCTCCAATGGCATAGTCACTAGCATCACACATGATTTCAAAAGGTACATTCCAATCTGGTGGTTACATGATAGGAGCTGATGTTAAGAGTCCCTTCAATGTTTCAAATGCCTCTTTGCATTTATCATCAAAGTAGAAAACCACATCTTTTTGTAGTAGCTTGCGAAGAGGTAATGTGATCTTTGAGAAGTCTTTGATAAATCTCTTATAGAAACTTGCATGTCCAAGAAAAAAAATGAACCTCTCTCACATTTGTGAGAGGTGGTAAAGAATGCATAATATCTATTTTAGATTTATCAACCTCTATCTCTCTAGAAGAAATAACATGGCCTAAAACTATTCCTTGTTCTACCATAAAGTGACATTTTTCCCAATTCAAAACAAGGTTAGTTTCCATGCATCTTTCAAGTACAAGTGTAAGGTTCTCTAGACATCTATCAAAAGAATCACCATAGACACTAAAATCATCCATAAACACTTTTATGATGTTCTCTACATAATCTGAAAATATGCTAACCATACACATTTGGAATGTAGCTAGTGCATTACAAAGACCAAATGGCATACGCCGATATGTAAAAGTACCAAATGGACATGTGAATGTTGTTATCTCTTGGTCCTCCGGAGCAATGGCAATCTGATTATAACCTGGAAAACCATCAAGAAAACAATAATGAGAATGGCCAGCTAACCTTTCAAGCATTTGATGAATAAAAGGTAAAGGAAAGTGGTCTTTGTGAGTTGTGGAATTAAGTTTTCGATAGTCAATACAAACTCACCACTCTGTTTGAATCCTAGTAGGAACAAGTTTATTCTCATTATTTGTTACCACCGTTACACCTGATTTCTTTGGAACCACTTGGACCGGGCTCACCCATTTGCTATCCGAGATAGGATAGATCACTCCAACATCTAGGAGCTTCAGTATCCCTTTTTTCACAACCTCCATCATAGGAGGGTTCGATCTTCTTTGTGCCCCTCTTGTTGGTTTTGACCCTTCCTCTAACAAAATCCGGTGCATGCACATGGATGGGCTTATTCCCTTGATATTGGCAATTGACCATCCAATTACTGTTTTATGCTCTCTAAGCACTAGGATAAGTCGTTCTTCTTGCAAAAATGTGAGCTCTTTGGCAATGATGACTGGTAGTGTGTCCTTTTCACCTAAGAACACATATTTCAAGTGGTCTGGTAGTGGTTTCAACTCTAAAGTTGGTGCCTACAAAATGAAAAGTAGAAGTTTCTCATTAGATAAAGGCAAATCAATAAATGAAACATCAAACCTTGCATCTTTAAGTGGCAACGAGTGTAAAGATTCTAGTGCCCCTTCCACATGGTCACTCAAGGCTAGTTCCCCTTTAGCATTCCCCATTCCGAGATGTTTGCTAAGGATTATCTCCAAACTATCTTCACCATCTAGCTCATAAGCCTTCTGCACTAGTGAGTCAATGATATCAATATTAAAAACAGAATGCACAACACTATGATATCTCATGGCCTCAACAATGTTAAAGCGAATTATTTCACCATCAAATTCCATAGTTAAAGTGCCATCATGTACATCTATTTCAATTCTTGTTGTTTTCAAGAATGGTCTCCCTAATATTATAGGTGTGGGATTAGAAGACATCTCATCTTCCATCTTAATAACATAAAAGTCAGCAGGAAAAACCAATTCATTAACCTGTATAAGAACGTCTTCTACAACTCCTCTTGGGTAAGTGTTAGAACTATCAGCAAGTTGTATTACAACATCGGTTTCCTCTAATGGTCCTAGATTCAATGAAGCATAAATTGAATATGGCATGACATTAATAGATGACCCTAGATCTAGCATAGCACGCTCAAACCTGGTGTTGCCTATCTTACAAGGAATGGTAAACATACCTGGATCCTTGCATTTAGGTGGGAGTTTCTTTTGAAGAACAGCTGACACATTCTCCCCTACACTTACCTTTTCATTCCTTTTCAACTTTCGTTTAGACGTGCACAACTCTTTTAGGAACTTGGCATATCTTGGCACTTGCTTGATAGCATCTAGTAAAGGAATGTTCACCTCTACTTTTCGGAAGGTTTCCAAAATTTCCTTCTCTTGCTCCTCCTTCTTGGACTTTGCTAACTTGCTAGGAAAAGGTGGAGGAGTTATATAAGAAGGAAAAGATGGTTTGGGTGTTACCTTTTTTAGTGGCTCATTGGGATGTGAAGAGGATGCCATGGTGTTGTTCTCTCCTTGAGCACTATCCTTTTGTGGTGTCTCTAGCTGTTTCCCACTTCTTAAAGTTATAGCATTGGCATTCTCTCTTGTATTCACTATGGTTTGGGAAGGTAATTTCCCGGACCCTTGCTTGCATTTGACTCATGGTTGTTGCCAATTGCCCCATCTGAGCCTCTAAGTTTAGGATACTTACCTTTGTCTCCCTTGAGTCCTATTGAAGTTGAATTGTATTAGTAGTGAGGGTTTTGACAAGATCTTCAAGAGTCTCACTTGAATTTTTTTGTGGTGGCACTTGTTGTCAGGTTTGATATGGTTGTTGCACTTTTGCTGAAAACCCGATGGCCTGTTGTCAAATGGGTGAGGAACAGCTTGTGATTGGTTCCCTCCATAATTGAAGTTTGGATAATACCTCCATCCTGGATTGTAAGTGTTTGAGTAGGGATCATATTTCGTTGGTTGGTTCTGAAATCCACCCATGGCATTCACATGTTCATTGGTGTCTTCTTGAAGTGTTGGACACATATCACTTTGGTGCCCCATGTTTGAACATATGCCACAAGCCTTTACTTGCTGTATATTACCTACAGTCAATTGTTGAACAAGAGAAGTCAGTTTATCAAATTTTTGTTCAAGGGATGACATACTTACCTCATTAACTCTCTTGGGTTGTGGTGGTGGATCTTGTCTCATTGAGAATTGTTGAGAATTGGCTACCATGTTGGAGATTAGAGTTCTAGCAGCCCCTGGAGTCTTATCAACTAGAGCTCCCCCACTAGCAGTATCTATCATACTTCTCTCCATAGGCATGAGACCTTCATAGAAGTATTGGATGAGAAGTTGTTCACTTATCTGATGGTGTGGACATGATGCACAAAGTTTCTTGAACCTCTCCCAATATTCATATAAGGACTCTCCGTTGTATTGCCTAATCCCACATATCTCTTTTCTAATGTTGGCAGCCTTAGATGCTGGGAAATACCTTTCCCAGAATGCTTTCTTCATATCATTCCATGTAGTGATGGACCCGGATGGTAGATAGTAGAGCCATTCCTTTGCTAAATCAGCTAGAGAGAATGGGAAGGCTCCAACTTAACTTGCTCTTCCATGACTCGTATTGGTCTCATGCTTGAGCAAACTACATGGAATTCCTTGAGGTGCTTATTTGGATCCTCTCCTGCAAAACCATGAAAAGTTGGGAGAAGATGAATCAAACCAGATTTTAATTCAAAAGCTACCTCAAGATTAGCATATTCAATGCATAATGGCTGTTGACCCAAGTCTGGAGCGGCCAGCTCCTTGAGAGTTAGGTTGTCAGCTGCTTCCATCTCTCCTTGCTCCTCTTGGATATTTTGGAACAACTCCTCGATTGGTTATTGGAGAGAAGTTATAAATTCTCGAATTCTCCTAAGTCTTAAGTCTTCTTCGAATTTTGAACCACCACTGGATCATTTGAAGTACTCAAGGATACGATGTGGATGATGGCATGGGTCTAAGTCGGGCTGAGGACAATAAACCAAGTGCTTCTTGGGAGGCAACCCAAAAGGATGGAGAGCACATATTATAATCAGATTTTCTATTTCTTACTCTCTATCAGTCTATCTTTTATTGCTTTTCTTTAGTTTGTTTTGTTTAGTAATTCTTTTCTTTTACTCATGATTCTTATATTTGGGATAATAGTATTACATTAAGGACAATGTAAGAATTAAGTGTGAGGGGGAAGACTTTAGGATTTCTTATATATCAGGTTGTACTTTGCTTGTTTTGTGTTTTTAAATTGCTTTGAGAGTGTTTTAGTTACTTTCAATACTATGATGAGATATGAATTGCATGGGTCTAAAACTGATCATTGGTGGTAAGATTTTCATGAGAATTAAGCTTGACATTACTATTTTTCATGAGTTATTGTTAATATGATATGTTGATTGAGAAAGAAGCATGTTTAGACTTAAATCTGACTTGTATAATCATCCTTGTGAGTTTTTAAGCCTATATGATTGATGCATTATACATATCAATCTAATTTCTTTCTTGTGTGCTCTTATGATTACATGATTCTCTAGAAATTGCTTTAAACCTTTTTGAGACTATATTGATGCATGTGACAACATGAATATGATAGAGGCATTAGGATTATAACCAGGGCCAAACAGCCATCCTTTATTGATGTTCCAAGAGAACATCCCCCTTAGTGAACCAATTTGAGCCTACATTGAATAAGCTATTTCTCTGGTAACCACATCTTGTCCCTGACCTAAATATACTTATTTATATCCTTACCCTTGTTCTAAAGATGAATTAGCATGTTTTGAGACATATTGCAAAGACAAGGAAGATCTATTGAAAAAATTTGGGTTAGAAAAAAGAAATAAGTGTGGGGGGAAAGAAAAGAAAAGTCAAGAGAAAAAAAAGGGAATATTGCCAAATACATTCCCATGTGAAAAAAAATAATATGAAAAAGCAAAGAAAAAGAAATATGAATCATATATTGAACTTGTGGATAAAGAAAAAGATGTTACAAAGTTGTTTAGAATGAAGAAAAGACCCAACATGAATATTCGGCCTATGTATTATGTGCTTTGTAAAGAGTTTTGAGAAATTTTCTTTGTATGAATCTTATTATGTGTCTAAACTCTATGGAATCTTTGGAACCTTTGTAATAACCTTTTTCTTTTATTCTTTAACCACATTACAACCCATTGGCCCCATTACAACCTTGAATAAAGACCTCTTGATTCATGAAGTTGCATGATCTAAGTAGTGGAGAATAGGTGGACAAGCAAGCATATGGTAGAACTGTTTTCATGAGATTGATTGAGTGTAAACACTTTATCACTACTTTAAAGAGTGAAAATCATGAGAGTATCCCATATGAGAAGTTGAGATTAAGTTTGAACATGCACTATTTTGATTGAGATATGTTATGTTAATGTTAGCTTAACTCAAACCCTTTACTATCAAGCATGATTTTTTGTGAAACTCTTTAAGCTATTGATTAGTTTATAAGACTTGTTTAATGATTGTCTATAAGTTGTATTAAAGTGGACTAAATTAGATTTTCTTACTTTGTCTCTATTTGTTTTTGCTCAAGGACTAGCAAAAGACTAACTGTGGGGGAATTTGGTAAGTGCTTAAATTCATGTATTCTCATATATCTATTCCTTATATTTTATGCTTAGTTCCTTAAAATCATTGATAATTTACTATTATTTTGTGTTTTGTAGGTGTTTTGGAAGATAAGGATGGCTATGGAGTTGAAAATAATGAATTTGGACAAGAAATGAAATTTCTAGCACAAAGGAAAGCTGACTGCCTATCAAGGAGACACTATGTGGCTAAACCTAACCTAAACCTTCCTTAAATAAAATAGTGGCTTATCATATACTCTTCATTCATAAAAACCCTAGTTGAAAAAAACCATTCCCACACCTAAAAGAGGGCTAGCAATAGCTTTTATTTCACCTTGAAGAAGTTCAGTCGCACCTTTACTTAACCATCCATGGGTTGCCCTAATTCTTTCTTTAATAAATACCCTAGTTGAATTATATTTGTCCTAGTCAAACAATGAGTGGCAGCAAGCTATTATTGGCTCTCAACTTTGTAGTCTTGAATTAATTGCATTAATTGCAAGAATCTTTCCTTAAAGCTAATCCTTGTCAAAGTAGGAGAATTAAATCAGCTATAACTTTCCTTATTTTTACATGCTTTGGCTGCAAGTAAAGTATCTTTCCTTATTAAAGAGTGCTTTGACTACTATTAATTCTTTTTTTTCTTAAGTGAATAAACCTTGGCTACCAAGTATTTCTATCTTTCCTTAAACACATCAAACAAGTTAGCCACTTTTCTTTGAATGCTTAACCCTAGCCACAAGTTAGCAAAACACAGTGAAAGAGTCGCAACTCATTAAAAGGAAGCCCTACATTCTGCCTATAAATAGAGACAAGGGGGGAGCCATCCAAGACACTTCTACAGCCATTATTATTCTGTTTTCTACTTTGTTTGAGAGAGTTTGAGAGAGCAAGAGGCTGAATAATTAATATTCTTCTTCTTCTTATTATTATTCTTTCTTTCTTTAGTTTTCATCTTATTTTCTTTTTAATTCTATGTTTATGTTAACAATGCCTATGCAAGGCTAAACTTTTCTTTGGTTAAGGGTGATTCAAAGCCTTAGACATGTTATGTAATTAATTTTCAGATTCTATCATATATTAGTTTCCTATCAAAGTTGTTTATGTTCTTTTACAAGAATTGTTTATGATTTTTATCTTGATTTGTTTAGGATGCATACTAGATATATCTTGATAATTATCTAATGCTAGTTTAAGAAACTTGATACGTAGCTTGTCTTGATTTCTTATTCAATAGTAGCAATTTGTAATTCATGATTATGTTGGGTTTTCAGGAATTATGAAGTGGAACATAACATAAGTTGAATAAATCCATGTTTATGTGTTTATTGCTTAGATCAACCTATCTTTCTCATCTTAAAGCTGCTATCACTTTGAATCTATAGATGTTTATCTTAGGTTATTTGATAGTTAGAGATTAAGTAGTGGCGTTTGTCCTATTTAACTACAAACTAGGGAAGAATTGGGGTAACATGAGAGGTTGGTATCTACGGTTGTTAGCTTTGATAAATAATTGATATTGATAGGTCTGAATTTGATTCTTAATGATGTTTAGTGGTGGAGAATAAACCTTTAGCCATATTTCTCATATCTGATTACTTCTTATTTACTTGCTTTCTTACTTTTATTGTTTGCTTTAGTTTAAATTGATTCCAAAACCCCTTTTACTTTTGTTTTCTTGTTTTTAAGTGATAAACTATTAACTTATAAACTAAAACCTAATCCCTGAGGACTCGACCCTTGCTCACTACTATACCTAACAATTGATCTTTTTAGTGCAAAGATTAAATAAGATATACTCTTTTGAGTGCATTAGTTTTCAAAATGTTTTCTTAAAAGCTTTTCTTTTCTTTTTTTTCTTTTTCATTTTTTTTTCAAAGAAAGCAAAGTTTACAACATTTTCTCCTCTCTTTTCCTACTTGGTCGAGCCTAAGAGACCTTCATTGTGTTTATGTCTATTTCATGCTTCTTGGTTTCTATTTTGATGTGGTTGTGCTATTGTGGTAAGGTAGATTTTTCCCTTTTGTTTTCTTTTAAAATGAAAGGGTTTTGAGCTTGATGATCTTGGTTTTTACGAAGTGATGGTTTGAGCCGGATTTAACATCGAAGAGACCAAACTTTGAGCCAACCTTATTTTCATGTTTGTTTACATTTTTTTTCTTATATATTGTTATTTTCATATATATCTTGCTGGTTGTGTGATTTATATTGCTTATTTCTCTTTAAAGTAATGATTTTGAGCTTGATGATCTTGGTTTTTACCAAGTGATGGCTATAGCCGGATTAACATCCAAGGGGCTAGCCTTGATCCAATCATTTTTGCTTGCTGTAAATCATGTTTTCAAACCATTTCCAGCATGGTTTTGGTTAGGATCAACTAATGATCCATAGCCAAAACCTATTTTTCAAACTAGTTGGAAAAAACAATGTTTTGCAAGTTGGATATGCTGATATCGGGCAATATTATCACTATGCATTTTTGGTCCAAATAAAAAACTGTTTTAACCTCGTTTAGTGCATCTTTAGATGAGTCCATGGTTAAAATTTCAAATTTTTTTGAGTTTTCCTTAAAGGTCTAAAAAATAGTTTTTGGCAAAACTAGTTTTAGTTAGATATGCTGAGTTTGGGGCAATTTTGGCCTAGGCATTTCTTGTCCAAATAAAAAACTGTTTTAACCTCATTTAGTATACCATTAGATGAGTCCATGGTTAAAATTTAATATTTTGTTTTAGTTTCTTTTAAGGGTTTAAAAAATAGTTTGATAAAATCGGGTTTTGGTGGTTAAAAACAAGCTTTGAAACAAGTTAATGGCTAAATGTTTTTTCTGCATTTAGGGGGCTGACCGAGTCCTATAGTGGGCTGTTCTAGGTCATTTTTTTATCATTTAAGACTTAAAAAAATATGGTTTTGATAAACCGATTCATGGGTGGGTAATCTGAACTTTCAAAACCGAGCAAAGACTAGGATTTTTACAAGAGGCCATTTGGCCATGTGGGTTTTCATGTAAAAAATTGCATCTTTTTTAGGTTATTTTGGCTTTCAAAAATGTTTGCATGATGATTTAATTTTATGATTTGATATTCATGTTGTTATTTTGATTATGATATTTGTTGAATGTGAATATTCTATGATCATGTCATTTCGAGATTGGTGCCCATATGATCTTTTTGTGCCATGTCATGAATTCTTTAGCCATGTCATAATAAGATTTTTATCATGCCATGCATGCCATGTCATGAATTCTATAAGGTTTTGCCATGTCATGTTATAAGATTTTTCCATACCGTGCATGCCATGTCATGAATTCTATACCATGTTATAATAATGTTTTGCCATGTCATGCATGCCATGCCATGAACTCTTTACAATGTTATAAGAATGTATGCCATGTCATGAATTCTTTTACAATAATATAATAAGATTAGCCATGTCTTGTATTGTCACACCCCAAATTCAGGGCATGTGACCGGCCAGAGACAAGGTATGCCTCTGCCTCCGAAGCCTGAATATACCCACGAAACCAAATCAAACAAAATTTTGGCATAATCTCGCCCTACATGGGGGTTTGCCTCTCAATCATCAACATTTGTAATGTAATAATCATCAACACATGACATCTCGGTTTGGACACTTCTGATAGGGAGTAACCAAGATGCCCCGCAGTAGACTCAACCTTTATGACATACAAACATACATTTATATTATATCATAAAGGCATAAGCATCACCAGATCATACTAGGCCTCCGTGGCGTTATACAACATACATCACTTAGATACATCAGTTTACAAAATATAAAGTACATATACATCATACACAAAATGCATAGGACTCATGATACCCTAGTGACTGTAAAATGTATCCCACCATCGCCACTGCTTACCACGTTCTGTGTCAATCCGCTTACCACAAGTATACGAGCAACTAGCTATCCGAAATCTGGGAAGAGCTGGGTCTATCAAGATCTGAAAAAAGAATGAAAATAAACGGAGTGAGCCGAAAGACTCAGTGAGCATAAGGTAACTAGGAAGAGTACTTGGAAGATTCATGCTTCCTTTCTTAACCACTTAAGCATAAACAAGACATATCAAGTATGTTTAATTAACCAAAAAGTAATATTTAAAAATTGTTTCGGGACATATAAAAATTATTTTTCCCATATGAAATCTTCTATGCTGAGCGCTGAATATAAATGGGCCATTGGCTAGCTAGAATCGATAGCTAAAAATATGTAACACTCGATTTTACGTGTATACCTCTATAATTATCATTTAGGAATTTTTCATGACTATAACATCAAAACATCCCGGACTTATACCCACCCGTAATATTTGTCATCCTAAACTATCTTGTCCACATCATCCCGGACTCATCCTGTTCGTATCATCCCGGACTCATCCTGCCCGTACCATACCGGACTCATCCTCCCCGAAACACAATAGCATTCCGAACATCATCCTGTCCGTAAAGCAATAGCATCTCGGACATCACCTTGTCCGTACAATAATAGCATCCCGGACATCACCTGTCCGTAAAACAATAGCATCCCGGACATCACCCTGTCCGTACAACAATAGCATCCCGGACATCACCCTGTCCGTACAACAATAGCATCCCGGACATCACCCTGTCCGTACAACAATAGCATGATGTATTAAATTTGTTTATCTTATTAAATGATTTATATAATATGCTAGGTAACAGCTTCTACACTAGCATATTTCTACTTATGTTTATAAGCATTACAATTTCACTTAGACATTTTATCAAACAACTTGTGTGCATAACATTTAATCTACAATGTCTAACTATCCTTAAATATTGAACCATCCTATACAATATCATTAATCAACCAATTTCACAAATTAGTAACCATAATGCCTCAAACACAATTCCATACTATTGTTTCTTTAATCTGACAAGTACAACCATAATCCGAACCTTGCCCAACATCTCAATTAAGCATATTCGAGGATTTCAAATAGCTCACATTCATTATTATTCAACTCCATAACACTTACCTCATGTAACCATATTAACACCACACTTACGCCTTTGATCCGCATAAGGTTCGAAACTTACCATCTTCGTAATCCGAGCAATCTTTCATGTTTCAATATCCATATCAATCAACAATGCATATAAGACAACAACTACCTCCTAGATTAACCTAAATACTCATTGTGTTGTTTCGAGTATTAAAGCGGCACTTTCGTGACTTTGTCGCGATCCCAGGCGAACTCCACGATATGGATACCTATGACATCTTCAGGATATTCTGTAAATATTTTACAACTACAGGACACTCAAATTCCCATTATTTATAATAGTTAGCTGCTATCCAAAAAATTTCAGCTTAAGAATTTTTACAAATAAATTTTTACACTTAGCTTGGATTAAAATTCGGAGCAACAATCAACTAGAAAGTTGCTCACACGATGACAGCAAAGCTAATGGTGGCCTCGAACAAACAATGAAGGTGGCGGCACCACCTCATGGGCAAGCTAGGGTTTCAGCCAAACTTGTTTTAGCCTCTAAATTTTGATTCAAAGCTATCCGATACTAATTTATGGTTTAAGGAGGCGGAGGAACACCTCCCGTGGAGGAAAAAAATGGTGGCAACATGGTGGTTCACCACCACCAATTTTTAGCCCACATGGTTTCTCATAGTTAAAGGAAAAATCTTCAAAATATAACATCAAAATCAAGCTTAGAACATGAAGTTACCTTTGGGTTTGTGAAATCTTTGAAAATTTTGATGATTTGCCTAGTAAACGGAGGAGAGAGAAAGCTTGGAAGCAAGCTTCCATGGCTTCCCTCTTTCTTTCTCTCTTTTCTAGTTTTCACGTGAAAATGGGGGAGGAAGAAGTCTGATTTTCAGACTTAATAAGTGAGTCATGGTCAAATAACCATTTTCCCTTGCTTTGTCTTTTAGTACCTTAGCCGGCCAACGTGTAATTTTAACGTTCAGAAGCCCTTTTTCACTTTTCTTGACACGAATATGTTCCAAATATGATAATATACTGATCTGCATGTTCGGGTAATTTTTTGATATCCTGAAACCCAAATCCGAGCCTCGGAGCGCTAACGGGTCAATATTTTGACTTTTTCAATTTTAGCTCCGATTTTTGTTTTGATTTCACCAGTAGCTTGCTAACATCGTTTTTATGTCTATATTAATCCATTGATCCATTTAAAACCTTTTTCGGACCTTCTCGCGGTCAGTTCTCGATTTTCATTCCTTTAGGTTACTTAAGGACGTATCCGGTTTGAACTCTGTTTTTGATTTTTCTTGTCATATACATAATCCTCTTATGTCATAACATATGTCCATGTGTTCGGATCAGTTCCAAAAAATCCCGAACCATGTTTTTACGGTAATTTACGCTAGCGTCACTAAATGACGAATTAGACAATTTTAGTTATCGGATTTGATTTTAATGTCCAATTTTTGATCTAAACATCATATTATTATCCTATATGATCACTTAGTGCATTGGTACCATTTACAAACTAAAAACAAAATTTTGGGTAAAATAACCAAAATACCCCTGGTTCACATTTTCTCGATTTTTTTGCCGATTCTTGTTCTAACACTCCCAAATAATGTTATATCACATATCAACACTATGTGAAGTTAAATTATCACATTTATGGACTTTCCCCTATCCCGACTTTTAGTCAATTTGGGGTTGAATCACTTAATCACTCGATTAAACCCCCAACTCTATAATTGATCATACAACATGTGTACCACATGGTAGCCCATCCTTTCTATAGGCATTTCAAAGTTTATCCTCGAGCCATCCGCATGTTATAATTGTCTCGAATTGATCTCGTACTTATGAGGGTCTTACAATTCTTCCCCTTAATAAAATTCGTCCTCGAATTTTGCATAAAGTCATCTTATATAAAAGTACAGGTGCTATCTGTGGTTGTCTCACATGAAAATCGTCTGACATGAATCCCCATATCATAAGTACATGAAGCACAGAGTGTACACCACTCATCTCAGGTGGTAGGTCTAACTCAATATCTGAAATGGTCCGATATACCTCGGACTCAGCTTGGTCCATCCGCCAAAGCTCATAACATTCTTGAAAGGTGAAACTTTCAAGAATACTTAGTCACATGCTATCGGCATACGACTTCTGCCTACGCTAGCAGTTACTAATATATCTTTGATTAACTACACCTTTTTCTAGATGTACCGTACCATATCTGAAATGAACAACTAATATCCTCCTGTCTCAAATCAATTGACAGGATATTGGCACATCCGGCCACACAATGTCTCGGTCCTAGTTTTGCAATGATCAACAATAAACAAACTCGGATCGCAATCTGAAATAGTCAATAAGATAAGCCCGAAACTAGACCGAAATACCAGAAAAGGTATCATCTGCATACTATACTGAAAACTGTTAATATATACAAACTCAATCAATGATAGGTATCGATCCCGATTCTCCTCGGAATCTAGTATATTAACACATAACATGTCCTCAAGGACTGATCATCTGTCCATAAATGAAATACGGTACTAAATCACAACTGTATTTCAGAAGCTACCTGGAATGATTTCCAAAGTTTAACTGTAAACTTGATGTCTCGATCAAGCACAATAAACACGAAAACTTCACAAAGACCCAATCTGGTCTAAATAGAGTCTAGCACACTGACTTATGTTATATGTAATTTTACCCGGAATCAAGTGTGCTAATTTAGTCAGTCTATCGACAATCACTCAAATAAAATCACATTCCTTGCCTACCTTAGGCAAGCCTATATCTAGGCCCCATAATGACTTTATCTCAATCCCATTATTATCTATTCAACTTTATAACCTATTTGAATCTCATTATTGTATATTAAACTCTGTAGCATTACTGCTGGCTTCTGATGCTCAGCTTAAACTGCTAGCAAAGTAAACATTTAATCACCACTCCATAACAATGTGCTCCATACTCTGTCACTAATAGAACTATTTGAACTCACGATAAATTATAACTGTATCGAGGTACAAGACATAAGAAAAATTGGGTGCCACTTCGAGGATTTTACCTCGAACACCTTCTATCTCGAGGGCTACTAATCAATTATATAAATGGGGGGTTTCCCTTACTATTAACTATCAGTAATATTTTAAAACATTGCCACAATATTGACTTTATCCAATGATAGAAAAATAATACACTCATAGTCTTTTAATATTTCCAACATCAATCCTGTTTCAATCAATTTTTCCTCTGATCACACTACGCTTTCGCTGCACAGCTCTGACTCATTCTTTCAACTATACATGCTTCATAAATAACATTGTGTCTCGTATGTTCACTACATTCGTTCACTAAACCATTCATTTATACCATATCAATAGATGTAACTTCAGACCAACACTATCATCAAATTATACTCAAGTACAATCCAAATATTAAATAACCGGTACTAGGGCAATATGTCTCAATCAAGTACAATAACCAGAAAACTCCATATTTCACATAGTCACGAGATTAATGTAATAATTCATGATCAAATCCCTCACATCTAGTTTCACGTGCTAGCACATAACCTGGACAAAGTCCGTGTGGTGATGATCTGCCAGGCATAGCCCCTCAAGTCATCTAAGATATATGATGATCTTCGCCTATTAAGGCCCATCATCTTAAACTCAGGAACTAGTGCGAGAATGAAATCTCAAAACTCCCTGGTGTACAAGGGAAACATAAACATCCACATCTGTATATTTATCCGTCTAGATTACCGCTAGACAACACAACCACATAATCAATATAACCCGCTTAGAAACTATACTAGGCTATCATGACTATACCATCAGTTTTATCTGCCTAGGTAAGCTACTAGGCTAGCCACAATAAGTATACATCAATCTTACGGCATTGGCATCCATGCCAAATCATATTCTCATCTTGGTTACTTAGGATCTTCCAAGGATATATATTTTCATTCAAGCATTAAATCAAACACCTTGTAGGCATAATAATCGCCTTCCTCCTAGGCATTTTCATAAGCACCTTGTGTGTGATTTATAATCCAACTTAAAATATATCCTTTAGCACTCAAACATTACCCAGCCTACAAGTTCAGTTTAATATCCAACCACCACCATTTCACAACATCCTCAACATCAATAACAAATCTTGGAACTAGGTCGAAATACTTCAAAGTTCCTTGAAATACAACTCAATATATAGTGCTCAAATTAAATGAAATCAGTTTGCCAAAACCAGACTAAGGTTATACCTGTCACCATGGTAGTAGATGCAAAATCACGAGCTTGTCCTCTATTGCCCATAGTATGTTGTCTGCCCACAGACTGTTGTTCCCTACCCTGGGAACCCTGACCTGTCTATAGTGCTACTAACCCTGCTGATTGCCCTAGATATGCTGTAGCTGGATGTGGAGCTCGCACTGATGGGGACGAACCTGGACCTAATGGGCAATCTCTCTTGAAATGCCCTGGCCTGCAACATCTATAACATACACCAGTCAATCTCCTCCTCCTCCTCCGACTACTGACTTCTCTATCCCTCCACATCCATGATTCTAGGGTTGTTCTAACCTTTAGTCCATATGGCCTTGTTTGCCTAGATGTTTCTCTTTCATATCTCACTCTCTCCCGTGACCTATCCTCGAATCGTCTTAACCTCTCGTATTCATGAATTCCTAAATCCCTTTCACTTTCTGGTAAAAATTCTCGAAGAAACTCAACACTAAATTCTGACTAGTCAAGGGGAGGGTCATCAATCCGCCTTTTGGCTACTAAAGAGATATACCATGCATGTGCCCTACCATACAGCTGAAATCTCACTAATTGTATGGCTTTAGTCGGCGAGCACCCTAAGCCTACACCGTTGGCCGTACTCTTCTAAAAACCTTCTAGGATCAAAATCGGATTCCACCCCTGCAAAACTAGGTGTTAACGTTCCTCCAAAGTAGGTAAGGTTATATGCTGATAGAGTGTATATTGTCCTAACAACCACTCATTACTAACAACACCTGGCTCAAGGAATTTGGTCGAACAGTCGTGGTTGTCATTGTTCTATCACCAGCTCTACTAGGGCTTGAATATATTAATATGTTCTATTTACCATATCCAACAACTATTCATATGTGTCGTCATCTAATAATACTCCAGCAATCCTATCTATTTCCTTAGTAGCAGACCTACTACTACCCTCACTCTGGCCTCTAACCTCAGGGCCAATAAAAATATTATCCAGGACCTCAGGCTCTCGGTCCCTCGATACGTCTCTATATCTATGAGATCGTGATCGTGACAGCATTGTATTTAGAAAATAAATATACTGTCAATAATTCCACAACATTCTTGATACAATTCTATATGTACTAGCTGGCTTATAGATTACCCGACGTAACCGCATGTGATGATGGACATATGTAGGGGTAGTACACTACTTACCGATACCCAGGATTACTTGTAAGCAATGTACTACAACCCTACCCCTTTTGCAGTCACTGACCTCTAGCCCATGCTCTGATACCACCTTTGTCACACCCCAAATTCAGGGCATGTGACCGGCCAGAGACAAGGTATGCCCCTGCCTCCGAAGCCTGAATATACCCACGAAACCAAATCAAACAAAATTTCGGCATAATCTCGCCCTACATGGGGGTTTAACATTTGCAATGTAATAATCATCATCAAATGACATCTCGGTTTGGACACCTCCGATATGGAGTAATTAAGATGCCCCACAGCAGACTCAACCTCTATGACATCTTATATACAAGCATACATTTATATTATATCATAACGGCATAAGCATCACCAGATCATACTAGGCCTCCGTGGCCATTATACATCATACATCACATAGATACACCAGTTTACAAAATATAAAGTACATATAGTGACTGCAAAATGTATCCCACCATCGCCATTGCTTACCACGTCCTGGGTCAATCCGCTTACCACAAGTATACGAGCAACTAGCTATTCGAAATCTGGGAAGAGCTGGGTCTATTAGGATCTGAAAAAGAATGAAAACAAACGGAGTGAGCCGAAAGACTCAGTGAGCATAAGGTAACTAGGAAGAGTACTTGGAAGATTCATGCTTTTTTTCTTAACCATTAAAGCATAAACAAGACATATCAAGTATGTTTAATTAACCAAAAAGTAATATTTAAAAATTGTTCTGGAACATATAAAAATTATTTTTCCAATATGAAATATTCTATGCTAAGCGTTGAATATAAATGGGCCATTGGCCAGCTAGAATCGATAGCCAAAAATATGTAAAATTGATTTTACGTGTATACCTTTATAATTATCATTTAGGAATTTTTTATGACTATAACATCAAAACATCCTGGACTTATACCAGTCCGTAATATTTGTCATCCCAAACTATCTTGTCCATATCATCCCAGACTCATCCTGTTCGTACCATCCCGGACTCATCTTGTCCATACCATCCCAGACTCATCTTGTTCGTACCACAATAGCATTCTGGACATCATCCTGTCCGTAAAACAATAGCATCCCGGACATCACCTTGTCCGTACAATAATAGCATCCCAGACATCACCATGTCCGTACAACAATAACATCCCGGACATCACCCTATCTGTACAACAATAACATCCCGGACATCACCCTGTCCATACAACAATAGCATCCCGGACATCACCTTGTCCGTACAACAATAGCATCCCGGACATCACCCTGTCCGTACAACAATAGCATCCCGGACATTACACTGTCCATACAACAATAGCATCATGGACATCACCCTGTCCTTACAATAATAGCATCCCATACATCACCATGTCCGTACAACAATAGCATGATGTATTAAATTTGTTTATCTTATTAAATGATTTATATAATATGCTAGGTAACAGCTTCTACACTAGCATATTTCTACTTATGTTTACAAGCATTACAATTTCACTTACACATTTTATCAAACAACTTGTGTGCATAACATTTAATCTACAATGTCTAACTATCCTTAAATACTGAACCATCCTATACAATATCATTAATCAACCAATTTCACAAATTAGTAACCATAATGCCTCAAACACAATTCCATCCTATTGTTTCTTTAATCCGACAAGTACAACTACCATCCGAACCTTGCCCAACATCTCAATTAAGAATATCCGAGCATTTCAAATAGCTCACATTCATTATTATTCAACTCCACAACACTTACCTCATGTAACCATATTAACACCACACTTATGCCTTTGATCCGCGTAAAGTTTTAAACTTACCATTTTCGTAATCCGAGCAATCTTTCATGTTTCAATATCCATATTAAATCAACAATGCATATAAGACAACAACTACCTCCTAGATTAACCTAAATACTCATTGTGTTGTTTCAAGTATTAAAGCGACACTTTCGTGACTTTGTCGCGATCCCGGGCGAACTTCACGATATGGATACCTACGACATTTTCAGGATATTCTGTAAATATTTTATAACTAAGGGACACTTAAATTCCCATTATTTATAATAGTTAACTGTTGTCCAAAATTTTTCAGCTTAAGAATTTTTACAAATAAATTTTTACACTTAGCTTGGATTAAAATTTGGAGCAATAATCAACTAGAAAGTTGCTCACACGATGACAGCAAAGCTAACGGTGGCCTCGAACAAACAAGAAAGGTGGTGGCACCACCTCATGGGCAAGCTAGGGTTTCAGCCAAACTTTTTTTAGCCTCTAAATTTTGATTCAAAGCTATCCCATACTAATTTATGGTTTAAGGAGGTGGAGGAACACCTCCCGTGGCAGAAAAAAATGGTGGCAACATGGTGGTTCACCACCACCAATTTTTAGCCCACATGGTTTCTCATAGTTAAAGGCAAAATCTTCAAAATATAACATCAAAATCAAGCTTAGAACATGAAGTTAGCTTTGGGTTTGTGAAATCTTTGAAAAATTTGATGATTTGCCTAGTAAACGGAGGAGAGAGAAAGCTTGAAAGCAAGCTTCCATGGCTTCCCTCTTTCTTTCTCTCTTTTCTAGTTTTCACGTGAAAATTGGGGAGGAAGAAATCTGATTTTCAGACTTAATAAGTGAGTCATGGTCGAATAACCATTTTGCCCTTGCTTTGTCTTTTAGTACCTTAGCCGGCCAACGTGTAATTTTAACGTTCAGAAGCCCTTTTTCACTTTTCTTGACACGAATATGTTCCAAATATGATAATATACTGATCTGCATGTTCGGGTAATTTTTTGATATCCTGAAACCCAAATCCGAGCCTCGGAGCGCTAACGGGTCAACATTTTGACTTTTTAAATTTTAGCTCCGATTTTTGTTCTGATTTCACCAGTAGCTTGCTAACATCATTTTATGTCTATATTAATCCATTGATCCATTTAAAACCTTTTTCGGACCTTTTCGCGGTCAGTTCTCGATTTTCATTCCTTTAGGTTACTTAAGGCCGTATCCGATTTCAACTATGTTTTTGATTTTTCTTCTCATATACATAATCCTCATATGTTATAACATATGTCCATGTGTTCGGATCAATTCCATAAAATCCCGAACCATGTTTTTACAGTAATTTACACTAGCGTCACTAAATGACGAATTAGACAATTTTAGCTATCAGATTTGATTTTAATGTCCAATTTTTTATCTAAACATCATATTATGATCCTATATGATCACTTAGTCCATTGGTACCATTTACGAACTAAAAACAAAATTTTGGGTAAAATGACCAAAATACCCCTGGTTCACATTTTATCGATTTTTCTGCTGATTCTTGTTCTAACACTCCCAAATAATGTTATATCACATATCAACACTATGTGAAGTTAAATTATCACATTTTATGGACTTTACCCTATCTCAACTTTTAGTCAATTTGGGGTTAAATCACTTAATCACTCGATTAAACCCCCAACTTTACAATTTATCATACAACATGTGTACCACATGGTAGCCCATCATTTCTATAGGCATTTCAAAGTTTAACCTCGAGTCATCTGCATGTTATAATTGTCTCGAATTGATCTCGTACTTACGAGGGTCTTACATGTTTGCCATGTAATGTTCGCCATGTCATGATAATTATGCATGTTGTTTGATTTATGTTTATATCTTAGTATTAATTTGCATATCCATGATCATTTTAAAATGATTTTGAATGCATGGAAAATAATAATGGTTTTTAATAAAGTAAGGTTGTTCTCGAGTTAAAATAATTCATGAGTTCTCTACTGAGTCTGCCGGGGAGAATATCATCAATTAAAATTAATAACGGAATATCCTTTTTCTCAAAAAACGAGGGTGATTCGAAAAATTTCAAAATAAAGGAAAAATTCTATGTTTTGCCGGACCTGCCGGGAAATATATAAAATTTTATATTAATAAATTCCGGATCATTCTTAAATAATATGATTGTTTTTAAAAGGGAATTAATTTTAAATGCCGAACCTAAAACCAACTTTTACCGAGACTTGAGAGAACACATGATTAATAAGGTACCGTTTTATACGGGTGTTGTGGGGGTGCTAATCCTTCCCTGCACGTAATCAACTCCCGAACCCGCTTTTGCTTTTCTCTGGTTTTTAAAGCGCAGACCTCGAAATTGGTTTTTCTTAAAATGTTTTAATTATTTTAAAAATGTTTTATAAAAATCGATTTTAATAGGTGACCAATCACACCTAGTCAAAAAAGATCGGTGGCGACTCCATTTTTTCGATATTGTTTTAAAACCCTCATTTTTATTTAAGAGGAACCACAAATTATTTTCTTTTTCCTCTTTCTCCCAATGTCACTTAACAGATCCCGCAATAGGATTTTTTCCGTTATGACAATTGTATTTTTCTTTTCTAATTTTTACTTAAACAGTATAATTGTTTTTTTTGCCACATAGTGGATGTGGCAAAAAATTAGTACTATTATAAAACCTCGACTAAGTTTGATATTATAAATTAAGTTATACCAATTCAGCTTGAGAATTGATAAAAAATGACAATTTATAAAAATATAACTATTAATATGATTATAATAATTATATAATTTTCCTTAAAAGTAAAATAAAAAATATTTTAAAATTCATTTCTACCTACCCTTTGCTCATTTTAAAACATATACATGTGTAATTAATCCTTTTTCTATTTTTTTTACATTTTATTTTTTAATATTTATCTAAATAATTAAATCATTCTATCCATTTCAATTCGAGCCATATAATGATGTATATAAGAATAGGACTACTTAATAATAAAGCTATGATTGAGTTTGAAATCATTAATCAAATGATAGGATACCAATTCAGATGAAAAATTAACGAAAAGACAAATTATATATGTATTAATAATACTTTAACATAATAATTTATTTTCCTTGAAAATAATGTAGGGAAATTCATATTTTAAAATATGTTTCTGTGTATTTTTTTTCATTTTAAAAACATATTCGGATAATTATTTTATTTCTTTGTCTCTTTTATATTTAAAATCAAATGTAAAGTTTTTTTAATTTAAATATTTATGTAAATAATCAAACATTTTTATTTATTGCATAAACTAAGGATGTGTTTGATAATGTATTGAAAATTTTCAATACATTGAAATAGAAATTTTTTAAGAGTTTAATTTTTCAATGTGTTAGTTTGATAACTCGTATTAAATATTACTTAATAAAAAAATTTTAACAAAAAAAATATTAAATGAATTATCTTTTCTTTTACAAAAATGATATATTTAAATTATCTTTTAAATTTTATTTAAAATTATCCAGAATAATATAAAATGTTATGTTAATAAAGTTAAAATTATGAAATGAATAATTTTTAAATTTTAACATTTAAAGCTATTAAACAATATAATTATATTCAATGCTTAATTTTCGATAACACACTAAACAATTTTTATAATAAAAATTCATGCTTATAAAGTAAATATTTAATATTTTAATTTATCAAATGATACTATTTATTTGAAATTTCATAATACGGTAAAAATTGAAAAAAATAAAAAAGCAGAGATGGAAAAGCGCAAAAAAAAAAAAAAAAAAAAATTGGGTTTGTAGATGGAAAGCAGATAAAACGGGGAAGAAAGAGTAATAGTAGTCCTAGTAATAATAATAAAGAAAAAAAATTTGAAGATGGAGGGCTTGAAGGTGTGGAGGCTATCCTCATCCATTGCAAGGCCTTCGAGTTTGAGGCAACTATTTGGATTGGGTTCTTCCTCTGGTCTAGTCCTCCGCTGCTTAGATAATGGCGCTGCCACCACTACCAACACCAGGCTGCCCTCTCGCAACCGGCGGTCTTCGACTTCCACATCCACTTCCACTTCGGACCGTGAAGCCGTCCGTGCCATCCGCCTGAAAAAGGTGGAACAATTGCGGAGCAAAGGGTTGGAGCCGTATGGTTATAAGTGGGATAAAAGTCATAGTGCTAGGGAGCTGCAAGAAATATACAAGAATCTAAAGAAGGGTGAAGAGTTGGATAGTGAGAGTCATCATGTCTCTATAGCAGGCAGAATTGTGGGTCGCAGAGCCTTTGGGAAACTTGCTTTTCTCACTTTAAGAGATCACTCCGGCACTATTCAGGTTTTTCAATTTGTTTTTGTTTCTCATTCATAATCTGTATTATTCTGCCATAATGTCAGTAACATTTCGATTATTATATTTCTATCAAATGGTTGTAGCTATATTGTGAGAAGGAAAGGCTTTTGAATGATCAGTTTGAGCAGTTAAAGACACTTGTTGATGTTGGTGATATATTGGGTGCTTCTGGCTCTATCAAGAGGACTGAGAAAGGTAAACTTCTTCATTACAGAAAATTTACTCTCATTACCATCTATTCTAATCTCTATCAGTGTATATTGTAAAAGCCAAAGAAGCTCCCCTTTATTTTATTACATAGTTTTTCTGCTTTACTGTTCAGGGGAGCTTTCTGTTAAGGTGGATTCTTTTGCAATTCTTACAAAATCTCTACTTCCGCTGCCTGACAAGTTTCATGGTTTAACTGACATTGATAAGCGTTACCGTCAAAGGTGACTTGTTATCTCTAACTTCTATTTTCTCTTTTTTGGTATTCATTATGAATCATCTTATATTGCACTCAGTCAAACACATATTTCCAATCCATCCCATTGTCCGGGTAATAATTGATAATCTTACTGAGCTCCTCAATTAATTTTTGCTGGATATTTGACCCTCAATTAATCATCTTTTCATGGCATTATTAACATACTTCATTGTCTTTTACTCATTAGCAATCACATCAATGAAGTTTTTAGTGCATAACTCTTACTCCTCTGATAACACATTGGAAATTGTTTGGTTTCCTTTACATGTTTTATTCTAGGTGTTTCTTTTGATATTGCTGGTGTGTTTCGCCCCTTTGACCATATTTACCCCCCCCCCCATGTTTAGGTATGTTGATATGATTGCAAATCCTGAAGTAGCTGATATATTCCGGAAACGAGCAAAGGTGATGTATTTCCACTATCCAGAATGATGTTGAAATCACCTTTTTCTTTCTTACTATCGGGTTGTTCTTATAACAGTTTAATCATTTGGTTATTTGTCTCTAGACTGACTTGCACTTTTACACTCTAAGCATCCTTTGGTTGCTCATAACCAAGAGAAAAGTTACTTGTTCTTCTAGGGATATAGAGTAATTCATCTTCTATAGAACTACATATCAGTTGGTTCACATGTTTGGTCTCCATCATGATATCGGTTTATATTCTTAGACAAAAGCAATTATTATGTTGCATAATTTTCCTTTTCCCTAATATCTCCTTTCTTGCTTTCCATAAATCAAGTAGAACTTTGTTTTAGTCATGGTGAAAATCATATAGCTATTGGTTATATCTAGAGGATTTATGCATTCTTACCGCACTTATTGATTTTATTACACAAAGTTCTACTTGGTTGTAAATAATGTATAAGATGTTATTATGTGATATTAGCACTTATTGAATAACATTTCTAATAACTAAAGTATAAGATATTATTATGTGATATTGATTGCATAGATAATGTTATTTTAGAATCACAAGTATAAATATTTTATATTTACAATGAGTTTAAAATAATTTATGACATATTTTAGTAAATTAAAAGATAGATAGCTTAATCATTATATTATGAATAAAGTTGAATTTGTGTGATGGCGAGGATGTAAAACTTTGGATTGTGGCTTAGAAGTTTGACTTTTTTTAATGGAATTTTAGTGAAAGAATGTTGTTTATGCCACACATCACAATCCTAGTACGGAATCACCACTTTAAGAGCAGAATTCCTCAAACAATTTAATAGATGGTAATATTTTGTTAATAGCCTGATTTATTAAGCAATAAATGGAGGTAACAAATTAAAAAACAGGGATTTATACTGACTATGTGATTTGATAAAATATTTGAATCATCTGGTTGTCTATTTAGAACTTGTTTAAAATGGCTATTAAGTTATGGATTGCTTTTACGTGTATGTATGTATGTATGTATGTTCATATGTGTGCATGTCTTGTTTTTCTGGTGCCTATGTGATTTCAGCTTTGACGCTTTTAAATTGTATTCTTATTAACCTTTCTTTTAGTAGATCATGAGGGAGATACGGAAGACGGTAGAATTTCAAGGTTTTGTTGAAGTTGAAACTCCAGTTTTGCAGGTTTGTGAATAAATACATAGTTTTTGTGGGTGTTGGCTTTTTTGATAGTGGTACATATTTTACTGATTGTTAACTGAACAACCTTTTGATCTAACTTCTTCAAAGCTTTTTCTTGTTCACCACTATTAAGCAAAATGAATGTGAATTCTTCTAGGTGGAGATGGGAATTCACATTGCTTTCTATCTATTGGGATGTTAATTGAGTGGTCTTTAATGTCAAAAACCTACCTAGAAAAAGGCTACATTTACTCTGTTCCACATTGGCTCTCTGGGACCTTGATAGGTTTAGAGCAACGTAAAGTCTAATTTGCAGATGTCTCCACAAAAAAAAAAAAAAAAATGGTTTGTTTGGTTTTTGATTCATTTTCATTAAAAAATTGAAAATAACTGTCAAAACTTATTTGGTTGTGTTTTTTTTTTTTTTTTGTTGAAAAAAACAAGCAGCACAATCCTTCGTTGGAGAACATCATATGGAAATGGAATACATAGGAAAATAATTATATAACCACCAAAGGCAGGTTAGAACAAAACTTGTTTGGTTGTTAATATATAAAATGTTTTCTGGAATATTTTTGTATTCACTGCTTTCAAGGAAAGCATAGAGAAAACACCAAAAACAGTAAAAAAAAACGAAAGAGTCTCTTCCATCTATGGTCTTACTAAAATAGCCAAGTGTTCAGATCTCACAAAATGCAAATCAAGAAGCACATGGGTAGTAAAAGTAGCAGCTAGCTTTAGATGAAACACTTGTTCTTATTTGATTGATTGAAAGGTTAAGCATGGGATAAACTAGAATATGCCACAATGGCCAAGAAAATGTAAATGGCATACACATTTTTTTATTTTCCTCTATTTCCTTTACACCCTTACAACCTCTTTTTTTTCCCCCCTTTTTGTGTGCATTACCTCTATTTGTAGAACTTAAAGTTTGAATAATGTGACAAATTTTTGTTTGACAAAGATGATTCACTATCACTGCCATGAACAGTGAGTGATATTGTGAATAGAAAATGATCAATTGCTTTTCAGTTTGAGGTGAATTGAGAAAAACATCATTTCAGCCAAACAAATGAAAGGTTTTTAGGAAAGGTATTGGCTTTAGTCCAATTGAAGTGTGGGAATTTGATTATGAGTACCAGAGGGGAGAGTTATGTGTTTGCCTTTATTTTGTTTTTTTGGATTTAATGTGTCGGGTATTAAAGAAGCCTCATAATTAGAAAAAAAATGTAGAAGAATTACATTGTGCTGACGTGGAAGTAGTTGATTCATGTGACACCCCTAAACCGACTTTCCTTCTCTTTTGAACTGCCTACAGGTTCATTGAACTTTCATCACTCGTTTCAACCACTTGTCGAGTTTGTTGGCCCTAATTATTTCCCACGTGCCTACCGTTACTATCACTCTTCACATGCCACCGCCATTCCCATTTCTCTTACTTCTCATGAACTTTTCCATCCAATTGCTTGGCTAGTCTAACCCTTTTACCATTTTGTTTAAACAGGAAACTCCCAAACAAAATATCCCTTTGCGGACTGCTCTTAACTGTGGACCAAACCTCAATTTGGGCGAGTCATAAGCTGCCAGTTGAGCTTTCTCCCCTCAATTTTTTCAAGACATGACCTAATTTTCCACAAGCAAAAAATAATCAAGTAATTTCTCATATTTTATGGGAACCAAAATCCTTTCTTTCCCCTTTCTTGAAACCCAAAACCCATCTATGAATGGATTCTACAGCATTAAGCCAACCCTGTGATGCAGGCCAAATTACCTAGAACAAAACCAGAGGAAATATAGAATTGCAGAAGAAGAAAGAAGAAGGAAGCACGAGAAAAAGAAGAGAATATGGGAGCACAACAGTGATGCCTTCCCTCTGCTCATTCCTCAATCATATATCCAAAACGGTTACAAGAATTGGTGATCCCGAGATAACAAACTCGGCTCACTTGTGAGAGAAATACAATTGCACCCTTCTCTCCAAAACGACAATTCATTAACGCAAATAAAGGAAATAAAAGAAATAAACCAAACGCAGCGTTTCACACATAGCAGTCAACAGAATTAACAGACTGAAAGTTTTATTCCTGCATCAATACCCCCTTTTCGAAATAATCTTTGTCCTCAAGGATTAAAGTCAGGAAACTGCTGTTGAATCTCATGAAGAACCTCCCAAGTTGCATCCTCGGGAGAAGTGTTTGTCCAATGCACAAGAACCTCAGTTATAGCTCTATTTCCACGCTTAACCATCCTCTTATCCAGAACTTTTGCTGGTTCTTTCACCATAGTGCCATCAACACCAACCACTGGTAGCTGGGACTGAAACGGAGCCTTCCTAATGTGTTTCTTAAGTTGGGAAACATGAAAGGTTGGGTGAACCTTTGACCCCGGAGGAAGTTGCAATCATACGCCACCTTACCCACCTTTTCCAGGACTAGAAATGGACCAAACCACTTTGGAGCCAGCTTCTGGCAGCTTCTATGTTGCACCGATTGTTGCCTATAAGGTTGCAACTTCAAATATACCAAGTCACCAAGTTCAAACGCCCTCTCACTCCTTTTTCGATCAGCCAAAGACTTTATTCTATCCTGTGCTCGTTTCAAGTAAAACTTTAACAATTTCACTGCTGCTTCTCGCTGTTGCAGACTCCGATCCATAGTGGCTACTAAGGATTCCCCAGCAAGATAGGGAAGATGTACAAGAGGTTCTTGTCCATTAAGTGCTTGGTAAGGGGCGGTATGAATGGCTGAATGGTAGAATGTATTGTACCACCATTCAACCAAAGCAAGCCAGTTACTCCACTCCTTAGGCTTCTCCCCTGTCATGCACCTCAAGTAAGCCTCCACACATCGATTAACGACCTTAGTCTGTCCATCCGTCTGAGGATGATGAGCTGTGGATGCCTTCAAGGTTGTGCCAAACCTTTTGAACAGTTCTTGCCAGAAGGTACTCATGAAGATTCGATCCCTATTTGAAACGATGCTGGCAGGCATACCATGTAACCGAAATATCTGATTTAGGAACTCCTGAGCCACAGTTATTGCAGTGAATGGATGTGTCAGGGCCACAAAGTGGGCATACTTTGTAAGCTTGTCAACCACAACCCAAATAACATTTTTTCCTCCTGATGATGGCAGCCCCTCGACAAAATCCATACTGATGTCGGACCACACACTGTCAGGTATAGGCAAGGGCTGTAGTAACCCTGGGCTAGGTGAGTTGTCCGACTTATATTTCTGGCAGACCGAGCATTCCCTGATCATTCGTCGAACTTCTTTTCGCAGTCCCTTCCAATAAAACACCCCAGATAACCTATTGATGGTGACATTAGCCCCAGAATGACCCCCAGACGACCCTCCATGAAAGTAAGTCATGAGTTCCTGCTTAAGACTTAGTGTGTCACCCACCATCAGCTTCCTCTTCCTTCTTAGCTGTCTGCCATCCCAAGTATATTTGGAGTGCAACCCAGGAGAAGCCTCTAACTCTCGAATGATCCTTTGTAGCTTATCATCCAACTTCCAAGAATCTTGAATTCTTTGCAGCAGGTCTGTAGTCATCATAGAAATGGTCATCAGCTGGGGTTGCTGGCCTTCAGGTCTCCGAGACAGTACATCTGCTACTGTATTACTGGCTCCCTTCCTATAATAGACCTCATAGTCATACCCCATCATCTTGGTGACCCAGAGTTGTTGAGCTGGGGTGGTTGCTTGCTGATTCAACAAAAACTTCAAGCTCTGATGATCAGTCCTGATCTTGAAGTGCCTACCCACCAAATATGCATTCCATTTTTTTACAGCCATAAGCACTGCTAGCATTTCTCTGTCGTAGATAGAAAGGGCCTGATGCCTAGGTGCTAATGCCTTGCTAAAATAAGCAATGGGCCTGCCCTTCTATGTTAAAACTGCCCCCACCCCAATGCCTGAAGCGTTAGTTTCCACGACAAATCAGAAGAAAAATCCGGAAGTGCAAGAACAGGTGCAGAAGACATGGCAAGCTTTAACCTGTCAAAAGCTTGAGTTGCCTTGTCATCCCAATGCCACGGTGCCCTCTTCAAGAGATCAGTAAGTGGCTTAGCAATAACACCATATCCCTAAATAAACCTTCTATAATATCCAGATAGCCCTAAGAACCCCCTGAGTTCCTTCAGGGACTTAGGAATGGGCCAGTCCAACACACACTGTACCTTGCTATTATCCATAGCTATGCTGCCCTGAGAGATAATATGCCCCAAATAGTCTATCTCTGTCGCCCCAAACCTGCACTTGCTCATCTTGGCAAATAATTGATTAGCCCTTAGCACTCCAAGGACCTCCCTGAGGTGAGTTAGATGGCTGTCCCAGTCTTTTGAATAGACCAATATCTTGTAAAAAAACACCAGTACATACTTCCTGAGGTATGACTTAAACAATGAATTCATTAGGCTTTGAAAGGTTGAAGGAGCATTGGTGAGGCCAAAAGGCATCACCAAGAACTCGTACTGACCCTCATGAGTTGGAAATGTTGTTTTGTGGATGTACCACTCCCACATTCTAACCTGGTGGTAGCCCTACCTCAAATCCAGTTTAGAAAAATAAGTAGCATTGCCAAGTTCATCTAACAGTTCTTCAATGAGAGGAATAGGGAATTTATCTTTAATTGTGAGCTGATTCAATTGTTTGTAGTCCACACAAAGTCTCCACGAGTCATCTTTTTTCTTCACCATTACGATCGGTGAAGCAAAGGAGCTGTTACTATCGCGGATAATACCGACTGTCATCATTTCCTGAAGCATCTTCTCCAACTCTGTCTTTTGTATAGCAGGGTACCTGTATGGCCGAATCCTCACAGTTTGTGATTCATCCTGCAAGGAAATTTTGTGATCATGAGACCGGTAGGGTGCTAATCCTCTTGGCTTTGCAAAAATATCCTGAAACTCCTGCAGCAGTTGCTGCAATTCTCCATTGGTTTCTGTTAAGTCACTAGAGCCAGTCACAATTTGTGCGTCAGCTTCCACAGTCATCACGTATGCACAAGGATGTTGACTCTGGCTTGTGACCAATGGCAACAACAACTTGGAAGCAAGTTTGCCACTCATAATCTGAACCAGCCCCGGTTGCAGAAACCAACGAGATTGCCATTGGAATTGCATAGTCAGCATATTGAAATCCAATAAGATGGGAGCCCAAGGTTGTTAGCCATTGTATGCCAAGTACCAAATCACAACCCTTTAAAGGTACGATCATAAAGTCAGTTGAGAACATGCTGTTTTGGGCAGACCAAGTCACATTTCGACACATTCCCAAGGTGACAATGTTACCTCCATCAGCTATAGTAACTTTCATCTTGTAGCTCCTCCATACAGGTAAGCCCAGAGACTTAACTACAAAACTGTCCACAAAGTTATGGGTACTACCGGAATCAATCAGTACAATGAATGTCTGCTTGTTGATTACTGCTTGTATCCTCATAGTCTGAAACCCTGAAGAACCATACATAGCATGTAGAGAAAGAACAGGTGACTCTCCACTATCAGTGTCCTGCATCAACAACTTCGGATTATCCAACAGTCTGCAAACTCCTCCGGTTCTCGTTCTTCCTCACATCCTTCGAGCAAAATCTGATACAGCTGGGATTTCATACACCTATGGCCAGGTATATACTTAACACCAGTAGCACAAGCCTTTCTTCTTTCTATCCTCAATCTCAGCCAATGATGGACCTCTATTGATTGATCTCATATTGTTTGTAAAGGTAGGTCTGGTGGTGTTAGAAGTGTATGGTTTAGTGATAATAGGTTAGGATTAGGTGGAGCTTTTGGAGTAGGCAGCAATGGTGGTAACTGACTAGACTTAAGGTATAGGTTATGGTTGGTTTGTGGAAGGTTGGTGAAATTGGGTTTTGGGGTTGGTAGGTTCGGAAGTTTTTTTAACGTGGGTTACAGAATAGACTCTATCTGTTTGACTTGGTGTAAGGCTTCATTGAGGGTTTTGGGACGGAAAAGCTTAAGGGGTTGAGAGATATCATACTTCAAATTACTAATAAAGACACTTAAGGTATATGAATCAGAGAGCTGAAGGTGATTGATGATACCTATAAAGTCTTCATAGAAACGATCCACACTCCCTGTCTGCTTCAGAGAAACCAGCTCAGACATAGGATCCTCATATCCCTCCGGTGCAAACCGATCCTTCATATCTACCCAATATGAACTCCAGTCCAGTTTTTTCAAACCCACCCTGGCTCTTGATATAGTACTGATGCCATTGGAGTGCCTTTCCCTCCAGATGGAGCATCACCGTCTGAACCTTAGCTACCTCAGGCACGTTCGCTGCTACGAAGTATTGCTCCAACTTCATCCACCAGCCCTAAAAATCCTCACCAGAAAACTTTGGACACTCAAGCTTATAAGCTCGAGAACAATGCTCATCATGATGCCACTGTTGGGTATGGGTGACCGCCACTCCCAACTCTCCTAGGGCGCTCTTGTTCGGAATACTGTCCGTCGAAGCACTCTAAGAAGGTGACTCCCCCAGAATACCTTTACTCGTAACGTTAGTAGCCTTGCCCATAAAAAGTTCAAAGAGATTCTTCATTTCTAACTTCATCGCGGAACCCGTGAAACCGATCATCAAGCTTTCTATCAATCTGTTGCATCTCCAGCTGCAACTTAGCAAGATCTTGCTGAGTCTGACTGACATCCTTCTGTAACCGAGTCGTGACACCATCCGCCATTATGCCAGATCGAAGCTCTGATACCAAATTGATGCAGGCCCAAATTACTTGGAACAGAAACATAGGAAATAGAGAGGAAATATAGAATTGCAGAAGAAGAAAGAAGAAGGAAGCACGAGAAAAAGAAGAGAATATGGGAGCACAACAGTGATGCCTTCCCTCTGCTCATTCCTCAATCATATATCCAAAACGGTTACAAGAATTGGTTATCCTGAGATAACAAACTCGGCTCACTTGTGAGAGAAATACAATTGTACCCTTCTCTCCAAAATGACAATTCATTAACGCAAATAAAGGAAATAAAAGAAATAAACCAAACGCAGCGTTTCACACATAGCAGTTAACAGAATTAACAGAATGAAAGTTTTATTCCTGCATCACCCTGATTCTTAAGAATCCTTTGCCAATTCCACCATTCAATACCTGTTATTCGATCCTGACCACTCTACCCAATTTACTTCCGATCCTCTGAGCATTCTTACTGTCGTCAAATCAATTGGAAGTTTATGAACTTGTGCCCAGAAGACTATTTCTGAGAAATTGATCTCCTCCACTGTAGCACCTTTATGCCATTTCTGTAATGAGACAAAACCCCATTACTAACCATGGGGCTTCCTCAATTGCCCTATTCAGCAGTTCTTCTGTCTTAGACGATATCCCATATTTGTTAACAATGACTTCTCTAATGCACCACATTGCCTCAATGGAGCAAATTCCCCTCAAAATTGCCAAGACCCTTTTTTTGTTCAATACACTATCACCCACAATCTTCCCAATCACTGTGAATCTTGAGAAAGCTAGAATCTGCTCATTGCCATTCTCTAGTAGCCAGAATCTGCTCATTGCCATTCTCTAGTGAGATCTTCCAATCCTCCATTGATCCAAGACACAAGATCAATCAAAATAAGATTTTTCAGAGCTACTTCAACAACTTGAACCAAGAAAGACAAGGATTGATGATCAAAGTAGTGTATACAGAATGTACTCTTCAATCCTAAACCAAAAAAGAAAATAGAGGAAAAGGCAAGAAAGTAGAGTCTCAGTAAACCTAAATGACCCCCTAAAGAATGAGTGACAAAAAAAACTGAAAACAACAAACTAGATTTAGCTCAAGCCAACTAAAGAACCAAGATTATATAAAAATGATGCGAAATAAGTAAAAAGAGGAAGAAAAAACGGACAAAGAAACAAGGACTCTTTGGAAAAGAGAAAACTCTCATTCTAGGGAGAGAAGTAACCTTGCTTTTTTTAATCCCTTTATAATGATGTTTAACAATAGAGAAGTAGCCTTAAATTTTTAATCCCTTTATAATGATGTTTAATAATCATTCTTATAGTTTTCCTTAACAAATAATGCTGATACCTTAAATATTTTTACTAATTTTGTTTTGAAAAATGAATTTTTATTTTCATTCACTAAAAAAATTTGAAAATTGAACAATAGAAAACAAAAATAAGAAAAAGAAGCTCAAGGTTGTGGAAAATGAAAATAAAAAGTAAATATTTCCTAAAACCAAATGCACCTTAGTTTTTTGACCCTTTTTTTTTTTTTTTTTTTTACATTTTCTAAAGTTTTTCTCTTGAGAAATTTTGACTTTTATTATTTTCTGACTAGTTGTATTATGGAACCATAGTGCTGCATGTACGATAGCTGATAGGTGGACCTTGAGAGCAAGTCAACTGATTAAGCTTAAAAGTTACATTGAAGTTCAGGGTTATGGAGGAGCTGAGATCTCCTTAGAGGCTTAAAAGATATTCTCTTTTTATGTAATCAATTTGCATGGAATCATTTTGCATCATTTTCATACTGGAAATATTTTGGAAGGCACTTGAAAAAGCTGTCACTGGAGTTGTTGCTAGTCTAAAAATTATATGCTACTATTTTTTTTTTTTTTCGATACATAAAATTATGTATCACAATTCTAAGATAAGAGTACTTATTGCATTATTTATTTATTTTTAGTTGCCTTTTTTTAGTGGTGCAGAAGTAATATGTTTTCGGGGAATTTGACTTTTAATTAATTTGATCAACTAGGGAGCAGCTGGTGGGGCTGAAGCAAGACCATTTGTGACATACCATAACTCCCTTGAAAGGGATCTTTATCTAAGAATTGCAACTGAACTTCACTTGAAGAGAATGCTGGTGAGGTTCTAAACATTTTAATTAACATTTTCCATGCAAAATTTGGTGTTTTTTTTCCCTTGATTCATTAATAAAAAAAAGTGGCTTTGCAGCTTCAGGTAAACCTTAGGGCAAGACTAACGTGGAGTTCGTGAAGTTCCTAATTAAAACGGTTAAATTAAACTAAAAGTGAGTGAAAGTAAAACCTGCTATATAGATAAAACTGCATGAATTGATGAATGATAGCTAAAAATTAATTAAAATAACATCTATACACAAAATTTAATCAATTGTTGATGAACATGAAGAACTTATCATAATTTCTTTTAGTTAAAACAACTATTTAAATAAAATATCGAAACTTTTATTTCTTTTACACTTTGATAAAAAAAAGAAATCAAAACTTGTTTAATGATTCAGTTTTATCAATCTATTGCTTTTTTTTAATTAACCATTTTTAATTGAAACTTCACAATCACCACCTAAATCCTGATCTACACCTTTTGTATATGGGAAATTATTCATTGTATTTTCTGGTGATTATGCTATTAGGACTTTCAGCTTGCTATTTTATGCCAGATATATTTGTTGATACTAAGTTGTTGGAACTCTAGCAGTGAGTGTCGGGCATGGATGTGTAGGACACAATTGTTTTCCACTGTTTTCTCATTTTTTCCTTTTATTTGGACGGTCAATACTCATAATCATGTCTACTTTGGCGTGTTCGATATGTATTTGACATGGATACTTGAGGAAAAAAGTGAAAATTCGGAGCAAAATAAGTGGATTCTCTAAATACCTGTTTTCTTTTTCCATAATGAGCTCAATACTTTATCAAACAAATTGGTGGTTGGTTTGGTGAGAGTTTCCTGGTTCAAATGATTTTCTCCTCTCTGATTGTGTTTAATTATGTGTAGCAAGCTTTAAGATGCCCAAAGTATACAACTGTAGAACTTTCACCATAAGTAACGACAATAACAAACTAAAGGCTCCGTATCGTAACCAGAAAATGGCTTCCTGAAGGAAAATCTTTTCTTTGGGAGGCATTTTCCTGAAATATAATGTTTTCTATTGTTTGCATGACACTGGGGAAAGTATTTTCTGTTGTCTGGATCACTTGTGAAAAATATTTTCCATCATGGCTAAAATTTAAAACTTTTCTAGCATGGAACATCTTTAGAATTTTTTTTTCCACTATTATTAATACTATAATACTTTAAAACTTTCAACACTCAAAATATTATATAATATTGGTATTCTTTGGAATTTAAAATTGTTTTTAACTGGATCTTGTTTTGACAACATAACATAATGTTCGTTACAATATTCTCGGGGGAGGGGTTTGTGATTTGAATTGTTGGAAATGCCAAAGGAGAGTACTTTTGACCTAAACTTATGGTGGTTTTTTCTTATCCATACTTCTCTTGCAATTTGTGTATCATGAAAACCAAACTGAATAATATGTGTCTCACTTACAGCTTCTAGGTTTTGTTGGATATTATACCTGCATTTCTTGCCTGTAGCTATTAGTTTCATTTTAGCAAAGTGCACTCTCATGTCACTCATGTGATGCTGTTCAAAGCAGTCTTCTCGGAAAAGTATTGAGTCCATCTTCCCGTCATAAGATTGTCAACCATAACCATCTTTTTTTGCCACTAACCTTAACCATCTTTTGTATGTCAAGTAGTCCTTTTGATATTTAGAAACACCAATTCCTTTTGTGTTGGTTTTTTTTTTGGTTAACAAGGAGAGAATATTAAACTAAATTAGAGTTTCCAGTATGTGCTGCAGTCATATCAGCATAGAGGGAGGTGGGTGTATTAAAAACATAAAAGTGATGCATTTTCCATCTTGGTTGGCATCTTTTATATTTCCCAAATTGGAATGGCAATGAAAAAGACAGTGACAGATAAGCAAACAATTTATCAATCTGCCCCTTATTTTGCACAAAAAATAAGCGACAACAATATTCATTGTTTGCATACACTTTTCTATTCTCATATGAAGCATGAGTGAAAAAACCAATTATGGATGAGTCTATTTCCATGCATGTTTTGGCGTCTTCGAGGCAATTGTCAGTTATGATGTGAGCAAGAAAGTGGGATTCACATGCCAATAAATGTGATTGATTGCTTTCTAGAAGGAAAAGTGTCCATGGAAATGTCCCACCCAACAATTTTCTTGGTTAATTTATTTAGTGTTGTTAAGGCGTGCGCCTTAGCGCCAGACAAAAACGCCTCATACCTTTTTAGGTGGGGTGCATTTGATCAGGCACACGTTTGGAGCGTCTAGACGCGCTTTTTTGTAAAGCTATAGGTGCTAAAAAAGCTCACTTGGTTGAAGTTTCTCTTTAATTTCATTTATTTTTAATTTTTTTCATTAACTGTACCTTTACTAGTAAGAAATGAGATAATACCAAACTCTCTACTTCTCAATATTTGAGTATTCAATAACAAACATGAGACCATTAAGGAAATCATACATATTGACCAACAAAAAAAAGTAAATTTTGCATGTTTTGTAAGATAAATTGGACCACTTTTTAGAGTTTATTATCGTAATTATATATCTTAAGTTTATTTTATATATATAACACATACAAAAACAGACATATACATATTGCGCCTTACATCATTCCGGTGAGCGATTTTTTTGCGCCTTGTGCCTTAGGCAATATAAGGTTTCTAGTGCCTAGAGTGCGCCTTGCGCCCTTGACAATGATTTTATTCTTCGTTTTTTATCTTTTTCTCTTATCTTTCCATCCTTAGCGTCTGATTTTGATATTTGTTTGGCTCTTAATTTTATACTGCCAACAATATTTATATCTTCTAATGATAGGTTGGAGGATTTGAAAAAGTATATGAGATTGGTCGGATATTCAGAAATGAAGGCATTTCAACCCGTCATAATCCAGAATTTACGACCATAGAGGTATTTATAAAATATCAAATGCTGATTCATGCTTGGTTAGTGCAAATGTGCTTCATATGATTTCAAGCATTAAAATTGTTTTGTGAAGCCCTGATCATCATCTCTTTTAGCTTGATTTTAGATGTATGAAGCGTATTCAGACTATCAAACTATGATGGACATGGCCGAGGACATTGTTACCCGATGTGCTCTTGCAGTTCATGGAAAGCTTACCATTGATTACCAGGTAATGCATTTCATGGCTAATAACAATAGTTTAATTTCATTTCCGGAGGTTCTAGATTTCTAGTTTGTCAGTTTTTTATGTTTTATTTTATCTGTTTGGCATAGGCATTGAAACAACTAATGCATGCCTTCTATACAGGGGGTTGAGATACAGTTGGAGCGGCCATGGCGGAGGGAAACCATGCACAATCTTGTTGAAGAGGTCACTGGAATTGATTTCACTGAATTGGAAGATGATCTTAAAGTTGCTAAAGATGTTATTATGAAGGCACTAGGAGTTGGGCTCGATAGTAAGGACAAGTTTTCCATTGAAGCCTGCCCTTCACTTGGCCACCTCCTTAATGAGGTGAGTCTTTGTTAATATTTCATGAATGTTAGTTCCTTATGGAGTTAATTGCAAAATGCTGTAATAGAAAGTTATTTGCACAATAGGAATGAAAATATAAATAGGGATTGAAAACTTAACAAATTTCATACAAGGAAATGCAATTCCTGTTTCAGCCTAAGCTTGAAAAACAAAGATCACAGTAAAGTAATGCCCAAAGTTTCTTCACCCCTTTCTCATCTCTCTATGAGAGCAATTCATGGAAATTTGTTGCTCAGAAATCCATTAGTGGGGCGGTTGTAGAATTAGAAGACCATAAGCTGAATGTAGACAGTTTCTTTTATTTGGATTTATTTTACTTTGACTGTTTTCTAGTACTAGTCCATTGCTAGTTGCAATAAGCCTTTGGTTTATTTATCTTCTTCAGGTTTTTGAAATCTTTGTTGAGCCAAAGCTCCTGCAACCTACATTTGTTTTGGACTATCCCATTGAAATATCTCCTCTTGCCAAACCACACCGGAGGTATGGAAGTTTTTACAGGGAACTGGTGGCATTCATATGCAATTTTACGTTTGTGGATTTGTGCATATACTTGTCTTCACTTTCAGAATTACTTCCTCTTAGTTGTCTGGAAAATAGGCATGCAGGTTTAACTGAGAGATTTGAACTCTTCATATGCGGTCGTGAACTGGCCAATGCATTCTCTGAGTTGACTGATCCTTTGGACCAGGTAATAATGACATTTTTTTTATATGCTAAATTTGGTGACTCCTATGACTAGCTATTACGCATATGATGTGCATTTGGATATTTTATACCATCAGCATAAGTCTGGTAGTGGGTTTTTAGTTGGTCTAGGGCAAGTTTCTATGATTTATTTTTTCTAGGTATAGTGTAAATTATGCAAGTGTGTCGATAAGTTGAAATATATGGTTTCAATATATTTTTATCTGCTTACCTTCTCAATAGCCGTATATGTAATGCCTTTGATCCTAGCTGGGAATGGAACTAAATTTGGTTATGGAATTGATTGCCTTTCCCTTGATTTCAGAAATAACATATTTACCGTGTTTCTATGTTTCGTCAACATGACCATCGTTTTAAACTTTGTCCTGTTTTGTTGACATTGCCCCCCTCTATTAAGTTTGTTTCCTCTCAATGTGCTTGACATCAAATATATATATTTTTTCCATCTTGTCTTTCCCTGGATTAGAGAAGACTTCTAACCAAAGATGCATATTATGGAGAACAAAATTTTAAATAGATTGGCTTAAACATATAAAACTTTATTAGAATACACCTATGATTGTTATATAAAGATGGCCCCTCATGGCTGCAACTTTGAAATACTTTTATTGATGATATAAAAGTCTAATAGTGCTTATGAATTTTATTGACAAGATTGTTCTTTCTATATGAATAGCTTCTGGCAAGTAATATAAACATGCAATGAATGGGTTGGAAGAGTTGATGTGATTGATGCCTCACTGGTTCATTTATAGCAGCCTGTACATTTCATGAGATGCTTATTTGTTTATTACTCTGACAAAACTTTATAACCTGTTTAGTGGCTTTGAAGATATAAAGAATGGTTGAAGAGTCTTACAAAGTCTCTTTGGGCATAATTTACGAGATATTGTTGATAATGTTCTTGTGAACTGTGACTTTCAGTTGGTTTTAACTTGAAAGCTAAGAAATTGTCATTCGTTTCCAATGGTGGCAGAGAGCCCGACTGGAAGAGCAAGTAAGGCAACATAACAAGAAGAGAGCAGAAGCTGTTTCAGTCAAAGATGGCACAGAAGAAAAAAAGAATAAAAATGAGGACTCTATGTATGAAGTGACTCTTGATGATGATTTTCTTACTGCTTTGGAATATGGAATGCCTCCAGCTTCGGGAATGGTATACTCGTCTTCTTGTTTGCAGATATTAACATAAATCATTCTTGTTGAATTTTTCAATAATAATGGATTCCACCTAATCATACACATGCTAGTTTATGACCGAGCCTGGTACGTGCTATTGATGCTCCCAAAAATGATCCTGTTCTAATATTTGCAAGCTCCTTTTGGTTTGGATTTATATTGTTGCACATAATCTGTAGTTCTCCATAGTCCATTGCAAGCTTACATACATTCATATATATTTCAAAAGATGGTTGCACTGTGGTCCATCCGATTGGTCACAGGGGGAAGGCTGCGTACATTGAGACCTTCCCCAGACCCTGCTTATAGCGGGGGTCTTGTGCACTGGGTACGACCCTTTTGGTTGCAATGTGGTCCATCCATGTGCATTTATTGTTTTATATATGGTCTTCTCCTGGCCTTAGTGATTGGAATATTTCATCTTATTTACTCTTTCTGATTCTAGCAATAAAATTACCTGAATTATGTAACTTCAGCTTTATGTTACTCGGACTTGGGTGTAAGCATCGGACACGGATATGTGTCCTACACGGGTATGTTCAATTTTTCAAGATTTTCATGTATTTGGAGAATTCTTGGAGGATCATATCCTCATATCCATGTGCGGTATGCATCGGACATCGATGTCGGACACGAGTACTAAAAAAAAAAAAATAGAGTCGGAGCAATATAGACTTCAACTCATGGAGCAAATGTTTATTTGTATGCTATTGGACTGTTGTTCTGGTTTCAAAGTGGCGTTTCTGAGCAAATGGTAATGGAAAAATTTTCTTCTTTGCAGGGACTTGGAATTGACAGGTTGGTGATGCTTTTGACAGATTCCGCCAGCATCCGAGATGTCATTGCTTTTCCTGTTCTAAAGATTTCACAGTAATGTAGGATGGTTCTGCTAGAAGATCCTTTTATTTTATTTTATTTTATTTATTGCCCCTACTTGAACATTCAATGTAGGTCCTATCGCCCTTGGATTTTTGCATTGCCGGCAACATTGTTTTCTTTTTAATTTTTTTTTTCTTCAAAATAATCGCTACAGTGCCTCCTAGTTAGGGAAATTTAGCCTGTATTTAGATATTCTTGGATTTTGGCCTGTATTTAAACGGCAGGAAATCATGATATTCAAAAGTTAAAACCAATTATTATAATGTTGATTTAATTTAAATTTTTGGTCATTTGGAGATTAATTTAATGATGAGTAGTAGAGATTTTTTGGTTGATTTAAAAGTTTTTAACATGCGAGTACATTATTAGTATCAGCTTGAATGATTCTTTTGCTTTGAGTGAGGTTTTTTTTGGGTTAAAGTTATTTAAAAAAATTAAATAAAATAGAAATAATAAAATCAAAATAAACTCATGCATGCAAATAGAAAAATGAAAATAGAAGTTTATTTTTTTTATCAAGAAAATACTTTAATATAAAAATCAATGTTAAAATCAATGACAACCAAAATAAATCAAAAGCCAATTCATTATGATTAAAATAACTAAAGCTCAAAAAAATTTAACTAAAAAAAAAAGAACCCCCGAAATCCAACCCAAATGAAACACACCAAAAAGTCAAAAACACCATCTAGCAATTAAGGCTAAAATAAAAAATAAAAAAAATCATTACACTTTCTCAAAATTTTTAAATAAATTCTTATAATTTTATTGTATCTAATTGAATTCTTAAAGTATTATTTTTATTTAATTAAGTTTTTATTTTCCATGAAAACCATTAAAACCCATTAGGCAAATAGGAGTTTAATTAAACAAATATAATATTTTAAAATTTTAATTAGATAAAAAAAATATTTTGAGTTTTTAATTGGATATGATAAAATGATAAAGTAAATTTTTAAAAGTATAAAGCTTATTTTAATCTTTTAGCCTTTTATTTTTATATATAAGTATGAAATATTTAATTAAAAAAAAAAAAAAACCTCAACAAGTTTAATTACTTAAATTCAATTAATCTCAAAATTCATAACTTATAAAAATGGAAACTAAATTCTACTAATTTTATTACTTATTAATATACTTTTAAATTATATTTCGAGTTATAACTAATTATTAATTTTATACTCAATTTAATTTTTATTTTTTTAGAAATTATATAATCTAAAAAATTCTAAATTAATTAATTGTTTAACTATCGATTTGTCATTTTCTTCATTCCATAAAAATTGAATTTGAAATCGAAAAATTAAAATTAAAATAAAAATAACAACAATAAAAAAGTGGCGAGAATTATAAATTGGGATGGTGCAACTAGAGGTGATCATGGTCGGGTTCGAGCCAGGTCTAAGTATGATATCAACATCACATATATTTGTGCAAGCCCGGCACGGCAGAAATATGGCTTTCAAATTCTGTCCAAGCCCGTCCATATTTGTAAATGGATAGTCCAAAACTGTTTAGGTCCATCTATTTTTTTTTTCTAAAAAGTTTAAACGAATATGTTATTTTGTATTTAATTTTTAGTAATTTGTCTTTTTTTTTTGTTTTGTCTTTTATTAAGTTTTAAAACATGGATAATTTAACATATTTTTAAATGTTTACATTATAATATTATATATATTTATTTTTTATATGATATAAATTACATAATATATAAATATAAAAAACAATAGATAATATAAATGAAAAACGGGCCGGGTCGATTTCCTACCTTGATTGTTGGAGTCAAGACTCGATCCATTTTCAAAACTGGCTTCATTTTTTTTTCAAGCCCATATTTCAGGTTGAATATTTTTGTCCAAATCCATTCAAATATCGAACAGGCCTTTAAGTTTGGACGAATAACCCGATCCTTGAACAGGTCTAGGTGCAAAAAAAAAAGAAAAAAAAGAAAAGAAATAGAGGTTACTAACATGAAAAAATATTTATTATAAACGAAATGACAACTTTCAAAATTCGTAAAAGCTTTTATGATATTCAAGAAGAGCCTGCACTCTGCCCAGAAGATCAAAGAGAACCACTCTATCTAAAGCCTAACTCAAAAGATAAAGGCGAGTCTAGATTTCGATTCAACTTGCCCAAGCAGGCCCATAGAGTTCAGACTCCTTCAAAATCTACCGAGCTCACGAACCTAAACCTAAGTTATTTGAACCTTGTACAAAACAGGTTCACTTCGGGAAGACCCAAACTTATTCTTGTTAAGCATGACAAACACGTGACATAATTTTTTTCATGAACATTCATCATGTAGACATAGGAATACATGATGACATGCTATTGCTAAGTAATGACCTGCCATATGTTGAACAAAAAAAAAAAAAAAAAAACCTGCCATATAGATTTATTTTCTATTAAATATATTATAGCTAAGTTTTATGTCTATAGACAATGGATAATGTTAAGGTTGAAATGTTGAAAAATCATGTTGTTGTAAGTACCACTGTTAGTCCTCTTTGAGGCTTGTGGCATATGCTCTGATCTTAGATTGGGATAACCTCCCCTCACCTAAACTTTTATGTATAAATAAATAAAAAAAACACCGTTCAAGTGTGCCTTATAGAATTAGGAATGTATTGTCAAACTGTCAACTCGCATGTATCTCTTTAGATACATGCGCGACAACATGAAACACATGAATAAGGTGAGATTATACCTATCAATTCTGACCCGAACCCGAAAAACTTGCCCAACCCGCACGAAGCCAAACCCAACCCAACCCGATTTGACCAAAAAAAGTCAACAACCCGAAATCGACCAACCCGAATCCGAAATGACCCGCACCCGAAATGACTCGAATCCAGAATGATCCGAACCCGAAATAACTCGAACCCAAGGTGTTTGAACCCGAAATGACTCGAACTTAAATTAAGTATAATTTTATTTTGAAAAATTAATTTAATAAAAATAATACCTATAAAACAAATTATTAATTTGTTTTAATTTTATAACTTGTAATTACCATTTTGAAATGTGATAAAATATGCAATTATCATTTGGTATGTATAAATTGATCATATTCTTATATTTGTTCTCTTCTCTATATGTAAAATAATATAGTGACTATACATGTACAATACAAGTATAGTACAAGATCTATAATTATACTATTATTATGATTTTTTAATCATGTGATTAGTTTAATTTTTTTGAATTGTTATTATAATTTTAAAATATATTATATTATTTGGAATGGAATGGAATGGAATTGAATTGAATTTTTAAATTAACGTCTGGAAGTAAAAACAAATATTTGTTTGAACTTAAAAAAATATTACATCTGAATTTGTAGGAATAGTCTAACCTGTGAACAGATCTAGTTAAAGTAATTCACTCTCAATTTAGTTGGAAAAAAACTAAATTTTTACTTTAAAAAAAAATTTGATTCCTAATATTTTAAAATAAAAAAATGCATTAATTATTGAATTAAACATTCAATGATAATGCGTATTATATATATATATATATATATATTTAAAATACATATAAAATAGATCACTGAAATATGTTTTATTATAATGATTTGTATACATTATAATAATATTTTATCATGTGATATATAATAAATTAATATATTTTATTATAATGATTTGTATACATTATAATAATATTTTATCATGTGATATATAATAAATTAATATGTTTTATTATAATAATACTCGAATATAACATGAAACATGACGGTCAGATTGTTAAAATATTAATCGTATAAAAAGTTATAAAAGTGTGTAAAACTAATTTTGTTTTACACTTGGATTTAGCAATATAATTATACTCGTCGTGCACGTAAAGTTTCGAAACGATCCGATATCTCTATCATATCGATCGAGAATACTGTCTTTTTCAATATATATTTAACGGTTGAAAGTTTTTTATATCGAACAAATAGTTAGACATTTTTAATTTACTCAAAACTCGACGTGCATGATCTACGTGAATAGAACATGAAATATGACGGTTGGATTGTTAAAATATTATTTGTATAAAAAGTTATGAAAGTGTGTAAACTAATTTAGTTTTACACTAGGATAAAACAAAATTAATTTTATATACTTTCATAACTTTTTATACGATTAATATTTTAACAAACTGACCGTTGAATTTAGAAATATAATTGTACTCGTTGTGCACGTAAAGTTTCGAAATGATCCGATATCTCTATCATATCGATCGAGAATATTGGTTTTTTCAATATATATTTAACGATTGAATGTTTTTTTACATTAAACAAATAGTTAGACATTTTTAATTTACTTAAAACTCGACGTGCATGATCTACGTGAATAGAACATGAAATATGACGGTAGGATTGTTAAAATATTAATTGTATAAAAAGTTATGAAAGTGTGTAAACTAATTTAGTTTTATACTATTGTAAGTGGATCCCTCCTCTAATAAGAATTATACATCATACAAAAATATTATATATATCAATACTTCAATATGTTAAGAATTGCACCTTTACTTATTATAAATTTTTTATTAATTTAATTTTAGACATTATGTTTAATTTTTAAAAATATTTAGCATGATTAATTAATTTAATTTCATAACATTTATTATTATATTTTTATTTTGAATAAACATTTATTATTATATTTAATTACACTTGATAATTAAACTTTAATGTAAAGTTCTTAAATCTAATTTAATTTTAGTAGAAAATCATTTCAATTTTTAAGATTAGTTCACTTGGTAAAACTTTTAGTACTAAGGATTACTTATCAAGATTCGAACGTTTTAACAAATATAAAATTATATATTTTTAAAATAACTAAATAGATTCATTTAACGATTTCAGATACACGATAATATCCATTTTATTTTTAAATTTAATTTAATTTTTTATTTTTATCTTTAAGAAAATTTTAATAAAATCTGATTCGATCAAATAATCTGTTTAAATTCAATCTGATTCGATTTTAAAAATTAATAAATTGAATTCAAATAACCTGAGTGTCAAACCGAAATTATCTAAACCAAAATGACTCAAACCCGAATAATCCGAGTGTCAAACCCGAAATGACTCGAACTAGAATGACCCGAACCCGATTAACCCGAGTGTCAAGCCCGAATAACCCGAATCTGAAATGATCCGAATCCAAGTTGACCCAAACCCGAAATGACCCGAATCCGAAATGACCCGAACCCGAAATAACTCGAACCCGAAACTGACCCGACTTTTTTAAAACCTGAATTGGCCCGACTCAAAATGACCCAACCCAAATCCAACCCGACCCGCCCAATTGACAGGTCTAGTTGAGATGTTCTTTTTTATAAAGCCTAATGGAGTTCATACAAAAAACCAAGTGCAAGCAAAGCACTCGGTTATTTGTCCAATTGTCATCTCATGGAGACACTGACGATAGTTGGTAAACGAATGACTAACTCTATGATAATAACATCAAGGTGGTCCCTCCATTTCTTCAGTGATGGAAAACATTTTCATCTATGCAATAGGTATGGGGTCATAAACGGCATTACTTAGGTACTCAAAAGCCTAAATATGTAGCATTTGATCATGCAAAATTCAAAGAAACTATCTTAAGAAATAGCAAGATTTGATTAAATTGCAGCGGAAGTACAAACAATCACAATCGAATCTTCCCAGGAATCATCTTGTTTGTCAAATCAATTGATCAAGATTTTAAGAACTCATAAATGGGATAAATTTTCATACCTTTAAATATTTGTGATTGCCGATATCCACAAAGACAAATTCCTCCACTTAGTTCTTGTACACAAAGGCCCGGTTGTCGCAAACCAAAACCGTCCAGTTGTCCGACCTCCAATGGTGATCCTAGGGATGGTAAAACCCGATCCGACCGATAGATTTCGCACCGATCCGCTCCAAATGGAGAGGTTTTTTTTTTGGAGCGGGGTGGAGCGGAGCGGTTTTGGTAAATGCTTGCTCCACTCCGCCCCGCCCCGACTTTTGAAATTACTATTTTATCCTTTAAAATATTTTATATTTTTCCTTATATTTGTAATATATATTAGATATATACTAAAATCATATATATACTAATATTATATATCTATACTTTTAGTATATATGTAGTATATATATTATATTAAAGATTTTTATATACTAAAATTATGTTCATGAATAAATTAAAATATAATTTTTTACAATATTAAGTTAAAAATAATTAATATAAATTGGGGTGTAGCGGAGTGGAGCACCGTGGAGCGGTTATGGATGTAACCGACATCCATGGATGTGGATGTTTCCAACATCCATGCAAGAGTGGGGTGAAGGTGGTTAAGGCAATATCCGCCTCCGCCCCGTTCCATTGCCATCCCTAGGTGATCCACACAAGTGATCAAGAAAACCTTCTCAAGGATGAAATAGAGTGATTTTTGTGATCTATGCTAGTAGACAAGATTTCATAATCCTCACCCTCCTTACAACTTAGGCCGAAAGCTTTGAAGAAGAGAAAGAGGAAGAAAAGAATTTTCTTTTACTCTCTAGCAAATTGTGGCACCAGGGAAACAAGAGGTCTAAGTTCAAATTTTGCATAACTACACTTATGAGGGTCGAAAAACACTGGTATATATACTCAGTATTATAACACAACTCTTGTGTTATTTGCATTTAAGTCTTTTCACTTAATTAAATCATTTAATTAAGCCCTTATTCATAAATTGTAAATTTTGTCAATTAGGTCAATTCCAATTTAATTCCTTAGTATCACCTTATTGTGTGTGACCCATAAGGCTTCTTACAAGATGACAATAAATATAAACTATTTCTATTTCATATTTATAGACCAAGAGCGACATCTAGCAATGCATCATGGCCACCCAATTGTTAAGAATAAGTCAACATGATTTTGAATAATCTTTCAGTGTGATTCGATCCCTTCATCAAATGTCCTGCAGGAGAGAAAGCATGGTGTAATGTCTATTTTCTAACTCTCTCCATATTAGTCCTACAATTCTTTGATAACTCCCACAATCGCCTTGACCAAGGACTTCCATGAGTTAATCAAAAGCTAGGAACAAGTGAGATATATCCCATTAAATCACTAAGGGTGTTGAATCCTCTCTGGACCACTCATCCACCCTCATATGCTTCATGGCACACCCAAAATCACCCTACCATAAGCATCCCTTCTTGGAATCCAATCGAATGAAAATTAAAGCATGACAATTCACATACAAGATGATCTGGTGCACAAGTCAAAGGATTACTTACAGTACTGACACATGAGAGTATTTCAATAGACACTTGAGTGAGATACCAAATGGAACTTCAATAGTGGGTCATGTTCAGTGAACTTGTTCGTCTTAACAAGCACCCATATGTTACCCCCAAGTATCTCTATACTTCAACCTATGATATTGGTTGCATACTTTATAAGCATGGTGGCTTAAAATATGCTAATCTTTGTACATTGTCAATGCCCTATCTTGACAACACTATGACCAAGAACTATTTTAGAAACATGGCTTTGATGCATAAGGATCTCATAATTGTAACTCCTTACAATCCTTGTCAAGGTTTTTTATGTTTCATGGGCTTTATGTTCACAAGTTTATACAGTCGCATTATTCAAGGTAATTTATGGATAAAGAAATGCCTCAATTATAATGTGCAATACATGAAATAACATCTAAGCAAGCATAAATGAGATTGGCTTGCAGGGCTTACACTAACAATCTCCCACTAGCACTAAAGGCAATTGCCATTGTATCAAATACCAAAGCCCTCTAGATGACGATCATGTTTTGCTGGGACAAGATTTTAGTGAGAGGATCGACTAAGTTGTCATATGTGTGTATTTTCTCCATATATCTCCTCTATCAATGATATCTCTAATCACTTGATAATGCCATAATACATGTTTGGATCAATGATGAGACCTTGGTTCCTTAGCTTGCGCTATAGCTCTATTGTTACCGCAGTAGAATGTAACTGGGTCAATAATGCTTGGAACCACTCTTATTTCAATGATGAAATTCTTGATCCAAACTGCCTCCTTCGCAGCCTCACATGCGGAGATGTATTCAGCTTCGGTTGTTGAGTTTGCAGTCGTTGATTGCTTGGAACTTTTCCAGTTGACAGCACCACCATTTAGAGTAAATATGTAACCACATTGAGATTTGCTACCATCCTTATCAGTTTGGAAGCTAGCATCAGCGTAACCCCTAACTTGGAGTTCACCCCTTTCATTGTCCAAGAATATATTCTTAGTTCTTCTTAAGTACTTTAGGATGTTCTTCACCGCAGTCCAACAACCTTCACATGGATTGCTTTATTATCTGATCGTGACACTCAGAGCATATGAGACGTTTATTCTAGAACATAACATAGCATACATAATGGACCCAATTGTCGAGGCATATGGGATCAAGTCCCTTCCTATTCTTTCTTGAGGTGTTCCAGGACACCTCTGTTAGTATATGCCCTAGAGCCAATTAGATTGGGCAAGAGATATACAGTTAATAAAGCAAACCAATCACTGTATTTTGGTGATACAAGGTTTTCCTTCATGTTAGTATGACAATAAAGAGTTATTAAGTGCTAATCCCATGGAACATAAAGGCCTTGCAAAGGAATTATAAAGAGTTATAATTATGAGATCCTTATGCATCAAAGCCATGTTCCTAAAACTATTACTGGTCATCTTATTACCAAGACAGGGCATTGACAATGCTCAAAGACTAGTATATGGTTAATCCTTCTTACTTGTGAATTAAGCAACTGATCTCATAGGTTGAAGTATGAGGGATACTTGGGATAACATGTAGGTGCTTGTCTATTGAACAAGTTCACTGAACATGGCCTGCTGTGAGAACTCCATTTGTTATTGTCACTCTAGTGTCTATAGAAATGTTCTCATGTGCCAGTCGTGTAAATAGTACTATGACTTGTAATACCAGGTCATCTTGTATGGGGAGTGCCATGCTTTGATTTTATCTGAACGGGTCCCAAGAAGGGATGCCTATGGTAGGGTGATTTTGGGTATGACATGAAGCATGCGAAGATGGATGAGTGATCGAGAGAGGATTCACCACTCCAAGTGACATTGTAGATATATCTCATATGCTCTTGGCTTGGGTTAACTAAATAAAGTTTTTGGCCAAAGCATGATGGATTTCGGAGAAATTATCTCTCTAAGTTCGTAAGGTTAACCATAAGCTGTAAGAACTGGATTGAACATGAGTAGACATTGCACCATGCTCATGGTCTTTCCAGGATATTTGGTGAAATAACCGAATTACACTGATAGGCTAGTTACTGAAAGGTTTCAAAGTGATCACTTTGATATTTCAACATTTGGGTGGTCATGATGGGCTGCTAGATCTCGCTCATGATCTATGTTTATAAATTGTAAACAATGTTCAAAAGCGTATATTATAATTTATGCTCATTACCAACATGTTGGGGACCTAATGGGTCACACACAATAGGATGGTAATGTTGGATTAAACTTGGGATTTGATTAAGTAGACTTAATTGATAAAAGGTTAAAGTTGGAGGATCTAATTGAATAAGTTCAATTTAAGAAAGGTTAAGACATTATCTGAATTTTGGAAATCTAAATAAGGATGTCTTAATATTACATTGTGGATAAGCTTGTCTTAAGAAGATATTGGTATATGCCTTAGAGCAAATCAGATTGGACAAGGGATATACAGTTAATAATGCAAACCCATCACTATACTTAAGTAATATATGTTTTTTTCCTTCATGTTAGTACGATAATAAGTACTAATTGGATGAAGCCCATGGAACATAAAGGCCTTGCAAAGGAATTATAAAGAGTTATAATTGTGAGATCCTTATGCATCAAAGCCTTGTTCCTTAAACTGTTCCTGGTCATCGTACGACCAAGATGGGGCATTGGCAATGCTCAAAGACTAGTATATGTTAAGCCTTCTTACTTATTGAGTAAGCAACCGATCTCATAGGTTGAAGTATGAGGGATACTTTGGATAACATATAGGTGGTTGTCTGTAGAACAAGTTCATTGAACATGGCCCGCTGTGAGAACTCCATTTGGTATTGTCACTCTAGTGTCTATGGAAATGTTCTCACATGCCAGTCGTGTAAGTTAGTCCTCAGACTTGAGATACCAGGTCATCTTGTATGGAGAGTGTCGTACTTTGATTCCATCACGAACTGGTCCCAATAAGAGATGCTTATGGTAGGGTAGTTTGGGTATGACATGAACCATACGAAGATGGATGAGTGATCCAGAGAGGATTCACCACTCCAAGTGACATCGGAGACATATCTCATATGTTCTTGGCTTTGGTTAACTTGATAAAGTCTTTGGCCAACGAATGACGGATTTAGGAGAAATCGTTTCTCTAGATTCATAAGGTTAACCATAAGCTGCAAGAACTAATATGGATTGAACATGAGTAGACACTACACCATGCTCATGGGCTATCCGGGATATATGGTGAAAGGACCGTATTACACTGATAGGCTGGTTATTGAAAAGTTTCAAAGAGATCACTTTGACTTCTCAACATTTGGGTGGTCATGATGGGTTCCTAGATCTCACTCTTGATCTATGAGTATATGTTAATGAGATTAACTTATACTCATTGCCAACATGTTGGGAACCTAATGGGTCACACACAATAGGACGGATATGTTGGATTAAACTTGGGATTTGATTAAGTAAGACTTAATTGAATAAAAGGTTAACATGGAGGAACTAATTGAATAAGATTCAATTAAGGCAGGTTAAGACATAATTTGGATTTATGAAATCCAAATATAGATGACTTAACAAGACAATGTGGATAAGCTTGTCTTAAGTAGACAATGTCTAATTGTAGACATGTCTTAAGATAAGTTGTCTTGGCCGATAAATTTGAGTTGTCCGAAGTGAGAAAAAGTTTCTCATATTCGAGGAGTTTAATTATGAATTAAATTCTATCAACTCATATTTAACTAAACCGAACTTTGACACTATAAGGGATGTATTCGGCCAAGCTTGCTAATGGTTAGTAGTTGACTGGCACTTGGTAACTTAAAGAGTAAGAGTTACTCTTTAAGGAGTTTTAAAGCAATTAAAAACTCCATTACTTCATTTCTTAAAGAGTGGTCGACCATAAGGAATTTCATATAGAGGGAATTTTAATTTTGGCAATTAAAGGTTGGTGGTGTGTTTTAATAAGGAAAGAATTAAAGACTTTTTCCTAGGTTAAAATATACATGTTTCGACCAAGACAAAACAAGTAGTAGCCGAAATTTCCTTCATAAATTCTTCTTGTTCTTTTGAATAGAAAAGGCAAGAAAATAAAGAATTTATTTAGGCTATTAATTGTATTAATGGGCGGCTAAGAAAGAATAGAAAGTTTATGATTTCTTAGGGCAAAAATATAAGGTTTTGGCTACTACTACTAGAACAAGGCAGCCGCACACTCCCTAAGGGTGATTCTTCTGGTCTTATTGAAAACCTAGAAAAATTAGAAAAGGTTCTTAATTTTATAGAGTTTTTGATAGAAGAAATAATAGGTGGAGCCCGCACCCTCTCTTCCATTGTTTTTCTTCTTGATTGCTAGATTACCGAAAACACAAGAAGAGTTCTTGAGACTTTCGGCCATTGTGAGAAATCAAGGAAGAGTCCCTTTTGATTTTGATTGAGAGATCTGCCCGCTAGCACAAGCGAATCCCTGAGCCTTGTGAAGGTTCCAACAACCATTCGTGTGGATCAACATTAAAAGCAACACACTAGAGTTGCTTGTGGCCTCGGAGAGATAGTGAGTAGATCATCCAGTTGCTGCATTCGTGTTTGGAACGGCATACTCAGGATTACGATATCTTGAGTAGGTATGAACTCTAAATCATATGGGTGATTTATAGTTTTAAATCCATGTAAATCGAAATCCATAGATCTTGTGGTATCCGGGTGCTTCTCTGATTTACTTTCCACTGCGTTATCTTGAAAATTATGTATAATCATGAGCCCTAATTTCCTTATAGTGGTATTACAGCCAGGTTTTTCGATTACATGAGGTTTTTATGCATGCCGATTCTTGGTAATTAACAAAAATTGTTTTGTGCATTGTTTGTTGTTTCGGTTCTCTTTAGATTTTTTGAAAAAAATTATTTTTCGTTAAATCTGTAAATATGGACAGTGGATGTAAGGTGACTTTAATCGTGTTTAAAATAGTTCAAATGATGGATTAAAAATGTTTTAGTCAACCCGGATTAAAGCCATTACATGTCTTTGTAAAACCGAGTAGTTTTGATGTCTATAGCATTATATTTTTGTCTGATTTTGGGGGCTGATTTGAGTTTGTGAAAACATTTTTTTGGGTAATTTTAATTGTAGAAATTAAAGTTTAAACACTGCCGTTATTGTTTCTAAATTGATTTAGGTTAAAAAAGTTTAAACAAAATCATTTTCGGGCCTAAAACGATGTTACTACAATGTTGAAATTTTTTGGGCTGTTTCGTAGGTGTTTGCATGCTTTAAAACTTCGAGCATGAGTGTGGAAAGGTTCCACAAGCTTGCTGGAAATTTTGGACAACATCTTGGGTGAATACGATTAATTTTTTATAGCTAGTTCGGGCATGGAACATGGCTGGAACGAGCAGCAAACGTTGCTGCACTTGCACCAGCCAAACCGTGGCACACTTGGAGGCAATTGTTGCCGTTTTGGTTGCTGCCATTTTGGGCATCCAGCAGCCACCGAATGTGGCACACAACAACTCAATCACGGGCTGGCAATAGCCATTCGATGGTCAACAATGTTGCTTTCACCTAGGACAGTAAGTGTTAGAGTCATACTTCAACATGGAAATTGTTTCCTAGTGGGAGTGTGATTCCTAAAAGTTATGAAAGAGTTTTAGTTTGATTAGGTAATTGTTACCTAATGAGACGGAAGATCTTAAGAGTTAGGATAGGTTTCAAACTCTTTAATTCGGTTTAAGACAAATTACCTAAAGTTAGGTAATGTCTGATTTTAAGACAACCTTCCTAAAAGTTAGGAATTTAATTAAAATTGTTTTAATTAAAAGGAACTGAGATTGCTAAAATAATTTGATAAATTGTCTCAAATTAGTTGGTGACATTTATGCAAATAATACACAAGATCGCCAAGTGATATTGGCTATGCATTTTATTATTCATGCTTATAATATGATTATGTATGCATGAGGATGATTATGGACTAGACCTTAGTATGAGGTCGTGTATGGTTAAATTTTTTTTATTGGTATTTTTATAAATAGGGTCTGCGAACCCTGCCTTCTCTTTTCATTCCAGGTTGTAAATTCTCTTCTCACCTAACTCCCTCTAATGTAACTAAATGTTTCTATCAAAAGTGTAAATGTTATATTTTTATAGATTTAGACTATTTGAATTTATGTAATTCCAAGAATGTAAGGAGACAAGGCAACAAGAAGGAAAGCCCAGGGAGATCGCCATCAAGGCTTATGAAGACTATGTATGGTATCTGTCGTAACCTAAAAAAATAACAACAACAACAAGTCTCATCGCAAGACTTTATTATTCGATAGGCGTGACATTAAAAAAACCCGAGGAAAGTCGACTTAATTCCTCTTGAAATAAAATGAGGGTTTGAAAACAACCTCGGAAAAGGTCATGGAGTCGTCACCAATCTTTTTTGGCTAGGTGTGATCAGTCACCTATTAAAACCAATTTTATAAAACATTTTAAAATTAATTAAAACATTTTTAAAAACCAATTTTAAGTCTGCGTTATAAACCAAAGAAAATGAAAGAATCGGGTTCGGGACTCGGTTACGTGTGGGGAAGGATTAGCACCCCCACAACGCCCATATAAAATGCTATCTTATTAATCATGTGTTATCTCAAATCTCGGTAAAAAGTCTATTTTTAATTTAGTATTTCAAGTTAATTCCCAATTTAAAGAAAAATAACTCCATTTTTTTATTGAAAATGATCCAAAATTTATTAATTCAAAAATTTCCTATATTCCCCAACAAAATCGGCAAAATATAGAAATTTTTATTTATTTGGAAAACTTTCCGAATCATTCTCGTTTTTTGAAAGAAAGCTATTCCTTTATTAATGATAATTGATGATATTCCCTCCAGCAAACCCGGTAGAGAACTCATGAATTATTTTAACTCGGGAATTTCTTTATTTATTGAAAATCATTATCTTTTTCAAAACATTTAAAAAAGTGAATATGAACATGTATGACATAAATAAAATGACATAGCAAAGTCTAGATAATATAATGCAACCTAAATGATATGATATAATTTAAATGGCACACTATATTCTAGATGAAATGAAAAATCCTAAGTATCATGGTATATTCTAAGTGAAATGAAAATCCTAAATGAAATAATATATTCTATATGAAATGAAATGACTTAGGTAACATGATATATTCTAAATGAAATAAAATGATTTAAATGACATGGCAATTTTAAAATGATATGGCATATTTTAAATGACATGGCATATTCTAAATAATATAACCTAAATGACATGAAATATGATCTAAGTGACATGAAATGACATGAAACATAATATAATGCTATCAAGGAATATGCATGAAAATAAAATAATAATGCATGAATATAATATATGCTAAATGATGTGACAAAAATAAATGACTTTATAAAAAGCATAGGATAACATGAAATAATTAAGACCATATAACAAACAATAATCATCATAAAAAACTGAATCAAAATAATAATAATACCATAGAAAAATATCATAGCAAAAATCACATATTAAATAAAATGCATGAACATGGAAAATGCAATGCATGAAAATGTATTTTTTCCTTTAAATAAGGAAATCCGTATATCTAAAAAGATATCCGGCTACCTTAGAAAAATATATCAAATTAATTTTTCTAAAAAAAATAAAAAAAAAACTTTGTGATTGTTTGAAAACAATTTCGAAGAGACTTAAATGAAGATTAAAACCCTAGACAAACCCTTTAAAAATGGCTCTAATTTTCTAAGTTTAAAATTCTGGACTTGACCACCCTTAACCCGAGGTTTATAAAATTATTTTAAAGTTTGAAAAGACTTAGAAACTATCCTAAGATAGTAGCTAAAGCTTCTAACCAACCCCCTCTAAATGCCTTAGCCAAATTCAACAATTGTTTTTCTTTTGAATTCAAATCTGCCTCTACTGTCCCGTTTTGATACACGATTTTTTAACCTATTTTTAAAAATTCAAAAACATCTAAAGAAAATATTGGAGACTTATAACATGTAAAAGTAGACGAGAGAAAATTGGCTTAATTTTCTGATTAAAGATGACTGCCCAAAAAATTGGGAAAGTACGAGTACTGGTTGAAAAACTTTTTTGCCAAAATACATTTTCTTGCCTTTGATAAAATCATTTAAAAATAAAAGTAAAAATGTTAGAGACTCTCCTAAAGACCCACAAACAGTAGCTAACACTTTAAAAAAGTTAGACAAAAATTGGCTAAGTAATGAAAATCACAAAGGTAGAATAATCAGTTTGACAACTCTTTAATTTTCCACAAGTATGCTCAAGTGAGCTTGACTTTGAGCCATTGATTGGCCTAAGTCATAAATCATGTGGCATGACATGGAATGCATGAAAACACAGCAACGTGAATGCATGAAATGCATGGTTTAAAGTCTAGTGATATGGAAAATGCATGGCATAAATAACCTAAATGCCTAGCATGAGTTTGCGTGACAATAAATGCTATCGTAACTTAATATTCATGACCTAGTGTCTAAATGACATAGGAAAGGACATGGCATATGAAAATGGCCTAATTTTTAAATGTCATGGAAAAACAATATGGCATATGAAAATTGCCTAATGCTTAAATGACATGTAAAATGACATGGAATAATAAAAATGGCCTAAAGCTAAATGACATGTGAAATGACATGGCATATGTAAATGGCCTAATGTCTAAATGTCATGGAAAAATAACATGGCATATGAAAATGGCCTAATGCTAAATGACATGTAAAATGACATAGAATAATAAAATGACCTAAACTTAAATGGCATGGAATAATAAAAATGGCCTAAAGCTAAATGACATGTGAAATGACATGGCATATGAAAATGGCCTAATGTCTAAATGTCATGGAAAAATAACATGGCATATGAAAATGGCCTAATGCTAAATGACATGTGAAATGACATAGAATAATAAAATGACCTAAACTTAAATGACATGGAATAATAAAAATGGCCTAAAGCTAAATGGCATGTGAAATGACATGGCATATGAAAATGGCCTAATGTCTAAATGTCATGGAAAAATAACATGGCATATGAAAATGGACTAATGCTTAAAGAAAATACACATGGCCGAATGGCCTGGGAACCAAAGTGTTGTGAGAAATGTCATGTAAAATGACCTAACTAAATGCTATGGAAGATGATATGGAAATGGCCTAAACTATATGACAATAGCCCCAAGATGCAAAAATGTGACATAAGTCAAAAGAACAAGATGGTTAGCAGAATATAAATATACATAAAGATAAACAATAGAAATAAGCAAGTTAAAGAAGCCGCCCTAACCATTATCTCTTGATTTTCATCAACGTCATGAAGCCTTTCCAATCTCAAAATCATAAAAAATAACTAAGGTAAGAAAAAAATATGGAGATGAGCTCCATGGTTGGTATATTGGAAAAAGCCCACCCTAACCATTATCACTTGATTCTCATCAAGATCATGAAGCCTAACCATTGTTTTATTTATTTTTTTGAAAAGCAAGAACAACAAGAAAGATGTAAAAAATGGTAGGAAATCACATGGAAAGCAATAAATAAAGCATGAGGAAGAAGAAGAAAAAAATGTAGTAGCAATGGTAGAATGGCTACCTTAACAAAAGCTTTTTCATCCTTTCTTTCAAAAACATTTTTTTTCTCTCAATTAGCTACTAACCTCCCCTCTCAAATGCTTAGCCACTTAAGGAAAAATAAAACATTCCCCCCTCTCTCATGCTTGGCTGATGCATGCCCACCATTGGATGATTTTTGCACTTTTTCTCCTCCAATCTTGGCCCTTAGATTAAGATATTTTCATGGAAACATAAAAATATCATCTTGCCCACTGATAGCAGCCCTTAAGATGTGTACTCAGCCCTTCTAATAACTTCAGCCCTTAGATGAAATAAAGACACAATCCCATGCACTCCTTTGCTTGGCCAAATGGACCTCTACCCTTGGATGAGTTGTGCTCATCTTTCTTCTTCCATTCTTGGTCATTGGATGAGGACAACATAAAAATGACATATTGTAGATTAAATCCAGCCTTTAACATGTGTACTCAGCCCTTGTATATGACCTAAGCTATTGGATGAAAAGAGACAATCCCATGCACTCCCTTGCTTGGCCGAATGGATGCCGACCTTTGGATGAATTGTGCTCATATTTTTTCTTCCATTCTTGGCCATTAGATGAGGGTTCTTTCATGAAAAATAAAAATGTCATCTTGGCATTTAAGTTTGGCCATTGGATGGTGCATTCAACTTTTCTACAAGATACCTAAGCCATTGGATGAAGGGGGGACTATTTGTAAGGTACTAGTGGTATCTGAGCTTGATAGTGACTAAGGAATTAAATTGATCAAGCTTCCTTTTTCTCTTCTATGCTGGCTGATAAAAGGAGGTAAAATCCCAGAAATTCCTTCTTCTTTCATATTTTTCTTAATTACAAATTTGCCCTTTTCGGTTTTTTCGATAAAATGACCTTTTTGACCCCCGAACCTAAATAATAGAAAACGAACTCCAAATTCAAAATTTATTTTTTCAATACTTCCGAAATAATAAAAAATTGAATTATGAAAGTTTTCAAAATTTCCAAGTCCATTTGCTATTTATTTGGATTTTTTCTTTCGAAATTGCCCTTTTGTGCACCCGAACTTTCACCAGTTTTAAACGAGCTCCAAATCCAGATTTTTCTTCACCAATATCTTCCAAATAATTGAAAAGTGTGATCTAGAAGTTTTCATAATTGTTGGGGCTCATTTGCTATTTTTTCGGGATTTATCTGCTTGAATTTCTACATAGGGGACGCGGATTTGGCCATTTTGCAAAAAAATTCTGAATCCGAATTTTCTTTCGCCAATCTCTTCCAAATATTTTTATAATGAGATCTGCAAATTTTCAGAATTTTTGGAGCTCATTTGCTATTTTTTCGGGATTTATCCTTTTGAATTTCTACATAGTGGGCCCGAGATTTGGACATTTTGCAAACGAACTCCGAATTCAGTTTTTTTTGCCAATCTCTTCCAAATAATTTAAGAATGAGATCTGCAAATTTTTAGAATTTTTGGAGTTCATTTGTTATCTTTTCCCAAATTTTCCAATTTTGCCCTTTTGTCTCTGAAGCCTGGTTTTGCTCAAAACAAGTCCGATTTTCAGATTTTCTTCAAACTATGCCTTGGGCTATCCTTGTTTAATCACTCCTCATCAATTAGGGGCTTTAGTCTTTCCAAATCGGGCCATTTCTGTAATTCTTCCAAATTTCACCAAAATCCACCAAAAACGCTAATTCTCGGTTTTCTTTCGAATTGACTTTTCTTTCAGTTTTTCTTTCAAGTAGCTTCTCCATTACCCGTATTCAGTTCTTATCTTTCATTTGGGACCTCCAATTTCGACCAATTTGATCGTTCAAGCACTTTTCCCCAAATTTCCTGAACTAGGGTTTCCTTTGTACTGAGATTCGTAACCCAACTTCCGACCTCCATATCTTTCAATGTAGACCTCGGATTATCAAAATTCTTTCACCATCTTTCAATTGAAATTCAAATTAAGTGGGTTGACTTTTTTAGTAGTTGACTTTTCAGGGTTGACTTTTTTGGGGTTGACTTTTTGTGGTTGACTTTTTTTGAGTTTGACTTTTTTGTCTACTTTCTTAGATTAAGTCTCGGAGTACCACCTGCAGGGTGAGAAAAGCCTTTTTGCATTCTGAATCATCAATTTAGGCAGAAAACATACCGGATTTAGTGGTCCGGACAAAATTAGGTGTCTACAGCAGCCTCTTCTTGGCTATTGCTGAGAATCAGGAATCAGGCAAAGATAAACAAACACTAATTTTGTACGGTTAGTGAAATCACATGTGAAGGAAAGGGAAAGGGGTTTTCAATCATCATCATTTTTTTTGTTGAGAAAGCTGTAAATTGAAGATTTTGTCCTCAAATTGAGTTCCCTGACTAATCAAGGCTCGACCCGTCTTAAGAAAACGAGTTCGATTTGCAAGAGAAGAAAAGACCTAGTCGATAGTCTCGTGGGCTTAACTTGTCTTGTGGTAAGCTGTGTTTAAAATTTTGGGTATCTCCTCCAGAAGCTTCGGCTATCACCACCAAAGACTTGCTCAAGCAAATGTAAAACTCTGGATATCTCCACCAGAGGCTTTGGCTATCACCACCAAAGACTTGTTCACTTTTAAAACTAAAAAACTTTGGATATCTCCATCAGAGGCTTTGGTTATCACCACCAAAGACTTGTTCATTGTTTAAAACTGTAAAAACTTTGGAAACTTGTGCTTGGAGATCTTAAGAATGGTGCCCGGAGGTCTTATCCATATTTAAAAGAAAAATACCTTGACGATGGTCTCAGGGCTTGACTCATTTGATAAAACAGAATGAGTTCGATTTAAAACATAAGGAAATACCTCGACGATGGTCTCGGGGCTCGATTCATTTGATAAAACAGAATGAATTCGATTTAAAACATAAGGAAATACCTCGACGATGGTCTCGGGGCTCGACTCATTTGATAAAACAGAATGAATTCGATTTAAAACCAAAGGAAATACCTCGACAATGGCTCGGGGCTCGACTAATTTGATAAAACAGAATGAATTCGATTTAAAACAAAAGGAAATACCTCGACGATGGTCTCGGGGCTCGACTCATTTGATAAAACAGAATGAATTCGACTTAAAACAAAGGGAAATACTAAGGATGATCCTAGGTTTGATTCATTTGGAAAAAAAGAAATTTAACTTAAAAATGAAAGGAACATACCTCGACGGCGGTCTCGAGGCTCAACTCATTTGAGAAGTAGATCGAGTTCGATTTGGGGAAGCCAAAGTTTTCTTGATTCCTGCAGTGTTAGTTAAATGCAATGATGAGAATGACATGCTTTGCAAATGCTTGTATGTTTCCCAAGGATGAATGCAATCAAATGATTGTGTCATGATTTCTAATCCATGGTTTCTTTGAGGTTCATAGATTATCTGACTTCATGACGGAGTCTTCAAATTTTCATTGATACCCCACTTGAGGAACCCTTTACTCAAGATAAATTGTCAAACAGTTCCAATTTCTGACTTGGATGAAATTTACAAATTTCTAACTTCATGGCGGAGTCTCCAACACATTCACTGTTTTTCTTTTCTTATTGAATTTTCCATCAGGATTAGTGATTTCTAATCCTTTTCTAAGATTTAGATCTATTCCTTAGTAATACTTTTAAAATCCCTTTATTTAAAGATTTTTATGTTTACTAATCATCATTCAATTTAATAACAAACAAAATGCATCTCAAAAATGTATGAAAGAAAGTATGAAACAAGCAAATGTCATAAAAAGGATAACAAAAAATTATTGCAACAGAATGTTTTAAAATGATAAAAGTGGACATCAAGAATCTATGTAAAGTTATAGGTTTTAGATGCCCCGGATGCGGAATATCTTGGACCCCTCCTTTTTCAAACAATCTGAAATTTCTTTTGAATGAACAATTTACTTAGGTAATCCCTCAGCTTCCGTAGTTACGTCAGACTGAGTTGTTCCCCTTTTCTTTGATTTTCGAATACTTTCTCCCTTTTTACACGGAGCATTGATTCAAACCTTAATCAGTACTTGAGCTGCCCTTTGCGGGTTTTCAACTCAAGTGTCCCCCATTCGGTATTAAGTCGCCTTTTGCGGGTTTTCGGCTTAAACCTCTCCTCTTTTTTTTTTTATTTTATTCTACCATGCATCTGAGAACTCTAAATGCTTCCAAGGTAAAAATGTCAATTCAAAAGATGGGATAAATTTTGAGAACAGCCTTTCAAATTAAATATCCATGCTTGATCAAAATGGACTTTTAAAGCACGTAATGTAGGCCAAGGTTCGGGTTTAGAAGGAAAGAATAAAATAGGCCCAAAATGTGTTTAAGGGTGATTAGATGAAGGATCATTTCCTAAGGAGAATTCATTCTTGAAACATATGTCCCCCTTTTTTTTTGGACTATTTTTTTTTCAATCTCTTTTCTTTTATTGATGGCTTTCATTTGCCATTCTTTGATTTCACATTTTCCAATGGTTCTCTTTTTTTGCCATGATTTTGATTATTTTTCCTCGTATTTTCCCTCTAGTGTAGAGGGTGATCCTTGATCAGGGTTCAACGAAAGAAATAATTCCTAAGGTTCAAAGGGGTGACTAGGGATAATTTATTCTTAGTGAAGGGAGTATGAAAGATGGCCATTCATCATGTCAAGCATGAATATTCTCTTTGAAAAGCAATTCTCAGGGAGGTAGATATATAGAATTTCCATTTTTACATTTAGAATCATTCGAATTCCCATGTGCATAGCATCACACTTTTTCTTTTTTTCTTCAAGCGTAATACTTCTTCAATTCATCAGCATTCACGGGATTTCTGAAATCATCCCCGTCTATTCGAGTTAGAATCAATGCTCTTCCAGAAAAAGCTCTTTTTACTATATAGGGTCCTTCCCAATTTGGGGCCCATTTTCCTCGCGGATCCTTAACTATAGGGAGAGTTTTCCTCAGTACTAACTCCCCCTCTCGGAACTGTCTGGGACGAACCTTCTTGTTGTAGGCTCGAATCATCCTTTTTTGATACAATTGCCCATGAAAAATTGCCTTCAATCTTTTCTCCTCGATGAGATTCAGCTGTTCATAACGAGCTCTAACCCATTCTGCCTCTTCTACGCCAACCTCCATCAAAACACGAAGTGAAGGAATCTCAACTTCAATAGGTAACACTGCTTCCATACCATATACCAAAGAAAACGACGTTGCCCCTGTAGACGTGCGAACCGAAGTGCGATATGCGTGAAGAGCAAAAGGCAAGATCTCATGCCAATCCTTGTACACATCAGTCATTTTCTCGACAATCTTCTTGATGTTGGCTGCTTCTACTGCCCCATTCATCTTCGAACGATAAGGTACCAAATTGTGATGCGTGATCTTGAACTAAGTAAACACCTCTCTCATCATCTTATTATTCAGATTGAGAGCATTATTTGAAATAATTCTTGCTGGAAATCCATATCGGCATATGATTTTCTTCTTAACAAATCTGCATACTACCGACTTTGTTACATTCGCGTAGGAAGCAACTTCTACCCATTTTGTGAAATAATCTATGGCCACCTATCGCAACCTAAAAAATAACGATGTCTCATTGCGAGACTTTATTATTCGTTAGGCGTGACATTAAAAAACCGAGAAAAAGTCGACTTTATTCCTCTTGAAATAAAATGAGGGTTTGAAAACAACCTCGGAAAAAAAATGGAGTCGCCACCAATCTTTTTTGGCTAGGTGTGATCGGCCACCTATTAAAACCGATTTTATAAAACATTTTAAAATTAATTAAAACATTTTTAAAACCAATTTCAAGTCTGCGTTATAAACCAGAGAAAATTGAAGAATTAGGTTCGGGACTCGGTTACGTTCGGGGAAGGATTTGCACCCCCACAACGCCCATATAAAATGGTACCTTATTAATCATGTGTTATCTCAAGTCTCGGTAAAACGTTGGTTTTTAATTTAGTATTTCAAGTTAATTCACAATTTAAAGAAAAATAATTCCATTTTTAATTGAAAATGATTCGGAATTTATTTATTCAAAATTTTCCTATATTCCCCGACAAAATAGGCAAAATATAGAAAATTTTATTTATTTGGAAAACTTTCCGAATCATTCTTGTTTTTTGAAAGAAAGATATTTCTTTATTAATGATAATTGATTATCCCTCCAGCAAACCCGGTAGAGAACTCATGAATTATTTTAACTCGGGAATATCTTTATTTTTATTGAAAATCATTATCTTTTTCAAAACATTTAAAAAATATGAACATAAATATGTGTGACAGAGTAAAGATGATATAATAAATTCTAGATATTATAATGCAACCTAAATGAGATGATATAATTTAGATGGCATAGCATATTCTAAATGAAATGAAATATCCTAAGTAACATGATATATTCTAAATGAAATAAAATGATTTAAATGACATGGCAAATGTAAATGATATGGCATATTTTGAATGACATGGAATATTCTAAATAATATAATCTAAATGACATGGAATATAATCTAAGTGACATGAAATGACATGAAACATAAAATAATGCTATCATGAAATATGCATGAAAATAAAATAAAAATGCATGAACATAGTATATGCTAGATAATGTGACAAAAATAAATGACTAAATAAAAAGTATAGGATAGCATTAAATATTCAAAAAATCATATAACAAACAATAACCATCATAAAAAGTGAATCGAAATAATAATAATACCATAGAAAAATATCATAGCAAAAATCACATATTAAATAAAATGCATGAACATGGAAAATGCAATGCATGAAAATGTATTTTTTCCTCTAAATAAAGAAATCCGTATATCTAAAAAGATATCCGGCTACCTTAGGAAAATATGTTAAATTATATTTTCTAAAAACAAAACTTTGTGATTGTTTGAAAACAATTTTGAAGAAAAACTTGAATGAAGATTAAAACCCCTACCAAACCCTTTTAAAACGGCTCTAATTTCCTAGGTTTAAAATCCCGGACTTGACCACCCTTAACCCGAGATTTATAAAATCATTTTTAAAGTTTAAAAAGTCTTAGAAACTATCTTAATACAGTAGCTAAAGCTTCTAACCAACCCCCTCTAAATTCCATAGCCAAATTCAACCATTGTTTTTCTTTTGAATTCAAATCTGCCTCTACTGTCCGAATTTGACACACGATTTTTTAGCCTATTTTTAAAAATTCAAAAACATCTAAAAAAAAATACTGGAGACTCAAAAGATGTAAAACTATACGAAAAAAATGGCTTAATTTTTTGATTAAAGATGACTACCCAGAAAAATCGGGAAACTACGAGTACTGGGTGAAAAACTGTTTTGCCAGAACATTTTTTTTTGCCTTTGATAAAATCGTTTAAAAATCAAAGTAAAATTGTTGGAGATCATCCTAAAGACCTATAAACAGTAGCTAAAACATTTAAAAACCTTGGACATAATTTGCTAAGTAAAAAAAATCACAAAGGTAGAATAATCAATTTGACAACCCTTTAATGTTCCACAAGTATGCTCAAGTGAGCATGACTTTGAGCCATTGATTGGCCTATGTCATAAATCATGTGGCATGACATGAAATGCATAAAAATACAGCAAAGTGAATGCATGAAATGCATGGTTTAAAGCCTAAATGATATGGAAAATGCATGGCATAAATAACCTAAATGCCTAGCATGAGTTTGCATGGCAATAAATGCTATCCTAACTTAAGATGCTTGAACTAGTGTCTAAATGACATGGAAAATGACATTAAAAATTGTGAAAATGGCCTAGTGCCTAAATGACATGGGAAATGACATTGCATATGAAAATGGCCTAATGTCTAAATGTAATGGAAAAATAACATGGCATATGACATGTAAAATGACATAGAATAATAAAATGACCTAAACTTAAATGACATCTAATAATAAAAATGGCCTAAGGCTAAATGACATGTGAAACTACATGGCATATGAAAATGGCCTAATGCTTAAAGAAAATGCACATGGCCGAATGGCCTAGGAACCAAAGTGTTGTGAGAAATGTCATGTAAAATGACCTAACTAAATGCTATGGAAGATGATATGAGAAATGGAAATAGCCTAAACTATATGACAATAGCCCCAAGATGCAAAAATATGACATAAGTCAAAAGAACAAGATGGTTAGCAAGAATATAAATATACATAAAGATAAACAATAACAGAAATAAGCAAGTTAAAGTAAGCAAATAAGTAACAAAGAGATGAGCTCCATGGTTGGTAAATTGGACAAAGCCCCCCTAACCATTATCTCTTGATTTTCATCAAGGTCATGAAGCCTTTTCAATCTCAAAATCATAAAAAAGAACTAAGGTAAGAAAAAAAATATAGAGATGAGCTCCATGGTTGGTATATTGGACAAAGCCCACTTTAACCATTATCACTTGATTTAATCAAGATCATGAAGCCTAACCATTGTTTTATTTATTTTTTTGAAAAGCAAGAACAATAAGAAAGATGTAAAAAAAAAATGATAGGAAATCACATGGAAAACAAGAAATAAAGCATGAGGAAGAAGAAGAAAAAATATAGTAGTAATGGTAGAATGGCTACCTTAACAAAAGCTTTTCTTCGTTTCTTTAAAAAACCTTTTTTTTTTCTCAATTAGCTACTGACCTCCCATCTCAAATGCTCAGCCACTTAAGGAAAAAATAAATCATTCCCCCCTCTTAGCCTTGGTCGAATGGCCCTTCCACCATAGGATGGATTTTTGCACTTTTTCTCCTCCAATCTTGTCCCTTAGATTAAGATATTTTCATGACAACATAAAAATGTCATCTTTCCAATTGATAGTAGCCCTTAAGATGTGTACTCAACCCTTGTAATAACCTCAGCCCTTAGATTAAAAAGAGGACCAATCCCATACACTCCCTTGCTTGGCCCTTTGAGTTCCTACCCTTGGATGAGTTGTGCTCTTCCATTCTTGGTCATTGGATGAGGACAAAATAAAAATGAAATCTTGTAGATTAAATCTAGCCCTTAAAATGTGTACTCATCCCTTGTATATGGCCTAATCCATTGGATGAAAAGAGACAATCCCATGCACTCCCTTGCTTGGGCGAATGGATGCCCACCTTTGGATGAATTATGCTAATCTTTTTTCTTCCATTATTGGCCATTAGATGAGGGTTCTTTCATGAAAAATAAAAATGTCATCTTGGCATTTAAACTTGGCCATTGGATGGTGCATTCAACTTTTCTACAAGGCACCTAAGCCATTGGATGAAGGAGGGACCATTTGCAAGGTACTAGTGGCAGCATGTGACCTTGATAGTGACTAAGGAATTAAATTGATCAAGCTTCCTTCTTTTCTTCTATGCTGGATGATTAAAAGAGTTAAAGTCCCAGCAATTCCTTCTTCTTTCATATTTTTCTTAATTACAAATTTGCCCTTTTTGGTTTCTTCGGTAAAATGGCCTTTTTGACTCCCGAACCTAAATAAATAGCGAACAGACTCCAAATTCAAATTTTATTTTTTAATACTTCCAAAATAATAAAAAACTTAATTCTGGAAGTTTTCAAAAATTTATGAGTCCATTTGCTATTTATTTCGGATTTATTTCCAAAATTGCTCTTTAATGCACCCGAACTTTTGTCATTTTGTAAATGAGCTCCGAATCCAGATTTTTCTTCACCAATCTCTTCCAATTATTTAAAAGTGTGATCTGGAAGTTTTCAAAATTTTGGAGCTCATTTTCTATTTTTTCGTGATTTATCTGCTTGAATTTCTGCATAACGGACCTGAGATTTGGCCATTTTGCAAACGAACTCCGAATTCAAATTTTCTTTTGCCAATATCTTCCAAATAATTTAAGACTGAGATCTGCAAATGTTTAGAATTTTTGGAGCTCATTTACTATTTTTCGGGATTTATCCTTTTGAATTTCTCCATAGTGGACCCGGGATTTGGCCATCTTGCGAACGAACTCCGAATCAAGATTTTATTTCACCGGTCTCTTCAAAATGATTTAAGAATGAGATCAAAATTTTTGGAGTTCATTTGCTATTTTTCCCAATTTTCCAATTTTGCCTTTTTTGCCTTCGAAGCCCGATTTTGCTCAAAACAAGTCCGATTTTCGTATTTTCTTCAAACTATGCCTTGGGCTATCCTTGTTTAATCACTCCTTATCATTTAGGGGCTTTAGTCTTATCAAATTGGGTCATTTCTATAATTCTTCCAAATTTCACCGAAATCCACCAAAAACCCTAATTCTCGGTTTTCTTTCGAATTGACTTTTTGATGGAAACTCAATTAAGAGTTGTAAACCCAAGTGCAGGTTATGTTCAAGTAATAAATTCTCGGGTGTCCGAGGTCGAACCACAGGGAAGCGTATTAGTAAGTATAAGTTTATAAATATATAAGAAAAAGAAAATAAACAAGATATTAGGGAATCAATAACAAAGAAAGTAAACAAGATATTAGAGAACAAAATAAACAAAATAACATAAAAGCAATTAAACAAGATATAAAAAAAACAATAAGAAAAGATGTTGAGGTTAGAGAATCCACTCTTGGTGTTATGCTAAGATTAATCTTGTTTTATTACACAATTGAAATCCACACATAAGGGAGGTTCCAACCGGAAGGTTTAGCAATTCAGTCCAAATTGTCCAACGTCCATAGCATATGATATTATGTTCATTTGGTGTCCTCAAAACTCACAAAAAGAGTCCAAGCATTCCTTATGCCAAGGTATATGTCTACAACAAATCAAGGTTATGAAACCAAGCATTTACTGTGCCATTTTCATTGTCAATAATGAATCAAGATCTCTACTTTGCAAGTATGATTTTAAACCAAAAGAAAATATTATCTACACTAGTGTTTATAAATGATGATTCATTTTAGCTCATGTTGAAGAGACTAACCTTAGCATTTACCAAGAGCTTCACCTCATCACCTCAACAATATGATTAGCAACACATACTAGATATGAATAAAATGAAAAGAAATGTAAGAAGCATAAGTAAATAAAAAAAAGAAAACTAGAGAAAGGAAAAAAGAAGAAAACTTAGAGAATTTTTTACAATGGCTAATATCCTACCAATGTATAATGTATCCCAATACTCATCCAAGGCCCTCTATTTATACACATTTTGGAGGGCTAAATGACAAGAGACAAGCTTTACAAATTTCAAAGGTAGGTATAATAGGTGGGTGCATTTTTCTAACAATTTTCGTCATATTGTATGACAATTCTGATCAGCCAGCTTGATGGTCGATTTTGTCAATGTTGGAGGCTCGATCTGATAAAATGGTCTTCTAGAAAAATATACCCCTATCAGTTACGGATCCATATCCGTTGGAATCAGATCATTTGCTCACGTGGATCGGAAGATATGGTCAAAATACGAAAACAGGTCAGCACAGACGTCATTGCACATCAGCCAACTTGATGGTCAATTTCACTAGGGAAAAAGACTCCGTTTCAAGAAGTGTAAAACATGAAAAAGATAGATATGCCTCTTATCTTTGCACGGCTACAAATTTCAGCCTTATTGCTTCAGTGAAACTCGAGATATAGCTGATATGGCAAACGGTGTCGGAACTGGAACTGAACTGGATTTGCCCTTAATTCTAGTAATTTGAAATCACTCAAAGAAACTTGTGAAAAACACCAAATTACATAAAAATATAAAAGATCATAAACACAATTAGACTAAACAATAATAACTCGTATTTGACACAAAACAATAATAAAACATAACTAAAAACTATATAATTATACGAGTTATCACACCCCCACACTTAGATTGTTGCTAGTCCCTAGCAACGACTCAATAAAAATAAAATAAGAAAATCTAATCTAATCCATTTTCGTAGGAAATCACGGTGGCACTTAGCATGTGACACAAGCCTTTAAACCCCTAGGTGTCCCTAGTGGACGAGTTTAGTCTCGTGAGGGTTTACTAGGACGATACCCACAAACATTGAAGACATAAGAAAAACTAAAAATAATAATTATAACTAATCCTTCCAATATAAATTAGAGATAATCATTGGACAAGTCTTAAAAACTAATCAATAGCTTAAAGAAATTCACAAAAAATCTTGCTTGAATGTAAATAAATGAGTTAAGCCAATATTAACATAACATATTTTAATCAAAATAGTGCATATTCAAACTTAATCTCAACTTCTCACATGGGATACTCTCTTGATTTTCACTCTTTAAAGTAGTGGTAAAGTGTTTACACTCAATCAATCTCATGAAAACAGTTCTACCATATGCTTGCTTGTCCACCTATTCTCCACTATTTAGATCATACAACTTCATAAATCAAGAGGTCTTTTTTTCAAGGTTGTAATGGGGCCAAAGGGTTATAATGTGGTTAAAGAACAAAAGGATAAAGATATCACAAAGGTTCCAAAGAGTTCATAGAGTTTGGAGACATAATAAGATCATACAAATAAAACTTCTCAAAACTCTTATAAAGCACATAATAACATAGGCTAAATATTCATGTTGAGCCTTTGCTTCATTCTAACCAACTTTGTAACATCTTTTTCTTTACTTTAACTAGAAGTTCAAGAGAAGATTTTTTTTTTTTTTTTTTTGGGAATGTATTTGACAATGATCCCTTTCTTTTTCTCTTGACTTTTGCCTCTCTCCTCCCCCACACTTATCTTTCGTTCTAACCCAAATTTTCAAAAAAAATATCCCTTGTTTTTTTGCAATATGTCTCAAAATATATAATCCATCTTTAGAACAAGGGTAAGGATATAAGTATATTTAGGCTAGGTGTAAGTTCTGGTTACCAATAAAATAGCATATTTAATGTAGGCTCAAATTGGCTCACTAGTGGGGATGTTCTCTTAGAACATTAATAATGGATGGCTGTTTGGCTCTGGTTATAATCCTAATGCCTCTATCATATTCATGTTGTCACATGTATCAATATAGTATCAAACGGTTTAAAGCAAGTTCTAGAGAATCATGTAATCATAAGAGCACTCAAGAAAGAAATTAGATTGATTTGTATAATGCATCAATCATTATAGGCTCAAAAACTCACAAGGATGATTATACAAGTCAGATTAAGTCTAAACATGCTTCTTTCTCAATCAACATATCATATTAACATTGGCTCATAAAAAGGTTGATATCAAGCTCAATTCTCATGAAAATCTTCTCACTAATAAATCTGCTTTAGACTTATGCAATTCATATCTCATTATAGTATTCAAAGTAACTAAAAAACACACTAAGTCTAAACATGCTTTTTTTTTTTTTTTTGAAGAAGAAGATTAAATCAAACTGACAAGGTATGTCTCAAGTCTCCCTTACTCAGACCTTGTTCAGAATGAATACTTCTAAATGTCTTAAAACACAACAATTTTTTTTTTTTTTTAGCAAAATATGTCCCTTACCCCCTACTAAAATATGACATTGTCCCTAATGTCAAATTTTAAAGGTAGAATTTAGGAGATATTACCTGCAGAGGTTGCTAACCACTTATTATAACTGAGACACAACAAGCAAAATGTTAGATAATGTCACAAAGATAAAGTGCAATCCACTCCTTGCTCGTCCATATCTCTTTTTCTTTTTCCGAGCGTTTGCGAAACAACCGTAGCAGATAAACACTCATAAGCTTGTAGCTTTTTGAGTAAATCTTCAATGGTTGTAGCAGAAATTATGGTTCTCCTTGCCTCTGAAACATGAATCCATTATCCACAGCATTATCTAAATATGAAAGCAAATTACTAAAATAACCATTAATATTAAGCAAACCAATGGGTTTCTTATTTGTGACCAAAGATGACCAAGAAGCCACGCAAGCTATTTCTTCCAATGTACCCAGACCTCCTGGTAAGGCAATGAATGCATCGGCAGAATGGTACATGATTGTTATCCGTTCAGGGATACTCCAGACTTGTATTTCCTTACCCACGGTAGGTCCACAAAAATCTGTGAATAGTTTTGGCACGATTCCTAGAACTGGACTTCCTCCGGCGTGTGCTGCTGTAGCGACTGCTCCCATTAAACCCGTACTACCGCCTCCATAAATCAAGTGGATCTTTTGTTGGGCAAGTATTACTCCAACTCTTATGGCTTCATCAGCGAATATGTTATTTTTCCCTGGATAAGCACCTCCAAAGACACAAATTTTTTTAATGCGCTGGGACGAAGTGCTTTCCATTTTTTTTTTCTTTTTCGAGTGCCTGAAAGAGAATGAGTACATGGTGTAATATATAGAGGACTGAGTAGTGAATCAGACAAGAGTAATAATGTCGCCGAAAGTGTATTTGACCTGTCAGAAGAAAATGTTAACCTAACAAAAGATTTTTGCGTGATTTCAGGAAGAAAATCAAAAAGAGAAGAAAAATCAACCGTAAAAGTCAAAAGTAATAATGTCGCCGAAAGTGTATTTGGCATCTTCCTCTGGTTTTACGTCCAGAAACGGCTTAAACGCCTTCTATGAGTCGAGGATATGCTTCCCATCCAGTTTTCTTACAAGCTGGCAAACAGGGTCTTTTATCATCAGATTCCCAAGATGTTGCCATTCCCTTTGGAATTGCGGCCATAAATCAAGAATTTCTCTTTGTACGTCTCCACTAGGATGCGTCTCAAGAGAAAGTTGGATATTACCCAAATTCTCCTTACTCAGTCCATCCTTAATGAATTCAATTTTATCATCTCGATTAGAGGACGGAATCCCAATAGAACGACATTTACCGTTACACGTCCATCGTGCACATTTGTGGCAATTTGAACTCATGCGCTTTGCTCGTCGCTTCTTTGCATAAGTGCTTCTACCTGTACCTGGTAAATGCAAAACAGGAAGATATTCATCTTCACGTACCTTGGCTTCAATTATCCAACGTATGTCTTCAGGAATCCCTTTGTGCATAAGCATTCTTAATCTTTCAAATCGAACTTGGTAAAGCTTCAGTAAAATATTTCGAGGAAAAAGAGGAAATCGTTTCTGCAATCTTGTGAGAATATCATCCATCCTAAAAAAAATAAAAAAAAATGAAAGAGAAATTGAAAGAGAAATTAATATACAATATCAGTTTTGTGGGTAGCTGATGGAACCGACTTAAATAATCACGGAGTACCATTATCCGCCATTTAACCGGGAAAAAAAATGTATATATATATATATATATTTTTTTTGAAGATTAGTAAAAATTATATTTACATCTAGTTATTTTCAAAACAAGGATCAGAAAGAAAAACAACCTCTTCTTGAGTAACATGATTTTCCAAAAAGAGTTTGAGTCTTTGTCCATTTACCTTGAATACGTTACCATTTCTAGGATTCTCAATGTCAACTGCTCCATAATGATACACATGCTTAACCACAAATGGGCCAGTCCATCTTGATCTCAACTTACCAGGAAATATGTGAAGTCTAGAATTATAAAGTAGAACTTTTTGCCCAACATCAAATGTTTTTCTTGAAATTAACTTGTCATGAAAGACTTTAGTTCTTTCTTTATGAATTTTAGAATTCTCATATGCATCATTTCTGAGTTCCTCAAACTTTTGTTTCCAACAATGCTTAACCTGAAAAGAATTTAACAAAGAATCAGTGTGTGAAATTTCTGAAGCATTATCAAACTCACATTCAATTAAATAAGCTTCTAAAGGATCATGGAATGTGGTAGTGGTGAGATGTTCATGAACAAGTTCTTCAATGAAATCCACTTCATGTACTTCTGAATCATCACCAGGTTGCTTGCAAGTGTTGAACACATTTAATTCTAAAGTCATATTTCCAAAAGAAATGTTCAACATACCATTCCTGCAATTTATCAGAGCATTAGAAGTTGCAAGAAATGGACGGCCTAATATAACAGGAATTTGAACATTTGGGTTTGAAACAGGATGTGTGTCCAAAACAATAAAATCAACAGGGAAGTAAAAATTATCAATTTGAACCAAAACATCTTCAACTATCCCTCGAGGAGTTTTTACAGAACGATCAGCTAGTTGAAGTGTAACAGGTGTTTCCTTGAGTTCACCTAAACCTAACTGTTGATAAACAGAAAAAGGCAAAAGATTAACACTAGCACCAAGATCAAGCAATGCACGTTCTATTCTAGTGTTTCCAATGATGCATGAGATTGTTGGACATCCAGGATCTTTGAATTTTGGTGGAGTATGGTGCTGAATGATTGAGCTCACACTTTCCGTCAGAAATGCTTTCTTTTGTACATTATGTTTCCTTTTAATTGTACACATGTCCTTCAAAAATTTAGCATAAGATGGAACTTGTTTGATTGCATCCAATAAAGGAATGTTAATCTTAACTTGTTTGAAAAGTTCATAAATTTCTGCATTTTGATTCAAATTCTTTATTGTTTGCAACCTTTGAGGAAAAGGAGCAGGATGCATACCTTTTTCTTTGTCCAAATTTTCAAGAAGTTCAGACTTACCATCATCCTTACCGTTACTTTTCGGAGGGGAAGGAGGATCTTGGTCTTTTGATGGAATGTTTTTGTCAATTGCCTTTCCACTTCGAAGAGTTGTGATAGAACTGGCATTTTCCTGTTGAGTTTCATTGGAGCAAGAAACAAGACATTGAGTAGAAGGGTTAGGCTGAGGTTGAGCAGGAAACTTACCTTTTTCTTGAGTGCGTAATGAAGCTGTCAATGTGGACAAGGTGTTTTTGATCTCATTGATGTCCTGTGAAGTTTGGTTATTCACATTTGCTTGTGTTTGCATGAATGCTTGCAATGTCTCTTCCAAGGTTTGTACACGTGAAGGTTGATAGGAAAAAGTGTTGCCCGGCTTTTGAGATTGTGGTACCTGAACATGATTATTATTCCGCCAACTGAAGTTGGGATGATTTCTCCATTCAGGGTTATACGTTTCAGAGTAAGGAGAAGGAAAAGGCTTTTTAAAAGTGTTTATGGAATTTACTTGATCATGCAACGCTTCTTTAAGAATGGGAATGTTTGGACATTCAGAAGTGGGGTGTCCCATGATTTCACAAATTCCACAACTTTCTTCATTTTTAACCGTTTTGACTTCTTTTACTTCTCTAAGTTCCATGGCTTCAATCTTTCTAGCCAAATTAGCTACTTTAGCTTTTATCTCATCTTCTTGACTAAAATGATATTTTCCTCTGTTAGAAACAAGATTAGATCTATTGGAACTTTCAGAGGAATTATCTGTGTGCCAGGCTTGAGAGTTATCTGCCAAATGGTCTAGGTAGTCAAAGGCTTCTTCAGGTTCTTTTTCTAGAAACTCACCGTTACACATTGTTTCAACAAATTGTTTAGTTTCGGGAGTTAAACTTTCATAAAAGAAACTAATAAGACGCCATTTTTCAAAACCATGATGTGGACAAGAACTTAACAAATCTTTAAAACGCTCCCAGCACTGAAAAAATGCTTCATTTTGATTTTGATTGAAATTTTGAATCTGTCTTTTCAAAGCAGTAGTTTTATGTGCTGAGAAAAATTTCTTTAGAAACTCAGTTTGTAATTCTTGCCATGTGCCAATTGACCTTGGTTTTAAATTATGAAGCCAAATTTTTGCTTTATCTTTTAAAGAAAAAGGAAATAATTTTAGCTTGACAATTTCATTTGTACATTGTTGGTCATTAAAGGTGACACATACATCTTCGAAGTCTTTTAGAAACGAGTAAGCACTTTCCGATTCTAACCCATGGAAATTTGGAAGCAAAGCTATCATACCTGGTTTAAAACGAAAGTTGTTTGCATTGAGAGGAAAAATAAAACAAGAGGGTGATGAGCTTCGAGTTGGTTGCAAGTAGTCACGCATGGTGCGTACTTGTCTGTTCTCATCTTCAGCATGAACACTTTCATTGTCAGCCATGGTAGGAGTTGTATTAGAAAGATTACCTGAAAAAGTTTCACAATAAAATCTAACTAAACGACGAGATCTAAAATCACGTCGCCAAACAAGCATAAAACAAAGTTAATATACAGATTAGGCGGTATAACCAGCCAATAAAAATAAAACAAAGTTAATATACAATATAAATATAAATATATAGAAAATTAGGCGGTATAACCAGCCAATAAAAATAAATATATACAAAATTAGGCGGTATAACCAGCCAATAAAAATAAATTAGGCGGTATAACCAGCCAATAAAAAATAAATATACTTATAAACTTATATACTTAGTATTGCTTCCCCGGCAACGGCGCCAAAAACTTGATGGAAACTCAATTAAGAGTTGTAAACCCAAGTGCAGGTTATGTTCAAGTAATAAATTCTCGGGTGTCCGAGGTCGAACCACAGGGAAGCGTATTAGTAAGTATAAGTTTATAAATATATAAGAAAAAGAAAATAAACAAGATATTAGGGAATCAATAACAAAGAAAGTAAACAAGATATTAGAGAACAAAATAAACAAAATAACATAAAAGCAATTAAACAAGATATAAAAAAAACAATAAGAAAAGATGTTGAGGTTAGAGAATCCACTCTTGGTGTTATGCTAAGATTAATCTTGTTTTATTACACAATTGAAATCCACACATAAGGGAGGTTCCAACCGGAAGGTTTAGCAATTCAGTCCAAATTGTCCAACGTCCATAGCATATGATATTATGTTCATTTGGTGTCCTCAAAACTCACAAAAAGAGTCCAAGCATTCCTTATGCCAAGGTATATGTCTACAACAAATCAAGGTTATGAAACCAAGCATTTACTGTGCCATTTTCATTGTCAATAATGAATCAAGATCTCTACTTTGCAAGTATGATTTTAAACCAAAAGAAAATATTATCTACACTAGTGTTTATAAATGATGATTCATTTTAGCTCATGTTGAAGAGACTAACCTTAGCATTTACCAAGAGCTTCACCTCATCACCTCAACAATATGATTAGCAACACATACTAGATATGAATAAAATGAAAAGAAATGTAAGAAGCATAAGTAAATAAAAAAAAGAAAACTAGAGAAAGGAAAAAAGAAGAAAACTTAGAGAATTTTTTACAATGGCTAATATCCTACCAATGTATAATGTATCCCAATACTCATCCAAGGCCCTCTATTTATACACATTTTGGAGGGCTAAATGACAAGAGACAAGCTTTACAAATTTCAAAGGTAGGTATAATAGGTGGGTGCATTTTTCTAACAATTTTCGTCATATTGTATGACAATTCTGATCAGCCAGCTTGATGGTCGATTTTGTCAATGTTGGAGGCTCGATCTGATAAAATGGTCTTCTAGAAAAATATACCCCTATCAGTTACGGATCCATATCCGTTGGAATCAGATCATTTGCTCACGTGGATCGGAAGATATGGTCAAAATACGAAAACAGGTCAGCACAGACGTCATTGCACATCAGCCAACTTGATGGTCAATTTCACTAGGGAAAAAGACTCCGTTTCAAGAAGTGTAAAACATGAAAAAGATAGATATGCCTCTTATCTTTGCACGGCTACAAATTTCAGCCTTATTGCTTCAGTGAAACTCGAGATATAGCTGATATGGCAAACGGTGTCGGAACTGGAACTGAACTGGATTTGCCCTTAATTCTAGTAATTTGAAATCACTCAAAGAAACTTGTGAAAAACACCAAATTACATAAAAATATAAAAGATCATAAACACAATTAGACTAAACAATAATAACTCGTATTTGACACAAAACAATAATAAAACATAACTAAAAACTATATAATTATACGAGTTATCACTTTTCTTTCAGTTTTTTTTTTAAAGTAGCTTCTCCATTACCCGTAGTCAGTGCTTTTCTTTCATTTGGAACCTTCAATTCTGACCAATTTGATCGTTTAAGCACTTTTCCCTAAATTTCCCGAGCTAGGGTTGCCTTTCTATTGAAATTTTTAACCCAACTTCCGAACTCCATATCTTTCAATGTAGACCTTGGATTATCAAAATTTTTTCACCATCTTTCAATTGAACTTCAAATCTTGATTTTGAAAGTGGGTTGACTTTTTTAGTAGTTTACTTTTTAGGGTTGACTTTTATGAGGTTGACTTTTTCAAGTTTGACTTTTTTTGTCTTCTTTTTTAAACTAAGTCACGGGGTACTACCTGCAGGATGAGAAAAGTCTTTTTGTATTATGAAATAACAGTTTAAGAAGAAAACATACATGTTTTAGTGGTCCGGACAAAATTAGGTGTCTACAGCTGCCCCTCTTTGGCTATTGCTGAGAGTCAGGAATCAGGCAAAGATAAATAAGCTCTAATTTTATTCGGTTAGTGAAATCACATGTGAAGAAAATGGAAAAGGGTTTCATTCGTTACCATTTTTTTTTTTGTATTTTGAGAAAGTTGTAAATTGAAGATTTTGTCCTTAAATTGAGTTCCCTGACTAATCAAGGCTTGACCCGTTTTAAGGAAATTGGTTTGATTTGCAAGAGGAGAAATGGCCTTGACGTTGGTCTCGGGGTCTTAACCTATCTTGTGCTAACCTTACTGGCATGGGTGAAACCAAAAATCGAAAAAGATTTGGATAGAACCAGAGATTAAAAGGGCATGGGTGAAAATAGAAAATTGAAAAAGATCTGGATGAAACCAGAAAATTGAGATAACACGGGTGAAACCAGAAAATTGAGAAAGATCTGGATGAAACTAGAAAGTTGAGAAAGATCCAGATAAAACCAGAAGTTGAAATGACATGGGTGAAACCAGAAAATTGAGAAAGATCTAGATGAAACCAGAGATTAAAATGGCATGGGTGAAACCAAAAAATTGGAAAAGATCTGGATGAAACCAGAGATTAAAAAGGCATGGGTGAAACCCAAAATTTGAAAATGATCTAGATGGAACCAGAAATTGAAAAGCATGGGTGAAATCAGAAATTTGAAAAAGATCTGGATGAAACCAGAGATTAAAAAGGCATGGGTGAAACCAAAAATTTGAAAATGATCTGGATGAAACCAGAATTTGAAAAGCATGGGTGAAACCAGAAATTTGAAAAAGATCTGGATGAAACCAAAAATTGAAAAGCATGGGTGAAACCAAAAATTGAAAAGCATGGGTGAAACCAAAAAATTGAAAAATGATCTGGATGAAACCAGAAATTGAAAAACATGGGTGAAACCAGAAATTGAGAAAGATCTGGATGAAACCAGAAATTGAAAAGCATAGGTGAAAACAAAAATTTGAAAAAGATCTGGATGAAACCAAAGATTAAAAAGGCATTGGTGTAACCAGAAATTTGAAAATGATCTGGATGGAACCAGAAATTAAAAATCATAGGTGAAACCAAAAATTTGAAAAAGATCTGGATGAAACCAAAAATTGGAAAGCATGGGTGAAACCAGAAATTTGAAAAAGATCTAGATGAAACCAGAGAATAAAAAGGCATGTGTGAAACCAGAAAATTGAAAAAGATCTGGACGAAACCAGAAATTGAAATGGCCTGGAAATTAACCTGAAGGATTTGAGATGGGATGCAAATGCTTGATGGTGTAAATGAAAATGTCTTGGATTGATGCAAATGCTTCTAAATGCGGATGCAAATGTCTTGGATTGATGCAAATGCTTCTAAATGCAGATGCAGATGTTTTCCACGAATCATGTTCATGTAAGTGGTTCATGAATGGTATAATTGCAGCTACAATGAAGATGCAATGATCCTAGAAATGATGCACTTGCTTGAGATGATGCGAATGCAAGTATCTATGAAGGATGTACTTGAAAAGGTAGAATGCAGATGCTCATGAAATAGTGCAAATGCAAATATCCATGAATGATGCAAATGCTTGCTGACACGATGCAGATGCAAAGCTTAATAGAGAGATGAGTGTTCATGAATGATGCAAATGGCCCCGATCGTTTTTCTAGACTTTGGCTTAGCCTTTCCCATTCATTTTTCCTCTTCAAATCAGAGTATATCTTCAACTCATTTTTCAATCTTTGGCTATTCTTTTTGCCCCAACAGTTTTCAAACTCTTATCAACAGAAATCTGCTTGCTGTGTGTTATTTCTTCTCATATTTGGAAGTCAAGGTTATCCCTAGTAATTCCACATCTTTGGATTAGAAAAACTCTTATCTCATGTCAAAATCAAAAATGGGTATTTCAAAAATATTTTTATTTTCCCTTTCCGAAAAACAATTTTGCTTATTTAATGAAAACTTCTGAGTCAAAAATTTAAACCCCATAGTGTGTAATGTACAAATCTTTTAAAGACTGATGATCACTGTTAGAAATTTTCCTAAGTGTCAATTTGGGTTTTTCAACTTGAATTGACAAGGCTTGGTACAACATGATTTTGGTCTTTCTAGGAAAACTTCACCAAAAAAATGTATTTCCCTTCTAGGTTCACAAATGGAACAGATTTTATAAATCATGAATTCATTGAGAACCAAACAAATTCAACATTCTTTTAGTTTCCATATCAATGTATTTTGACAAGCTTTAGGATTGGCTGGTATGTTTAAACTGGAAAGTTGATTTTGGAGAAAAAAAGTTTCAATTTTTGAAATCAATCATCCAAATAAGAGTTGACAATTTGGGAGGTTCAGGAATTCTTAGATGTTCCTCGATGACCATTTCTTTAAGATGATCTTCTCTTTTGTGGTATTGGCACTATCATAGATGGCATCGAAAATTTCCATTTTACTCTAGACCGCCCATTTTCGGGTTTTCGCCCTAAAGTCCCTTTCTCTCCAATTTTTTTTCTTTTTTCCTTTTTTCATTGTTTTACCATGCATTTGAGAATTCTAAATTATCCCTTAGTGAAATGATAATTCGATGAGATGGGATAAAATCTAAGGAAAAAACCCTTCAAGTTAAATATTCATGCTTGATCAAAATGGACTTTTAAAGCACGTAATGTAGGCCATGGCTCAGGGTTCAGAAAGAAAGGATAAATAGGCCCAAAATATGTGTTTGTGGGTAATCAGATCAAGGATCATTTCTTGAGGAGGATTCTCTTTGAAATATTTATCCCTTTTTGGACTTTTCATTCTTTTTTTACTTTTGCTCTTTTTCTTCCTTGCTTTTGGCTTTCATTTGCCATACTTTTTCACATTTTTTCTTGGCTTTGGTTTTGTTCTTGGCTTCCATTTCGCCATCTTTTCCTTTTTTTTTTCTTTTTCTTTGAAAGAGTGAGCCCGTATTTATTCGGGGCTCCATTTGCTTTATATCTATCTTTGAGCTAGGACTCATTTTTTCGTGATCTTGGAGAAGATCTTTCCTCGCATTTTCCCCCAGTGTAGAGGGTCATCCTTGATCAGGGTTCAAAGAAGAAAGAATTCTTTTGGCTCAAAAGGGGTGACTATGGATAATTTCTTTTTTGCGAAAGGGAGATGAAAGCTGGCCATTTCTCATATCAAGCACGAATATTCACATTGAAAAGCAATCCTCATGGGAAATAGTTAATCAAAATTTCATTTTGCACTTTGGAATATCCGAATTCTCATATGCATGATATCACAAATTTTCTTTTTTCTTTTTCTGTTTTTTTTTTATCGCATGCCCCAATGATTCATGCGTTAGTTCCATCCTTTTTCACCATGTATTTATCATTTCCACATATGGTGCCCCAATTTGATTAACCATGAGAATTTGTATCATTACGAGGAACATCACAAGTCTAGGTCTGTACTGAAAAGAATAAGTTTCAATCTTGGGTTTGTTTGAAGTGAATAAGGAAAATATGACCCAAAAATGAGTTTTCTCTAAGACATGGAATAATCTAGTTTAATCATTGTGCCCCAGGGTGTCAATCATGAAGTGATGTTTGGGCAATTAGTGTTTTGTTGTTATTGGGAAGGCATGAATGGCTTTGGCACCACCTTGACACACATCGAATTACCAAGATCTAAATTCTTGAAAGAATGTCTCATTTATTTGAATTTCAAGGAGTTCGAAATTTTTTCAAAAAGTTCGTTCCTTTGTTCATAACCTAGACTAGGATTTACATCTTTGCTTATTCTGTAATGGCAATGGTTTATGGAGTTTAATCATTCATATTCTTTGAAGCATTAGGTCTTTCAAGTGATCTTAGTTTCAGGGATGTAGACATATGGAATCCCCAAAAGAGGAAAGGTATTGGGTCATTTCTAACAATGATCATCAATATTCTCGAGACTATCCATTATTAGAACCTCCTTAATGCTTGTTTTTGCACATTCAAATTATTGTTAAAACACAACAAACATAAAAACATTCAAAATTCATTTATTTCATAGGGATGTTAACATAAGACAAGTGTTTTCATCATGAGGTATGAAACTAAAAGCATAAAAACTTCCCCTTGACATGTTCTCCCTAATTCAAACTGGCTATTCCTCAGTACTCTTTTCGACCTTTCCATCTTCTTCCCCTATTATGACATCCACAATAGTCTCATCATTCCCATTCAGTAGATTCTCCATGCTGTCTGACCTTTGTTTCTTCCCCACATATAACTGCCCTTTATTAATGAGTGCTTGAACCATCCGTTTCAGACATAGGCAATTTTTCGTGGAATGTCCTTGAATCCCAGAATGATAATCACAATATGCATTCTCGTCATACCAGCCGGATATGGGGTTGAAGAGGCTCCACTGGAACTTTACTGAGGAGTTGCTCTTTGACCAGCTGGGGCAATAGTTCCGAGTAAGACATGGGGAGTGGCTCAAATTGATCTCTTTTTCGGATATTCTTCGATTTCCTCTGACTGACAAAAAGTTGAAAATTTACTAGATTCTGATAGGCTATTGGGTATAAGTATGAACCCTGGGGGTACATAGTTCATAGAAGGACAGGGTTGGTATGAAGTAGCCGGAATATACAGGGCAAAGTCTCCCATGTCTTGGACATCTTTCTTTTTCTTTTTGGGCGTCCTGTTTCTCTCTACATTAAATGTTTTACCCCTTTCGAGTTTCCCAGCGTTGATAGCATTTTCAATCATTTCCCCAGAGATTACCATATCCGAAAAATTCTTCGTGGTGTTGCCAACAAGTCTATCGTAGTATGGAGCCTGTAGTGTATTCACAAAAAGGATAGTGGTTTCCTTTTGAGTTAAAGGCGGTTGTACTTGGGTGACCATGTTCTTCCACCTCTGAGCATACTCTTTGAAGCTCTCAGTAACATTTTTCTCCATATTTTGTAAGGTTAGACGGTCAGGTCTCATGTCGGTCACATGCTTCTTCTGGTTTAGAAAAGCCCTGGCCAAATCATTCCAAGAGTGAATCTGATCCTTGCTCAACTGACTATACCACCTAATTACGGACCCGCTGAGGTTATCTTGAAAGCAATGAATCAAAAGCTTATCATTATCTATGTGACTTGCAATCTTTCAGCAGAACATGGTGATGTGGGTTGATGGATCAGTCGTCTCGTCATATTTCACAAAGTCAGGGACCTTGAATTTAGGAGGAATGACTAAATTGAGGACCAAGCATCGTTCTTTCATATCCACACTCCCGAATACGTCTATATTTTCTACTGCCCGAAGCCTTTCATCTAGCAACTGATATTTCCCTTCGGAATCTGCCAACTCAGCCTCGTTCGACTCAACCATCTTCAGTTTTGCTTGTTTAGCTGGATCATCAAAATTTAGAATGTTGCTGGGATTAACTGTATTCTGGCCATTTAACATCATGACCTCACTCTGACCCTCTTGTGCCTCTAACCCTTCTTTGGCGGCCAAGTTTTCAGTGTATCCCTTTCCCTTTATTACTGCGGACATCAGCTCTATCAATTTAGTCATCTAATCCTTAGATTCTGCTTGAGACTTTGCCAGCTGTTCTCGCAATTCTTCATGTGCCCTTTCCATTCTTTCCATTCGGGCAGCTTGCTCATTCTCCATAGCTCTAGCCTGTATTAAAAGGGTACTCAATACTTCTTATACCTCTGATTTGAAATGGAAATTCTTTCAAAGACTCTTAAAGCCAAGCCAACTTCTGTTTTCTTCCCCCCAAATGTATGTCATGATGAAGGAGCCATGAATGCAATTTGATGCCCGTGAAACATAAACAATGTGATGTATGGATATTGTAGACACCTAATTTTGTCCGGACCACTAAAACAGGTATGTTTTCTTCCTAAACTGATGTTTCCGAGTGTAAAAAGATTATTTTCATCCTGCAGGTGGTACTCCGAGACTTAGTTTAAGAGGCGAGCATAAAAAGTCAAACTAGAAAAAAGTCAACCTCGGAAAAAGTCAACTACTAAAAAAGTCAACCCACTTTCAAAATCATGATTTTAAGTTCAATTGAAAAATGGTGAAAGAATTTTGATAATCCGAGGTCTACATTGAAAGATATGGAGTTCGGAAGTTGGGATTTGGAGATTCAGTAGAAAGGAAACCCTAATCCGAGAAATTTGGGGAAAAGTGCTTCAACGATCAAATTGGTCGAAATTGAAGGTTCCAAATGAAAGATAAGCACTGACTACGGGTAATGGAGAAGTCACTTGCAAGGAAAACCGAAAGAAAAGTCAATCCGGGAGAAAACCGAGAATTAGGGTTTTTAGTGGATTTCGGTGAAATCGGGAAGAATCACAGAAATGACCTGACTTGGTAAGAACAAAGCCCCCAATGGATGAAGAATGATTAAAAAGGATAGCCCAAGGCTCAGATTGAAGAAAATCTAAAAATCGGACTTGTTTTGAGCAAAACCGGGTTTCGAAGGCAAAAAGGCAAAATTGGAAAATTTGGGAAAAATAGCAAATGGACTCCGAAAATTTTGAAAATTTGTAAATCTCATTCTTAAATCATTTGAAAGAGATTGGCGAAAGAAAATCTTGATTCTGAGTTCGTTTGCAAAATGGCCAAATCCCGGGCTTCTCATGTAGTAATTCAAAAAGGAAAATCCCGAAAAAATAGCAAATGAGCTCCAAATCTTCGGAAATTTTGTAAATCTCATTTTTAAATTATTTTAAAGAGATTGGCGAAAGAAAATCTTGATTCGGAGTTCGTTTGCAAAATGGCGAAATCCCAGGCTTCTTATATAGTAATTCATAAAGAAAAATCCCGAAAAAATAGCAAATGAGCTCCAAATCTTTTGAAATTTTGCAAATATCTTTTTAAAATTATTTTAAAGAGATTGGCGAAATAAAATCTTGATTCGGAGTTCGTTTGCAAAACGGCCAAATCCCGGGCCTCCTATGCAATAATTCAAGAAGATAAATCCCGGAAAAATACCAAATGAGCTCCAAAAATTCTGAAATTTTGAAAATATCATTTTTAAATTATTTGGAAGAGATTGGAAAAAGAAAATCTTTATTTGGAGTTCGTTTGCAAAATTGCCAAATCCCGGGCCTCCTATGTAGTAATTCAAGCCGATAAATCCCGAAAAAATACCAAATGAGCTCCAAAAATTATGAAAACTTCCAGATCACACTTTTAAATTATTTGGAAGATATTGGTGAAGAAAAATCTTGATTTGGAGCTCGTTTAAAAAATGGTAAAATGTAGGGGCATAAAAGGGCATTTTTGGAAGAAAAAATCCAAATAAATAGCAAACGGACTCGGATAATTTTGAAAACTTCCAGAACTCAATATTTTATTATTTTGGAAGTATTAAAAAAATAAAAATTGAATTTGGAGTCCGTTTGATATTTATTTGCATCCGGGGGCAAAACGGTCATTTCACCCAAGCAACGAAAAGGGCTTCTTTGGGCCTTTCTAAAAATCTGAGTTGGGCTGGAAAAGAGACGTGCTGGCCTGCCCAAGCAAAAAGAAAGGAGGAAGCTTCTGATTTTTCACTCAAGTGGCTAAAAATCAAGAGTTAGTTAGAGATTCTCTTTGATCAAAGCCATGGTGATTAAGCCACATAGGCCAAGAGAGATGTCAACATTATTCCTTAACAGCTATAATTTGAGAGAGCTGATATGCTAATCTAAAGGTGGTAATTTCATGATTTTTTCACCTTGAATTATTAGCCATTTGATGGAAAATTGGTTACAAAAAAATGACAACACCTTGAGGGAATATTAGGGGGTTTCGGCCAGCCTTGTTTGGAGAGGTCAGAATTTCATTTTTTCATCTTCATTTTGCTGAGTTCTTAGATTATTTACTTGTTTTTTCTCTCCTTGGTTGAAAGCAAAAAAGAAAAGTTTAGAAAAGAAAGGAAAGTTTGAAGAGAAAAGCTTGAAATATTAGCTTCTTGAGGTTGCTCTTGAGCACCAACTCTTGCACTTTCTTGATTTTCCATTTTTTTTTTTGCTATTTTTGATTATTATTTGGTGAGTTTCTATTTTAAATAAATGTTTTTTATTGTTCTTCTTAAGTTCTTCCTTCATCTCTTTCTTAAGTATATTTTTGACATTTTATTTTTACAATAAACTCACCATGGCCAAATGGCCTATATTATTTAGTTAAGTTGCTGTTTTGATTTATTTTACCATATTGTTTATGTTATTTTCTTTGATTTTGATGTTTTAAATGTTATGTTACTTCATATTCTTGAGTTATATTTTAATTTGATTGCTTTGTTTGTTGCCATTTATGTTTTAAATATCATGTTTTTGCATTTTTAATTTTCTGTTTTCATGATGTTTAAATTTGAGCATGTTTTAGATTTAGTATATCAAGTGCTTGTGAAAATGCTTGTGTGGTCTTTGCATGATTTGAGTTTTATATCTTAGTTGAGCATGTTTTAGATTTAGTATATTAAGTGTTTGTGAAAATGCTTGTGTGGTTTTTACATGAATTAAGTATTATATTTTAGTTGAGCATGTTAGTATACCAAGTGTTTGTGAAAATGCCATGCTTGTTGGAGCTTGAGGCCATTTGGCTACTCCATGTGTTTTGCATTGTGTGTTGCATTTTTTGCCATGTTAGTTGGTAGGTTTTTGCATTTACATGCCATTGGATTTAGTTTTGCATGCTAGTATACCAAGTGTTTGTGAAAATGCCATGTTTGCTAGTTACATTATGCTATTCGGCTCTCTTGGAATTTTTGCATTTTTTGTGCATTCTTGCCATGTTAGTTGATAGGTTAGCATTTGCATGATATTTGGTTGAGTTTTTGGTTTAAGCATGCTTTGTGTTTGTGAAAATTCCATGTATATTTTAGTTATTAAGTTAGGTTTATTTGCCATGCATGTTCATGCATTTTAGGTCTAGGTTGCATTAAATGCCATGCAAGTTCATTTAGGTCTAGGTCATTTTATGAATGCCATGCATTTTTTCATGACATTTAGGTTTAAGCTCATGCATTATGTTTGCTGTATTGTTTCATGCATTTCATGTTCATGCCACTTGAATAATGACTTGAGCCAATTAATGGTTGAAAGTCATGCTCTCTTGAGCACACTTGTGGAAAATTAAAGTTTGTCAAATTGATTATTCTACCTTTGTGATTTTTTTTACTTTAGCCAATTTTTATCTAACTTTCAAAAATTCCTATCTACTGTTTGTAAGTCATTTTATGAGTTTCAAATATTTTTACTTTGATTTTTAAATGATTTTATCAAAGGCAAAAATGTATTTTGGCAAAACAGTTTTTTTTCACCCAGTTTTCGTACTTTTCCGATTTTTCAAGGCATTCGTCTTTAAGTAGAAAATTAAGCCGATTTTTTCTTGTGTAGTTTTACATTTCCTGAGTCTCCAGTATTTGTTTTAGAATTTTTTGAATTTTTAAAAATAGGATAAAAAATCGGTGCTTAAAACTGGACAGTGGAGTCAGAATTGAATTTAAAGAAAAATCATTTTTCTGTTTTCGTTAAATTACTTAGAGTGGGCTGATTAGGAGGGTTAGCTACTAACTTAGGGTAGTTTCTAAGCCTTTTTAAACTCTAAAAATGGTTTTTCAAGTCCCGGGTTAAGGGTAGTCAAGTCCGGATTTTTAAACTTAGGAAATTAGAGCCATTTTAAAAAAGATTTAGCCCAGTTTTTATTTTTAATTCAAGCTTTTCAAAATTGTTTTCAAACAATCACAAAGTATTTTGGTTTTAGAATATTTAATTTGACATATTTTACTAAGGTAGCCGGATATCTTTTTAGATATACGGATTTCCTTAATTAAAGGAAAAAATACATTTCATGCATTGCATTTTCCATATTCATGCATTTTATATAATATGTGATTCTTGCTATGATAATTTCTATGATATTGTTATGATTTTGAGTTATGTTATATTGTTTATTATATGATTTGGAATATTTCATGATATCCTATGCTTTTTATTTAGTTATTTTTTTGGTCATATTATTTAGCATATACTATGTTCATGCATTGTTATTTTCATTTTTATTTTCATGCATATTATATGATAGCATTATTTCATATTCCATCTCATTTAATTTATATGCCATACCATTCATGTTTGCCATGTCATTTAAATTATTTCATTTCATATAGATATGTTATGTTACTTAGGTTATTTTATTTCATTTAAAAAATATCATGTTACTTAGGTTATTTCATTTCATATAGAATGCATTATGTTACATAGGTCATTTAATTTCATTTAGAATATATCATATAACTTAGGATATTTCATTTCATTTAGAATATGCTAAGGCATTCAAATCATGTCATGTCATTTAGGTTGCATTATATTATTTAGATTTTGCTATGTTGTTTTATTTATGTCATGCATATACATATTCATATCTTTTAAAATGTTTTCAAAAGGATAATGATTTTTCCATAAAAAATAAAGATATTCCCGAGTTAAAATAATTCATGAGTTCTCTACCGGGTTTGCTGGAGGGAATATCATCAATTATCATTAATAAAGGAATATCTTTCTTTCAAAAAAGAGAATGATTCGGAAAGTTTTCCAAAACTAATAAAATTTTTTATATTTTGCCACGTTTGTTGGGGAATATAGGAAAATTTTGAATTTATAAATTCCGGATCATTTTCAATTAAAAATGGAATTATTTTGTTTAAATTGGGAATTAACTTGAAATACTAAATTTAAAACCAACTTTTTACCGAGATTTGAGATAACACACGATTAATAAGGTACCGATTTATACGGGCATTGTGGGGGTGCTAATCCTTCCCCACACGTAACCGACTCCTGAACCCGCTTCTTTGATTTCTCTAGTTTAAAACGCAGACTTGAAATTGGTTTTTTAAAATGTTTTAATTAATTTTTAAAATATTTTATAAACCGGTTTTAATAGGTGGCCGATCACACCTAGCTAAAAAAGATTGGTGGTGACTCCATGTCTTTTTTAAGGTCATTTTCAAAACCTTCAATTTTCTAGAGGAATTAAGTCGACTTTTCCTCGATTTTTTTTAATGTCACGCTTAACGAATAATAAAGTCTTGCGATGAGACTCGTTATTTTTTAGGTTGCGACAGCTTGGTGACTCCACTGGGGACTATTAGAGAGTCAGGCCTAGAATTAGTCGTGTGTTATCAAAGTCTCGGTTTTGTTGGTTTAATTGGTATTTAATTTTAATTCCCGCATTTTTTTTAATAAGGAGAATTTTGAAAATAATAAAATATTTTTAAATATGTTCATACTCATGTACATGCATTTTATTATTGTTCTCTAGTTATTTAAGGTTGTATATTATAATTGCTTGTTGGTTAATGCGTTACACTATTCTTGAATGTTTTAATTGCTAGGGCATTTAGAATAAGGTTTGTAGAATAGGTAGTGAAAGTTTTGTTTTTCCTCCACACACACTACACGTGCATTTGCATATCATGAATCCTATACCCGGGTTCCGTCCTTTTAAGTGGGAGTAAAGTAACTACGCCTTCGTGATGATCCTCCGTATGGGCTAGTGAAACACTTTTGGAGTATAAAGTACCTAAAGCCTTCGTGATGATCCTCCATATGGGCTTAGGAAAATATACTCTAACGAATTGAACCCGCTTTTATCGGGGTGCCTTACTAGCCTTCACCGGCGGCAGTGAGGAACAATTCGGGGCCTTAGAACTGATTCACCCTCATATAGTGAACCTAGGCGAAGCCATGTCGGATTTTCGTTAGATATACCGAAAATGGGAACACATGGAGGGACATTTCTAAACCTTTTGTTACCTATTTTACACTTCGAATAAGTGTGGTAGATCGGGCAACGATGTACGTACATCGCCCGTAATAAATATGATACTTTGCCTCAAAGGCATCGTGATGCCTAAATAAGCAGATATTGTTGGGGCAAATATTCATTAATCATTTGAAAAAAATAAAAATCTTTTTCCAAGTATTTTTGCATTTTGCACATTTCATACATGTGTGAATAGAGCATGTACATTTTTGGTTGTGTTATTGATCCCATCCTTTGCAATAAACAGTTGGTAATTTCATTTGATGATTTCATAAAACCAGTAGTGTTGTATGAACATTTGCATATTGTACCATAGTAAGATCCACTACCCCGAAATTCTTCTGAAAATAATATGATTGGGTTTTCATAGAAAAAAGCATGTTTCAAAAAGTCATAAATTTGGAGGCAAATCTTGCATAATGAGATTTTTGAATAATCAAGATTTAGGTCCCAAAAATTTCATGTAATCATTGATTTCTTTGTATATACCTTGGTGTTAATTCATTTATTCTTAGCATGTATAATTTTGACATCATAGCATGCATGGTTCTTCATTGTAGAATACATTTGTGATATACATGGTCATTCTTTGTATATACCTTTGTATTAATTCATTTATTCTCCGCATATATCATTTTGACATCATAGTATGCATGGTCATTCATTGTAGAATACGTTTATGACATGCATAGTCATTATTTGTATATATTTATGCATCAATTTATTCAATGCATCATGTTGACATTAGATTGCATCCATAGCATACATAGTCATCATAATTTCTCTGTATATGTTCATGCATTAATCATCAGTATATTCATGCACAATAGGAATAGAGCATGTACATTCACAATTGTATTCTTAATCTCATGACATTTTCATTTGCATGAAAGGGGTTCGAGATATGAGGAATGAATCGGAGGAACGATTGGGTGCTTTGGAACGCAATCAAGAGGAATGTGGACACGAAATCTGAGAGGTGAAGGAACAGCTGGCCAAATTGCTGAAAATGGTTGAGGATATGGGTAAGAGTAAAAAGGAACTTTCTCAGGGCTCTGCATCGCTTTCGGATCAACCAAAACCATTAGGTCCAGAACATACAATCCTTGCTCGATCCTGCACTTGTCAATGCCACAAAGGTTGCAATCCTAATGAAATTATGGACAAAATCGAGAAAATGATTAAACCTGAAAGCCTGATACCAAAGATAGAAACCTCGAATCCAGTACCATACCTGCAAACTGTTCTAGGTCCAAACCAGTATCCCCACCCTACCATGGTCCAATCGTCCATTGGGATGACCACTACGGGATTCCTGAATCCCACTCCATCACCAACAACTGCCGGTTCATACTATTTCCCTCATCAATCACCTTATCCAGTACCTGGGATAGGAACCTCGAGCTATGTACAACCTCCAAAGGCCCCGGGTCCAAATCCATACCCTTACCATGCTGTTTCGCCACATCTCCATGTAAACACGCTGGTTCGAACCTTAGTGCCACCACCAAGTGCCCTAACTCCTAGGCCATGTGTGACTAAGAAACGATCCCAGAATAAGACCCAAATGCATTTTGATCCCATTCCAATTAGCTACCAAGAGCTCCGCCCTATACTGATCCAAAATCACATGGTTGCCTGTGTCCCATTGAAACCCCTGTTACCACTATATCCAAGGTGGTATAATCCAAATGAAAGATGTGATTATCACTGTGGAATTGTTGGCCATAGCATCGAAGATTGTATAGCAGTCAAAAGGAAAGTGCAAACTCTTATAGATGCCAAATGGTTAGATCCAACGACACTGATTGATAAAGGACTGGGAAAACGCCATTAGGATTGGGAGATTTACAGCATTGAGGTGGAAAGACTTCGGTCTTATATGATGTAATAGGATTTCACTTTTTCAGTAGCCGGCTCTTATAGCCTTAGGATGCTAGGAAGAATAAAATGCTTGTAAAAGACAGTTTTAACTACTGCTCAAATTTTGCAAAACATGGTTTATACCATTGTGAACATTGATATGGGAATGAATTGACTATGCTTCAAATTTATGAGATGTTGATGATTAAGTTCCTCCGATTCTTATTTCCTCCGTGATATCTTCCCCTTTTGCATTTTGCATCCGATCAATTATTTGTCAGGTTGCATTCATGCATTCATAATCAACATGATTTTTCTGTATATTTCCATGCATTAATTTGCTTATTCTTTACATGCATCATGTTGACTTTGGGTTGCATTCATAACAATCATAGTCAGCATGATTTCTTTGTATATGTTCATGCATTAATTTGCTTATTACATACATCATGTTAGCATTAGTCGCATTCATGACACACATGGTTAGCATGATCTTCTTGGTATATACTATATCAATCATTCATTGTTTGCATGTATCATAGTTGACATCATGTTGCATTCATAGTGTATATGATCATACGCTAAAATATACAGGATTATTCATTGCATATATCCATCGTTGATTTGTTTTTCTTTGCTTGCAACATGATTGGCATCGTGATTGCATTTATTACATATATGGTCAGCATATTTCCATTGTACATGTCCATACATCATATTGTTTAGGCTTCACATGCATCAAATTGCATTCATGGGGAAATAAAACAGAAGTTGGCTTGGCTTTAGGAGTCTTTGAAAGAATTTCCATTTCAAATCAGAGGTATAAAAAGTACTGAGTACCCTTTTAATACAGGCTAGTGCTATGGAGGATGATCAAGTTGCCTGAATGTAAAAAATGGAAAGAGAACAGAAAGAATTGCGAGAACAGCTGGCAAAGTCTCAAGCAGAATCTAAGGATCAGATGACTAAATTGATGGAGCTGATGTCTGCCGTAATCAAGGGAAAAGGATACACCAAAAACTTTGTCGCCAGAGAAGGGTTAGAGGCACAAAAGGGTCAGAATGAGGTCGTAATGATTGATGCCCAGAACACAGTCAATGTCCTAAACACAGATGATCTAGCTGAACAGGCAAAGTTGAAAAGGGTTGCAATAAATAAGGTTGAGTTGGCAGATTCCCAAGGGAAATATCAGTTGCTAGATGAAAGGCTCCGGGTAGTAGAAAATACAGACGTATTCGGGAGTGTGGAGGTGAAAGAACGATGCTTGGTCCTCGATTTAGTCATTCCTTCTAAGTTCAAGATCCCTGACTTTGTGAAATATGACGGGACGACCGATCCGTCAGCCCATATCACTATGTTCTGCCGGAAGATGACAAGTGATATAGATAATGATAAGCTTTTGATTCACTGTTTTCAGGACAGCCTCAGCGGGTCCGCAATTAGGTGGTATAGTCAATTGAGCAAGGATCAGATTCACTCTTGGAATGATTTGTCTAGGGCTTTTCTAAACCAATACAAGCATATAACCGACAGGACACCTGATCGTCTCACTTTGCAAAATATGGAGAAAAGAGCTATTGAGAGCTTCAAAGAATATGCACAACGGTGGGTGAGCCTGGCCGCCCAAGTACAACCGCCCTTGGCACAAAAGGAAATCATTATCCTTTTTGTGAATACACTGCAGGCCCCGTACTATGACAGACTCGTCGGCAATGCCATGAAGAATTTTACGGACATGGTAATTTCAGGGGAGATGATTGAGAATGCTATCAAAAATGGGAAACTTGAAAGAGAAGGAACATCCAATGCCGAGAGAAATAAGGCACCTAGAAAGAAAGAGGAAGATGTCCAAACTATGGGAGATTTCGTCCCATATTCCCAATTTCCCTCATACCAATCATGCTACCCTACTGAGGTATCTCCAAGCCTTTATCCTTACCTACCTACCCAAACACCTAATCCTATACCAGCCCTTGCAACAAGGCCTACTTCTAGAAAACAACCGCGGGAAAATCAAGAAAGAATTCCAATCCCCATCCCTGACCTACTGCCATTACTAATAAAGAATCAGTACCTTACCCCGGTACCTTTGAAAATAGCTCCGAATCCATCAACGAGGAGTTATGACCCTGATAGCAAGTGTGATTATCACCTAGGGGTAGTTGGGCATTCAACTGAAAAATGCAGACAACTGAAGGAAAGGATTGAAAGTCTTATCCTGTGATGGTATTTTGACACCGGAGCTTATCAATCAATGGAAGGCCGCTTAGCCCTAAATCAGTTTCTTTCAGGGTTTTAGGGGGAGAATTACTACCTTTGAAGGATGTCAATAGGAGCATTTTGAAGCATGTAGTTTTATACACTGTGATAATGAAAGCACTTGTCTCATGTTAACATCTACATGAATTAAATGAATTTTGAATTTTAAATGCTTTGTGTTTGTTGTGTTTTAACAATAGCGTGAATTTGCAAAAACAAGCATTAAGGAAGTTTTAATAATGGATAGTCTCGAGAATATTGTTGATCATTGTTAGAAATGACCCAACACCCTCCCCCTCTTTTTTGGGCTTCTCTATACCTAAACCTTGAATCAAGAACACTTGAAAGACCTAATGCTTCAAGGAATATGAATGATTGAACTTAAAAACAAAAAAAAGAGAAGCATTGTCATTGCAGAATAAGCAAGGATGTAAATCCTAGTCTAGGCTACAAACAAAGGAACGAACTTTTTGAAATTTTTAGAATTCCTTGAAATTCAAACAAATGAGACATTCTTTCAAGAATCTAGATTTTGGTAATTTGATTTGTGTCAAGGTTGTGCCAAAACCATTCATGTCATTTTCAGCAAACCACAAAACACTAATTGCCAAAACATCACTTCATGATTGACACCTTGGGGCACAATGATTAAACTAGATTATCCCTTGTCCCAGAGAAAACCCGTTTTTGGGTCATATTTTCCTTGTCTCTTCAAAGAACTCAGATTTGAAATTCAGCCTTTTCAGTACAGACCTAGACTTGCTATGTTCCTCGTTGATATAAATTCTCATTGGTTAATCAAATTGGGGCATCATATGTGGAAATGATGAATAAATGGTGAATAAGGACGGACTAACGCATGAATCATTGGGGGCATGCGATAAAAATAGAAGAAAAAAGAGAAGAAATTTTTTTGTGATATCATGCTTATGAGAATTAGGATGATTCCAAAGTGTAAAATGAATTTTGATTATCTATTTCCTCTGAGGATTGCTTTTCAATGAGAATATTCATGCTTGATATGATGAATGGCCGTTTTTCATAATCCTTCCACTAAGAAGAAATTATCCTTAGTCACCCCTTTGAGCCTTAAGAATTATTTTTTTCTTTAAACCTTGATCAAGGATCACCCTCTACATTAGAGGGCAAATGCAAGGAAAGATCTTTTTAAAGATCATTGAGAAATGAGTCCTAGCTCAAAGACAGATGCAAAGCAAATAGAGCCCCGAATAAAGACGGGCTCACTCCGTTGAAAAAGAAGGGGGCAAAATGAAAGCAAAAAAAAATTTGTGTAAGACATGGCAAATTGAAAGCCAAAAGCAAGGAAGAAAAAGAGCAAAGTCAAAAGGAAAGAAATGTCCAAGAAGAGACAAATGCTTCAAAGAGAATCATCCTCAAAGAAAGGATCCTTGATCTAATTACCCTCAAACACATATTTTGGGCCTATTTATCCTTTCTTTCTGAACCCTGAGCCATGGCCTACATTACGTGCTTCAAAAGTCCATTTTGATCAAGCATGAATATTTAATTTGAAGGGTTTTCCTCAGATTTTATCCCATCTCATCAAATTCTCATTTCACTAAGGAAGAATTTAGAATTCTCAAGTGCATGGTAAAAAAAGGAGAAAAATTGGAAAGAATGGGACTCTAGGGCGAAAACCCAAAAATGGGCGGTTTAGGGTAAAATGGAAATTGTTGATGCCATCTATGAAAATGCCGATACCATAAAAGAGAAGGTTATCTTAAAAAAGTGGTCATCGAGGAACATCTAGGAATGCCTAAACCTCCCAAATTGTCAATTCTCATTCAGAGGATTGTCTTCAAAAACTGAAATTTTTTTCTCCAAGATTAAACTTTTCGGTTTAAACGTCGCAACTAATCTCGACGCTTGTCAAAATGCCTTGATATGGAAAGAATGTTGAATTTGCTTGGTTCTCAATGAATTCATGATTTATAAAACCTGTTCCATTTGTGAGCCTATAAGCGATATACATTTTTGTCATGAAGTTTTCCTGGAAAAGACAGAATCTTGTTATATCAAGCCTTGCCAATCCTAGTTGAAAAAACCCAGATTGATACTTAGAGAAATTTCTAACAATGATCATCAGTCTTCAAAATATTTGTACATCACACATTGTGGGGTTAATATTTTTTTTTCAGAAGTTTTCACAATAAGAAAACAAATAAAGATATTTTTTGAAATACCCATTTTGATGTTGACATGAGACAAGGATTTTTTCTAACCCAAAGGTATAGAACTGCCAGGGTAGGTCCTGACTTCCAGATATGAGAAGAAAAAATTCAAACCTAGTTCAGATCTCTGTTGATGAAAGTTTGAAAACTGTTGGGCAAAGAGAATAGCCAAAATGAATTGAAGATATACTCTGATTTGAAGAGGAAAAATGAATTTGAAAGGCTAAGCCAAAGTCTAGAAAAACAACCGGGGGCATTTGCATCACTCATGAGCACTCATCTCTTTATCTAGCTTTTGCATCTGCACAGTGTCGGCAAGTATTTGCATCATTCATGGGTATTTGCATTGGCATTATTCCATAAGCATCTGCATTTTACATTTACATTCTTCATGGAATTCGCATTTGCGTCATCTCAAGCAATTGTATCATTTCTAGAATCATTACATTTTCATTATTCTGTGATAATCATAAACCATTTACATGAACACAATTAGTAAGGGCATCTGCATCAAGAAAATTTGCATCAATCTAAGTTATTTGAATCTACATCAAGAAGCATTTGCATCAATCTAAGTTATTTACATTTGCATCAAAGACATTTGCACCAGTTTAAGTCATTTCGTATCTTATTCAACATCTGTATCTGCATCAAAAAGCATTCGCATCTTCTCAAAATCTTTAGGTTAATTTTCAAAAATTCTTCAAAGACCATTTTTAAGACCTCCGAGCATAATTTTTCAAATCACAGGTAAGACCTCCGGGCAACATTTTTAAGACCTCCGGGCATAACTTTTTTTTAGGGGTAAGACCTATGGGCACCATTTTTAAGACCTCCGGGGATAATTTTTCAAATCACAAGTAAGACCTTCGGGCACTATTTTAAAGACCTCCGGGCACAATTTTCAATTTTAAAGACCTCCGGGCACCATTTTAAAGACCTTCGGGCACCAGTTTTTTAAGACCTCTGGGCACAATTTTTAAGACCTCCGGGCACCAATTTTAAAGACCTCCGGGCACCAATTTTTAAGACCTCCGGGCACAATTTTAAAGACCTCCGGGCACAATTTTAAAGACCCCGAGCACCATTTTAAAGACCTTTGGGCACCAAATTTTTAAGACTTTCGGGCACCAGTTTTTTTTAAGACCTCCGGGCACCATTTTAAAGACCTCCGGGCACCAATTTTTAAAACCTCCGGGCACCATTTCAAAGATCTCCGGGCAATATTTTAAAGACCTCCGAGCATAATTTTCAATTTTAAAGACCTCTGGGCACCATTTTAAAGACCTTCGGGCACCAGTTTTTTAAGACCTCCGGGCATCATTTTAACGACCTTCGGGAACCATTTTAAAGACCTCCGAGCACCATTTTAAAGACCTTCGGGCACCATTTTTTTAAGACCTCTAGGCACCATTTTAAAGACCTCCGGGCACCAATTTTTAAGACCTCCTGGCACCATTTTAAAGACCTTCGGGCACTATTTTAAGGACCTCGGGCACAATTTTCAATTTTAAAGACCTTCGGACACCATTTTAAATACTTTCGGGCACCAGTTTTTTAAGACCTCCGGGCACCATTTTAAAGACTTCTGGGCACTATTTTAAAGACCTCCGGGCACAATTTTAAAGACCTTCGGGCACCATTTTAAAGACCTCCGGGTACCATTTTAAAGACCTCTGAGCACCATTTTAAAGACCTTCGGGCACCATTTTAAAGACCTCCGGGCACCATTTTAAGACCTCCGAGCACCATTTCAAAGACCTTCGGGCATAATTTTTTGTTTTGAAAATCGAATTCGTTTCCTTAAGACGGGTGGAGCCTTGATAAGTCAGGGAATTCAACTTAAAGACAAAATCTTCAATTTACTATTTTTTTTTTAAAAAAAGAAAAAAATAGAAAATGAAAAATGAAAAAATGATAGAAGAATGAAAAAGAAAACCCCTTTCCCTTTCCTTCGCATGTGATGTCACTGTCCGTACAAAATTGGTGTTGGTTTATCTTTGCCTGATTCTTGATTCTCACCAATAACCAAAGAGGGACAGCTGTAGACACCTAATTTTGTCCGGACCACTAAAACAGGTATGTTTTCTTCCTAAATTGATGTTTCCGAGTGTAAAAAGACTGTTTTCATCCTGCAGGTGGTACTCTGAGACTTAGTTTAAGAGGGCGAGCAAAAAAAGTCAAACTTGAAAAAAGTCAACCCTAGAAAAAGTCAACCCCGAAAAAGTCAATCCCAGAAAGTCAACTACTGAAAAAGTCAACCCAAAGTTCAATTGAAAAATGGCGAAAGAATTTTGATAATCCAAGGTCTATATTGAAAGATATGGAGTTCGGAAGTTGGGATTTGGAGATTCAGTAGAAAAGAAACCCTAATCCGAGAAATTTGGGGAAAAGTGCTTCAACGATCAAATTGGTCGAAATTGAAGGTTCCAAATGAAAGATAAGCACTGACTACGGGTAATGGAGAAGTCACTTGCAAGAAAAATCGAAAGAAAAGTCAATCCGGGAGAAAATCGAGAATTAGGGTTTTTAGTGGATTTCGATGAAATCGGGAAGAATCACAGAAATGGCCCGACTTGGTAAGACCAAAGCCCCCAATGGATGAAGAATGATTAAAAAGGATAGCCCAAGGCTCAGATTGAAGAAAATCTAAAAATCGGACTTGTTTTGAGCAAAACCGGGTCTCGGAGGCAAAAGGGCAAAATTAGAAAATTTGGGAAAAATAGAAAATGGACTCTGAAAGTTTTGAAAATTTTTCAATATCATTCTTAAATCATTTGAAAGCGATTGGCGAAAGAAAATCTTGATTCGGAGTTCATTTGCAAAATGGCCAAATCCCTGGCTTCTTTTGTAGTAATTCAAAAAGAAAAATCCCGAAAAAATAGCAAATGAGCTCCAAATCTTCTAAAATTTTTCAAATCTCATTTTTAAATTATTTGAAAGAGTTTGGCGAAAGAAAATCTTGATTCGGAGTTTGTTTGCAAAATGGCCAAATCTCAGGCTTCTTTTGTAGTAATTCAAAAAGGAAAATCCCGAAAAAATAGCAAATGAGCTCCAACTCTTTTGAAATTTTGCAAATATCATTTTTAAATTATTTGAAAGAGATTGGAAAAAGAAAATCTTGATTTGGAGTTCGTTTGCAAAATGGTCAAATCCCGAGCCTCCTATGCAATAATTCAAGAAGATAAATCCCGAAAAAATAGCAAATGAGCTCCAAAAATTCTGAAATTTTGCAAATATCATTTTTAAATTATTTGGAAGATATTGGAAAAATAAAATCTTGATTTGGAGTTCGTTTGCAAAATGGCCAAATCCCGAGCCTCCTATGCAGTTATTTAAGCCGATAAATCCTGAAAAAATACCAAATGAGCTCCAAAAATTATGAAAACTTCCAGATCACACTTTTAAATTATTTGGAAGATATTGGTGAAGAAAAATCTTGATTTGGAGCTCGTTTAAAAAATGGTAAAATGTAGGGGCATAAAAGGGCATTTTTGGAAGAAAAAATCCAAATAAATAGAAAACGGACTCGGATAATTTTGAAAACTTCCAGAACTCAATATTTTATTATTTTGGAAGTATTAAAAAAATAAAAATTGAATTTGGAGTCAGTTTGATATTTATTTGCATCCAGGGGCAAAACGGTCATTTCATCCAAGCAACCGAAAAAGGCTTCTTTGGGCCTTTCAAAATATCAGAGTTGGGCTGGAAAAGAGAAGTGCTGGCCCACCCAAGCCCAAAGGAAGGAGGAAGCTTCTGATTTTTCAATCAAATGGCTAAAAATCAAGAGTTAATTAGAGATTCTCTTTGATCAAGCCATGGTGATTAAGCCACATAGGCCAAGAGAGATGTCAACATTATTCGTTAACAGCTGTAATTTGAGAGAGCGATATGCTAATCTAAAGGTGGTAATTTCATGATTTTTTCACCTTGAATTATTAGCCATTTGATGGAAAATTGGTTACAAAAAAATGACAACACCTTGAGGGAATATTAGGGGGTTTCGGCCAGCCTTGTTTGGAGAGGTCAGAATTTCATTTTTTCATCTTCATTTTGCTGAGTTCTTAGAGTATTTACTTGTTTTTTCTCTCCTTGGTTGAAAGCAAAAAAGAAAAGTTTAGAAAAGAAAGGAAGGTTTGAAGAGAAAAGCTTGAAATATTAGCTTCTTGAGGTTGCTCTTGAGCACCAACTCTTGCACTTTCTTGATTTTCCATTCTTGTTTTTGCTATTTTTTATTATTATTTGGTGAGTTTCTATTTTAAATAAATGTTTTTTATTGTTCTTCTTAAGTTCTTCCTTCATCTCTTTCTTAAGTATATTTTTGACATTTTATTTTTACAATAAACTCACCATGGCCAAATGGCCTATATTATTTAGTTAAGTTGCTGTTTTGATTTATTTTACCATATTGTTTATGTTATTTTCTTTGATTTTGATGTTTTAAATGTTATGTTACTTCATATTCTTGAGTTATATTTTAATTTGGTTGCTTTGTTTGTTGCCATTTATGTTTTAAGTATCATGTTTTGCATTTTGCATTTTTTGTTTTCATGATGTTTAAATTTGAGCATGTTTTAGATTTAATATATCAAGTGTTTGTGAAAATGCTTGTGTGGTCTTCGCATGATTTGAGTTTTTTATCTTAGTTGAGCATGTTTTAGATTTAGTATATTAAGTGTTTGTGAAAATGCTTGTGTGGTTTTTGCATGATTTAAGTATTATATTTTAGTTGAGCATGTTAGTATACCAAGTGTTTGTGAAAATGCCATGCTTGTTGGAGCTTGAGGCCATTTGGCTACTCCATGTGTTTTGCATTGTGTGTTGCATTTTTTGCCATGTTAGTTGGTAGGTTTTTGCATTTACATGCCATTTGATTTAGTTTTGCATGCTAGTAAACCAAGTGTTTGTGAAAATGCCATGTTTGCTAGTTGCATTATGCTATTCGACTCTCTTGGAATTTTTGCATTTCTTGTGCATTCTTGCCATGTTAGTTGATAGGTTAGCATTTGCATGATATTTGTTTGAGTTTTTGGTTTAAGCATGCTTTGTGTTTGTGAAAATGCCATGTATATTTTAGTTATTAAGTTAGGTTTATTTGCCATGCATGTTCATGCATTTTAGGTCTAGGTTGCATTAAATGCCATGCAAGTTCATTTAGGTCTAGGTCACTTTATGAATGCCATGCATTTTTTCATGACATTTAGGTTTAAGCTCATGCATTTCATGCATATGTTTTCTATATTGTTTCATGCATTTCATTTTCATGCCACTTGAATAGTGACTTGAGCCAATTAATGGTTCAAAGTCATGCTCTCTTGAGCACACTTGTGAAAAATTAAAGTTTGTCAAATTGATTATTCTACCTTTGTGATTTTTTTTTACTTAGCCAATTTTTATCTAACTTTCAAAAAGTCCTAGCTACTGTTTGTAAGTCATTTTATGAGTTTCAAATATTTTTACTTTGATTTTTAAATGATTTTATCAAAGGCAAAAACGTATTTTGGCAAAACAGTTTTTTTTTTCACCCAGTTTTCGTACTTTTCCAATTTTTCTGCGCATTCGTCTTTAATCAGAAAATTAAGTCGATTTTTTCCCGTATAGTTTTACATTTTCTGAGTCTCCAGTATTTTTTTTAAATTTTTTGAATTTTTAAAAATAGGATAAAAAATCAGGGCTTAAAACTGGATAGTGGAGTCAGAATTGAATTTAAAGAAAAATCATTTTTCGGTTTTGGTTAAATTACTTAGAGTGGGCTGATTAGGAGGGTTAGCTACTGACTTAGGGTAGTTTCTAAGCCTTTTTAAACTCTAAAAATGGTTTTTCAAGTCCCGGGTTAAGGGTAGTCAAGTCCGGATTTTTAAACTTAGAAAATTAGAGCCATTTTAAAAAAAGATTTAGCCTAGTTTTTATTTTTAATTCAAGCTTTTCAAAATTGTTTTCAAACAACCACAAAGTATTTTGGTTTTAGAATATTTAATTTGACATATTTTCCTAAGGTAGCCGGATATCTTTTTAGATATACGGATTTCCTTAATTAAAGGAAAAAATACATTTCATGCATTGCATTTTCCATATTCATGCATTTTATATAATATGTGATTCTTGCTATGATAATTTCTATGATATTGTTATGATTTTGAGTTATTTTATATTGTTTATTATATGATTTGGAATATTTCATGATATCCTATGCTTTTTATTTAGTTATTTTTTTGTCATATTATTTAGCATATACTATGTTCATGCATTGTTATTTTCATTTTTATTTTCATGCATATTATATGATAGCATTATTTCATATTCCATCTCATTTAATTTATATGCCATATCATTCATGTTTGCCATGTCATTTAAATTATTTCATTTCATATAGAATATGTTATGTTACTTAGGTTATTTTATTTTGTTTAAAAAATATCATGTTACTTAGGTTATTTCATTTCATATAGAATGCATTATGTTACATAGGTCATTTAATTTCATTTAGAATATATCATATAATTTAGGATATTTCATTTCATTTAGAATATGCTAAGACATTCAAATCATGTCATGTCATTTAGGTTGCATTATATTATTTAGATTTTGCTATGTCATTTTATTTATGTCATGCATATACATATTCATATCTTTTAAAATGTTTTCAAAAGGATAATGATTTTTCAATAAAAAAAATAAAGATATTCCCGAGTTAAAATAATTCATGAGTTCTCTACCGGGTTTGCTGGAGAGAATATCATCAATTATCATTAATAAAGGAATATCTTTCTTTCAAAAAAGAGAATGATTCGGAAAGTTTTCCAAAACTAATAAAAATTTCTATATTTTGCTACGTTTGTTGGGGAATATAGGAAAATTTTGAATTTATAAATTCCGGATCATTTTCAATTAAAAATGGAATTATTTTGTTTAAATTGGGAATTAACTTGAAATACTAAATTTAAAACCAACTTTTTACCGAGATTTGAGATAACACACGATTAATAAGGTACCGATTTATACGGGCGTTGTGGGAGTGCTAATCCTTCCCCACACGTAACTGACTCCCGAACCCGCTTCTTTGATTTCTCTGGTTTAAAACGCAGACTTGAAATTGGTTTTTTAAAATGTTTTAATTAATTTTTAAAATATTTTATAAACCGGTTCTAATAGGTGGCCGATCACACCTAGCTAAAAAAGATTGGTGGCGACTCCATGTCTTTTTTAAGGTCATTTTCAAAACCTTCATTTTTCTAGAGGAATTAAGTCGACTTTTCCTCGGTTTTTTTAATGTCACGCTTAACGAATAATAAAGTCTTGCGATGAGACTCGTTATTTTTTAGGTTGCGACAGACATGTATAGTGGAAACATACTGACCATGTATGTAATAAATGCAATCACGATGCCAACATGCTGCAAGCAAAGAATAAATAAATCAACACATGGATATATGCAATGAATGACCATGTATATTTAAGTGTATTTCCCAATGAATAATCATATACACTATGAATGCAACATGATGTCAATTATGATGTATGTAAACAATCAATGATTGACACAGAGTATATACAAAGAAAATCTTGCTGACCATATATGTAATAAATATATCCTGATGTTAATATGACAGATTAATGCATGAGCATATCATGATAACTATGTATGCCATGGATGTAATCTAATGACAACATGATGCATTTAAAGAATAAATAAATTGATACACAGGTATATACAAATAATGACCATGCATGTGATAAATGTATTTACAATGAATGACCATGCATGCTATGACTGTAACATGATGTCAAAATGATACATGTAAAGAATAAATGAATTAACACAAAGGTATATACAATGACCAATGATTTCACGAAATTGGTGGGACCAAATTTTGATTATTCAAAAATCTCACTATGCAAAATTTGCCTCCAAATTTAATCTATGATTTTTTGAAACATGTTTTCTCTATGAAAAGCCAAACATATTATTTTCAAAAGAATTTCGGGGTAGTGGATCCTAATATGGTATAATATGCAAATGTTCATGTAACACTACCGGTTCATAATCATCAAATGAGATTATTACCAATTGTTTATTGCAAAGAATGAGATAAAAATACAACCATGAATGTACATGCTCTATTCACACATGCATGAAATGTGCAAAATGCAAAAATGTTTGGAAAAGAATGTTTTGATATTTTCAATTTTAAAAAGCTAGTGAACACTTGCCCCAATATTATCGACTCATCTAGGCATCACAATGCCTTCAGGGCGAGATATTAAACTTATTACGGGCGATGTACGTACATCGTTGCTCGATCTACAACCCTTATTCAGAGTGTAAAATAGGTAACAAAAGGTTTAGAAATGTCCCTCCATGTGTTCCTATCTTCGGTGTATCTAATGAAAATCCGGCATGGCTTCGCCTAGGTTCACTATATGAGGGTGAATCGGTTCTAAAGGCCCCAAATTGCTCCTCACTGTCGCCGGTGATGGCTAGTAAGGCACCCCGATAAAAGCGAGTTCAATTCGTTAGAGTATATTTTCCTAAGCCCATACGGAGGATCAGCACGAAGGCATTAGGTACTTTATACTCCGGAAGTGTTTCACTAGCCCATACGGAGGATCATCACGAAGGCATAGTTACTTTACTCCCACTTAAAAGGACGAAACTCGGGTAGAGAGTTCATGTTATGCAAATGTAGTGTGTGCGGAGGAAAAACAAACCTTTAGAAATTAAATAGTAATATACAACATTAAATAACTAGAAAACAATAATAAAATGCATGTGAATGAATATGAACATATTTAAAACATTTTATTATTTTCAAATTTCTCCTTTATTTTAAAAAATGTGGGAATTAAAATTAAATACCAATTAAACCAACAAAACCGAGACTAAATAACACAAGACTAATTCTAGGCCTGACTCTCTAATATTCCCCACCAGAGTCGCCAAGCTGTTGCAACCCAAAAAATAATGATGTCTCATCGCGAGAGGCTTTATTATTCGTTAGGCGTGACATTAGAAAACCGAGAAAAAGTTGACTTAATTCCTCTTGAAATAAAATGAGGGTTTGAAAACAACCTCGGAAAAAGACATGGAGTCGCCACCAATCTTTTTTGGCCAAGTGTGATCGGCCACCTATTAAAACCGGTTTTATAAAACATTTTAAAATTAATTAAAACATTTTTAAAACCAATTTCAAGTCTGCGTTATAAACCAGAGAAAATCGAAGAATCGGGTTCGAGACTCGGTTACGTGCGGGGAAGGATTAGCACCCCCACAAAGCCCGTATAAAATAGTACCTTATTAATCATGTGTTATCTCAAGTCTCGGTAAAAAGTTGGTTTTTAATTTAGTATTTCAAGTTAATTCCCAATTTAAAGAAAAATAATTCCATTTTTAATTGAAAATGATCCGAAATTTATTAATTCAAAATTTTTCTATATTCCCTGACAAAATCGGCAAAATATAGAAAATTTTATTTATTTGGAAAACTTTTCGAATCATTCTCGTTTTTTGAAAGAAAGATATTCCTTTATTAAAGATAATTGATGATATCCCCTCCAGCAAACCCGGTAGAGAACTCATGAATTATTTTAACTCGGGAATATCTTTATTTTTATTGAAAATCATTATCTTTTTCAAAACATTTAAAAAATATGAACATGAATATGTGTGACATAGTAAAGATGATATAATAAAGTTTAGATATTATAATGCAACCTAAATGAGATGATATAATTTAGATGGCATAGCATATTCTAAATGAAATGAAATATCCTAAGTAACATGATATATCTAAATGAAATAAAATGATTTAAATGACATGGCAAATGTAAATGATATGGCATATTTTGAATGACATGGCATATTTTATATAATATAATCTAAATGACATGGAATATAATCTAAGTGACATGAAATGACATGAAACATAAAATAATGCTATCATGAAATATGCATGAAAATAAAATAAAAATGCATGAACATAGTATATGCTAGATAATGTAACAAAATGATTAAATAAAAAGTATAGGATAACATGAAATATTCAAAAAATCATATAACAAAAAATAACCATCATAAAAAGTGAATCGAAATAATAATAATAATACCATAGAAAAATATCATAGCAAAAATCACATATTAAATAAAATGCATGAACATGGAAAATGCAATGCATGAAAATGTATTTTTTCCTCTAAATAAAAAAATCCCTATATTAAAAAGATATCCGGCTACATTAGGAAAATATGTCAAATTAGATTTTCTAAAAACAAAACTTTGTGATTGTTTGAAAACAATTTTGAAAAAAAAAACTTGAATGAAAATTAAAACCCTACCAAACCCTTTTAAAACGACTCTAATTTCTTAAGTTTAAAATCCCGGACTTGACCACCCCTAACCAGAGATTTATAAAATCATTTTTAAAGTTCAAATGGCTTAGAAACTATCCTAAGATAGCTAAAGCTTCTAACCAAACCCCTCTAAATGCCTTAGCCAAATTCAACCATTGTTTTTCTTTTGAATTCAAATCCGCCTCTACTAACCGATTTTGACACACTATTTTTTAGACTATTTTTAAAAATTCAAAAAACTCTAAAAATAATTATGAAGACCCATAACATGTAAAAATACACGAGAAAAAAATGGCTTAATTTTATAATTAAAGATGACAGCCCAGAAAAATCGGGAAAGTATGAGTACTGGGTGAAAAATTGTTTTGCCAAAACACATTTTTTTGCCTTTGATAAAATCATTTAAAAATCAAAGTAAAATTGTTGGAGATTATCCTAAAGACCTACGAATAGTAGCTAAAACATTTAAAAACCTTGGACAAAAATTGTCTAAGTAAAAAAAGTCACAAAGGTAGAATAATCAATTTGACAACCTTTTAAATTTTCACAAGTATGCTCAAGTGAGCATGACTTTGAGCCATTGATTGGCCTAAGTCATAAATCATGTGGCATGACATGAAATGCATGAAAATACAGCAAAGTGAATGCATGAAATGCATGGTTTAAAGCCTAAGTGATATGGAAAATGCATCGCATAAATAACCTAAATGCCTCGCATGAGTATGCATGGCAATAAATGATATCCTAACTTAACTTGCATGAACTAGTGTCTAAATGACATGGCAAATGACATTAAAAATAATGAAAATGGCCTAGTGCCTAAATGACATGGGAAATGACATGGCATATGAAAATGGCCTAATGTCTAAATGTCATGGAAAAATAACATGGCATATGACATGTAAAATGACATAGAATAATAAAATGACCTAAACTTAAATGACTTCTAATAACAATGGCCTAAGGCTAAATGACATGTGAAATGGCATGGCATATGAAAATGGCCTAATGTCTAAATGTCATGGAAAAATAACATGGCATATGAAAATGGCCTAATGCTTACAGAAAATGCACATGGCCGAATGGCTTAGGAACCAAAGTGTTGTGAGAAATGTCATGTAAAATGACCTAACTAAATGCTATGGAAGATGATATGAGAAATGGAAATGGCCTAAACTATATGACAATAGCCCCAAGATGCAAAAAATTGACATAAGTCAAAAGAACAAGATGGTTAGCAAGAATATAAATATACATAAAGATAAACAATAGTAGAAATAAGCAAGTTAAAGTAAGCAAATAAATAACAAAGAGATGAGCTCCACGGTTGGTACATTGGACAAAGCCCCCCTAACCATTATCTCTTAATTTTCATCAAGGTCATGAAGCCTTTTCAATCTCAAAATCATAAAAAATAACTAAGGTAAGAAAAAAAATATGGATATGAGCTCCATGGTTGGTATATTGGACAAAGCCCACCCTAACCATTATCACTTGATTTTCATCAAGATCATGAAGCCTAACCATTGTTTTATTTATTTTTTTGAAAAGAAAGAACAACAAGAAAAATGTAAAAAAATTGGTAGGAAATCACATGGAAAACAAGAAATAAAGCATGAGGAAGAAGAAGAGAAAATGTAGTAGCAATGGTAGAATGGCTACCTTAACAAAAGCTTTTCTTCCTTTCCTTCAAAAACCTTTTTTTTATCAATTAGCTACTGACCTCCCCTCTCAAATACTCAGCCACTTAAGGAAAAATAAAATATTCCCCCCCTCTCTTAGCCTTGGACGAGTGGCCCCTCCACCATAGGATAGATTTTTGCACTTTTTCTCCTCCAATCTTGTCCCTTAGATTAAGATATTTTCATGACAACATAAAAATGTCATCTTTCCAATTGATAGCAGTCCTTAAGATGTGTACTCAGCCCTTGTAATAACGTTAGCCTTTAGATGAAAAAAAGGACCAATCCCATGCACTGCCTTGCTTGGCCCTTTGAGTGCCTACCCTTAAATGAGTTGTGCTCTTTCATTCTTGGTCATTGGATGAGGAAAACATAAAAATGACATCTTGTAGATTAAATCCAGCCCTTAACATGTGTACTCAACCCTTGTAGATGGCCTAAGCCATTGGATGAAATGAGACAATCCCATGCACTCCCTTGCTTGGCCGAATGGATGCCCACCTTTGGATGAATTGTGCTCATTTTTTTTCTTCCATTCCTGGCCATTAGATGAGGGTTCTTTCATGAAAAATAAAAATTTCATCTTGGCATTTAAACTTGGCCATTGGATGGTGCATGCAACTTTTCTACAAGGCACCTATGCCATTAGATGAATGGGGGACCATTTGCAAGGTACTAGTGGTAGCATGTGAGCTTGATAGTGACTAAGGAATTAAATTAATCAAGCTTCCTTCTTTTCTTCTATGCTGGCTGATCAAAGGAGGTAAAATCCCAGCAATTCCTTCTTCTTTCATATTTTTCTTAATTACAAATTTGCCCATTTTTTTCATTGGTAAAATGACCTTTTTGACCCCGAACCAAAATAAATAGAAAACGGACTCGAAATTTAAAATTTCTTTTTTCAATACTTCCAAAATAATAAAAAATTGAATTCTAGAAGATTTCAAATTTTTTTGAGTCCATTTTCTATTTATTTTGGATTTATTTCCAAAATTGCCCCTAAATGCACCCGAACTTTTGTCATTTTGTAAATGAGCTTCGAATCCAGATTTTTCTTCAACAATCTCTTCCAAATAATTTAAAAGTGTGATTTGGAAGTTTTCAATATTTTTGGAGCTCATTTGCTATTTTTTCGAGATTTATCTGCTTGAATTTTTGCATAGGGGACCCGAGATGTGGCCATTTTGCAAACGAACTCTGAATCAAGATTTTTTTTTCCAAAATCTTCCAAATAATTTAAGAATGAGATCTGCAAATTTTCAGAATTTTTGGAGCTAATTTACTATTTTTTCGAGATTTATCTTTTTGAATTTTTGCATAGTAGACCCGGGATTTGGCCCTCTTGCAAATGAACTCCGAATCAATATTTTCTTTCATCGATCTCTTTGAAATGATTTAAAAATGAGATCTTCAAATTTTCAAAATTTTTGGAGTTCATTTGCTATTTTCCCAAATTTTCCAATTTTGCCCTTTTTGCCTCCGAAGCCTGGTTTTGCTCAAAACAAGTTCGATTTTTAGATTTTCTTCAAACTGAGCCTTGGGCTATCCTTGTTTAATCACTCCTCATCAATTAAGGGCTTTAGTCTTACTGAATCGGGCCATTTCTATAATTCTTCCAAATTTTACCGAAATCCACCAAAAACCCTAATTTTCGGTTTTCTTCTAAATTGACTTTTCTTTCACTTTTGTTTCAAGTAGCTTCTCAATTACTCGTAGTCAGTGCTTATCTTTCATTTGGAACCTTCAATTCTGACCAATTTGATCGTTTAAGCACTTTTTTCTAAATTTCTCGAGCTAGGGTTTCTTTTCTATTGAAATTTGGTAACCCAACTTTCGAACTCCATATCTTTCAATGTAGACCTCGAATTATCAAAATTCTTTCACCATCTTTCAATTGAACTTCAAATCTTGATTTTGAAAGTGGGTTGACTTTTCCAGTAGTTGACTTTTTGAGGTTGACTTTTTTGGGATTGACTATTTCAAGTTTGACTTTTTCTATCTGCTTTTTTAAACTAAGTCACGGAGTACCACCTGCAGGATAAGAAAAGTCTTTGTATTCTGAAACAACAGTTTAGGAAAAAAAATACATGTTTTATTGGTCCGGACAAAATTAGGTGTCTACACCACCAGGATGAAGCGATGTCCATTTGAAGCTTTCAGGGTAATAGGGCCAATCATATCCATTCCCCACATCGAGAATGGCCATGGTGCGGTCATGACCTGCAATGGCGATGGCGGCACATGGATCTTATCTGCATATATCTGGCATTTATGGCAGTTCTGGGAAAAACTGAAACAATCTCCTTCCATTGTCAGCCAATAATACCCTGCCCTTATAATCTGCTTAGCAAGCATGTGACCGTTGGCATGGGTGCCACATATCCCTTCATGGACTTCCTCTATTATTCTCCGAGCTTCAACAGACCTGACACATCTCAATAGGACTTGGTCTTTCCCTTTCTTGTAGAGAATCTCGCTGTCTAGAACAAAACTCATTGCTAGCCTTCTCAGAGTTCTCTTCTCGTCTTCTGTTGCTCACTTTGGATACTATTGATTCTTGATGTACTGCAAAACATCGTTATACCAAGGGATACTATCTGCTTCTTCTTCGATACTCGAGTAGTGGGTAGGAGAATCATATAGTTCATCTTGATTGGCACAACTTCCACCCCTTCATTCACTTTAAACATTGATGACCAAGTAGGCAGAGTATCCGCCATCCGATTTTCTTCTCGGAGGAAATAATTGAAACTTACTTCTTCAAACTCCTCCAATAAACTCAGTATGAGTTTTCGGTATCGGATTAATTTTGTATCTCGGGTTTCCCATTCTCCGCACAATTGATATATCACTAAAGACGAGTCTCCAAAAACCTCTAGTTTTTTTATCTTTCTGTCTACGACAGCACGAAGTCCCATTGTACATGCCTCATATTCTGCAGTATTGTTTGTACAATCAAAATCCAATCTAGCAGTGAAAGGATAATAATCTTCTTTTGGGGATATGAGGACTGCACCAATTCCGTGCCCCATGGCATTGGATGCCCCGTCAAAGTACATCTTCCATATTTTCTTCTTCGAGGGAACCTCATCTGCTTGCGAAACATATATCAAATCTTCATCTGGGAAGTCAAAATTCAACGGTTCATAATCTTCCACTTCCCGACTTGCTAAAAATTCAGCCACTACACTGCCCTTGATAGCCTTCTGACTTACATATACAATGTCGTATTCTGACAACAAACTTGCCATCTTGCCGTTCTCCCCGACAAAGAAGGTGCTTCCAACATGTATTTGATTGGATCTAGCTTGGCAATTAAGCACGTTGTATGGTACAGCATGTATTGTCTGAGCCTCCGAGTAGTCCAAGCTAAGGCACAACACAACTTTTCTACCGATGAATACTTCAGCTCATAATATGTGAACTTCTTGCTGAGGTAGTAAATTGCTTGTTCTTTCTTCCAGTCTCATCATGCTTCCCCAAAACACAACCCATGGATCTTTCAAATACTGATAAATACAGTATCATTGGTTTATCCGGAACAGGTGGCATTAATACTGGTGGGTTGGATAGATAATGCTTAACCTTTTTAAAAGCTACCCTTCATCCCATTCTCCTGGATCACGTTTTCGAAAGTAGCTTAAATATTGGATCACATTTATCGGTTAACTGAGAAATAAACCGAGCAATGTAATTCAATCTCCCCAGAAAACCTCTTACTTCTTTTTGAGTACGTAGAGGTGGCAAATTCTAGATGGCCTTCACTTTATCCGGATCAATCTCAATTCCCTTTTTGCTAACAACAAAACCTAACAATTTCCCCGAAATGACTCCAAAAGTGCATTTTGCCGGGTTTAGCTTGAGTTGAAACTTTCTTAGTCTTTCAAAGAGTTTCCTAAGATTTGTAATATGCTACTCTTATCCTTGTGACTTTGCAATCATATCATCAACATAGACCTCAATTCCCTTATGCTTTATGTCATGAAACAAGGTCACCATGGCTCTCTGATATGTTGCCTCAGCATTCTTCAACCCAAACGGCATTACCTTGTAGCAGAATGTTCCCCACATTGTAACAAATATGGTTTTCTCCATATCTTTCGGTGCCATCTTAATTTGATTATATCCCGAGAATCCGTCCATGAAAGAAAACAAAGAACTCTTTGTCGTATTATCCACCAAAGTATCAATGTGAGGCAAAGGGAAATTATCTTTGGGACTGGCCTTGTTCAAATCTCGGTAATCGATACACATACGCACCTTGCCATCCTTCTTTGGTACTAGAACAATGTTTGCCACCCATTTCAGATATTTTGCCACCTCTAAGAATCCAGCATCAAACTGCCTCTTTACCTTATCTTTTACCTTTAACAGCATGTTCGACCTCATTCTTCTCAACTTTTGCTGAATTGGCTTGCACTCTGGCCTTAAAGGGAGCTTATGTACCACAATCTCTGGATCCAAACCCGGCATGTCTTGGTATGACCATGCAAATACATCTACATATTCCCGGAGCAAGGCTATCAATTCACCCTTTATTGATGACGACAATGTAGTCCCAATTTTAACCTCTTTTATCTCCTCACTACTTCCCAAATTTAACAATTCCAATAGCTCCTCATGAGGAAGTACTTGTTTCTCTTCTTGTTCTATATATCTTAATAAGTCCGGAGGTAAACCATAATCCTCAATATCATCGTCGGCCTCAAAATCACCCTTGCAAATGGGTCTCTCAAAATCAATTTCAGAATTACTGACAAGAAGGTCCTCATATTCCTCATCCATATACCTGTAAATAGGTGGGGAAGAAACAATATAGGAAAATATATATACAGTGAAAGAAAAACAAATAACATAACTGAAAGAATATGGACACATCAAATATGAAGATAATACACCGTGCTTGTTATTTATTGAATGAAAACTTTTTAGACAAAAGCCCATTACAAAAGGAATTCTTAATATCTTCGGGCAAAGATATTTAAGATTTGTATAAAAGCATTATGTTGGAATAGACCTAAAGACTATGGGCAACTCGGTTGCACTCCAATTGGTTAGTCTATATCCTGGTGGACAAGGTCGCACCATCGAGTTAGCATTCTCACTTTCAATTCTTTCCTCCCTGGTTATGTAGATCTCCATACCATGTATCTCCTCATCCCTATTCACTTGGAATCTCTCGAAGGCTTGCTCAATCAGTATAAGTACATCATCTGAATTCTTTTCTCCAAATAGAAAATCGATCAAGCGAAAGCTATGAAGGATTGTTGGGAATGTCATAGGTTCCCACTCAATATCCATACCCGCGAGACGAGCTATCCTCCTTTGTCAGTTATTTTCAATTTTTTCATCTTCTTATGGGCCTTCGAAAGATATCCTAAGCCAAACCCTTCCTTCTTTCCCACTATTTCAATTGCCCAAGCCATCCCCTGAAGATACTTTCCGAGACCTTTACCAGCCCTGCAGCCCTTTCCTACAGTAGTCCTCACTCCCAATCTTGTATTCTTGGACCACTTCGATTTTGGAATTTTTCGTCCCTCAACGATGAATATTGCATTCACAAACTCCAAGGATCGGAAGGAGCATAACAACCTCCTCATTCGGTTCAATATAATGCGAACCAGTAGATGCAGAGGCTATGATGTCTTCTTCTCCCGATACAGTGACCAAACGTCCCTCCATAACAAATTTCAACTTTTGATGGAGAGATGAGGGTACAGCCCCTGCTGAATGTATCCAAGGCCTTCCCAACAAGCAACTGTAGGATGGGGTAATATCCATGACTTGGAAATTGACCTTATAGGTGCAAGGACCTATCTCCATCGGGACCTCGATAGTTCCCATTACCCCCGTCTAGTTCCATCAAAAGCTCTAACCATTGTGCAACTTGGAAGCATATAAGAAATATCAACTGGCAATTTGGACAAGGTTGCCAAGGGTAGCACATTTAATGAAGAACCGTTATCCAAAAGGACCCTCGGTAATATGTGCCCTTTGCAGGTGGTTGTTATGTGAAGAGCTTTGGTTGATCCGATACCATTGGGTGGTATTTCATCATAACTGAAATAGATATGATCGTCTGCTGCAATGTTTCCCACCAGCCTATCTAGTTTTTCCACCGATATGTTGTTGGCAACATATGCCTGATTCAAAACTCTCAACAAGGTATTTCGGTGTGGCTTTAAATTCAATAGCAAAGATAGGATTGAAATTCTTGCTAGCTGACGCTGCTGTTGCTCAACCACACTATACTCATTATGCTTTATGAACTTTAAAAACTCGCAAGCTTCATTTTCGTTCACCGGCTCTTTTTCTTGTTAACCGAGGCTATCCCCCTTTCCACTTATTTTGACGAATCCATCTCAATATGGATTAGTTTAGCTGTCTTCTTCCCTTTATCCATTCCTCTATCCTTCCTCGTTGATCCCTGTTCAACAACCTCAGGGGCATAACACCTTCCACTTCGTGTTAAGTGCCCTACACCTGTGATATCTTGCTGACTCGAAGACCCTGGTATAACCATGCTGCAGTCATACTTCCACGGTGCAGCTATGTTTTCCTTGTATGAGAAGGAAGAAGGCAAACCTATGATTAACTTAGGCGCAATTTCCTCAATAACCGGCATAACTTTCTCTTTCGGCTCATCGTAATAGATGATCAACGATTTTTCTATCCTATAGCCAGTTACGTTCTCAATAACCTCTACTTTCTCCTCTGTTTCTTCGTAAAATTGTGCCTCCTCCTCATCCATCATCTTTTGGACTTTAGCCAAAAAGTCCCCGCATTCCTGTATGATATGACGTTTACATCTATGGAACAGGCACCAATTCTACACCCTTTTTGCAACCATTTTTAAACTGTTTGCCTCCCCCACCATTCCTGCCTTAACCATCTCAACCCATACTGTTAACATTAGAGTCTTGACTTCACCGATAATCCTTTTTACCCTTTTGACTTATCATGTCCGTACTGTATTTACTCGGTTCTCAGCATGATCGGGAAATGGATTTCCTACTATATTCGGCCCATTCCTTGTCCCGAACTTCACAACCCCAATGTTGATTAGGCTTTGGACTTTCTTTTTAAAGGCCAGACAATCTTCAGTCGAATGTCCTTGAATTCCTGCGTGATACTCGTAGTTGGTATTTGTATTGTACCACCTTGGATTGGCAGTGTCAGAGGTTTGAGGTATACGGGTGCAACAAGTTGACCCTGCAATAGTTTGGGATATAGCTCACCATAGATGGTAGGAATCGGATCAAATTGTGGATTTTTGATCGTTCTTTGGTGAACGTTGGTCATTGCGCTCGGCTCCTTGAGTGTTTGGGACAATGTTTCAGGGAAGGTTTATCTGTGGGGATATGCCAGTTGGAAACGACTGTTGTGATATATTGGTATAAGGGAATGGATTTTGGGTACGGTGGTTCACATTGGGGTAGTAAGGATTATACCCCTGGTAAGGTGTGTAGGGTGTAGGAGGTACATAAAATGTAGTAAGAGTATATGGCCTTGGTGGTGTATATGGTGTGAGAGGTGTAAATGGGTATTGGTTGATACTAACTGCATGGGTCTCCTCTTTCTTTCTAGCAAGGAATACCTTCTTCGGAGTAGCAGACTCACCCCCTTCCATTTTCCCATTCTTAATGGCCGACTCTATCATCTCCCCGGATATCACCATTTCAGCAAAGTCCTTGGCGGCACTCCTCACCAATTTATCATAATATGGTGCTTTCAAGGTATTGATGAAAAGCACTGTAGTTTCTTTGCTAGTTAAAGGGGGTTGCACTTGTATGGCCAGATCCCTCCACCTTTGCGAGTATTCCTTGAAACTCTCAGTAGTCTTCTTTTCCATGTTCTGTAGTGACAACCTATCAGGTACCATATCAGATACATGCTTATAATACTCCATGAAAGCCCTGGCTAAATCCGTCCATGAACGAGTCTTGGTATGACTCAGTTGGTTATACCATCGGGTTGCAGACCCTGTCAAGCTATCTTGGAAATAGTGGATAAGTAGTTTCTCATTATTATCATGCCTGTCATTCTTCTGCAGTACATGGTCAGATGTGCTGATGGGTTGGTAGTCCCATTATATTTCTCAAAGTCTGGTACTTTGAACTTTGGGGGAATTACCAGATCGTGTACTATCTCATCTCTTTGTCATCCAGACTGCCAAATAACTCCGCCCCTTCAACGGCCCTCAGCCTCTCCTTCAGCAGTTGATATTTTTTTGTGATTATGCCATTTCAACCCTCTTCAGCTCAGTCATCTTTGCTTTTTCCTTTTCAGCCAGTTCCTCAAAGTCTGGAACGTTAACATCATTTGGGTCAGCTCCCATATTACCTTTTCCGGGAACATAGTTTTGTGCCTCAGAAGCTGGCTGGATATAAACATAGGAGGCTGCCCCAATTGGCAGCTCTTGGCCCTTTTGCTGTATGTTTTCAGGTTGATCTTCTTCATTTACCACCCTTTTCCAGTGACATAATTCTCCACCGGCCCTTTTTGTTTCATCATGGCACTCATCATTTCCATGAGTTTAGTCATCTGTTCTCGTGACTCCTCCTAAGACTTAGCCAACTGTTCCTGCAGTTCCCTTTGAGTTCTTTCCATTCTTTCAATTCTAACAAGCTGATCGTTCTCCATAGCTCTGGCTTGATCGAGTATTGTAAGGGTGTCGAAAATCCGATTCTTTCTGAGTATGACCAATTGTACCTTTAGTTTTGAAAACCATGAATTAGAATTTATTGACACATCTTTTTTATGTTTTATAAAAAATGAATGAATGAATGACTAAATGTGAATGAATGATTCAAATAAAATGAATAAGTACATGACTACGTATATGAACATGAAAGAATAAATGAATGAACAAGCGAAATGAATAAATAAGTGGTTAAGTGTATGAATATGAATGAATGAGCAAGTAAAAGGAATGAATAAGTGGTTATGTGTATGGATATGAATGAATTTAAAAAATGAATGATTATAAATATGAGTAAATGTACGAATGAACAAAATATATAAAATACGAATGCATTTGAAAGTATTGGCCCCAGGATAATTTCAACCGACGGTCTTTCATTGATTTCCTGGAACTAAATACATCAAAGATAGAATAAAAAGCTCACTGCCTAAGATAAGTCCGTAAATCACCTTTCAAAGTGCTATTATAAAATTAGTCCTATAGTGACTTCCTCGGATCTTGGACTTTCTTTCACAGTCTCCTTTTGATTGCCTTGCTCTTCAATCTGACCCCTACTTGTTCACGGCCTCTTGACATGTTAGAAGAATTATCACCATGTAAGCTTTCCTTAGCTTGCTTCTCCAGTTGATTAGCTCGGGCTTCCTCATGCTTCGCTCTCTCTTTCCAATAGTTATTCTCTTTCTTGAGGTTTTTGACCTCTTGCTCCCATTCCCCGGAAGTTTTGAGTGTCCCTTCAAATCTGAGCTCGAAGCGATACCTTTTGTTTTCCAAGTGCAAATCCCTGAGATCTCCCTTGACAGTCTCCCTTTCTCTCTTGATCTTGTGCTTTTCTCTTTCTTGAGCTGATTCCCTATTTTTCATGTCCTTAAGCTCTTCTTGCAATTGGGCAATTTCCTTGCTCATCTGGGTCTTTTCTTTTTCGAATTCTGCCCTTGCAATTTCTAACTCTGATGGCACTTCCTTTGGTGGCAGATTCATGAACTGGACCTCTTCCCCATCTGATGTCAACAACCTATCATTAACCCTTAATTCCCTCCATACCGAGTAATCAGGTGTGACAATGTCGGCATAACGGGCCACTTTTATCCGGTGAGTTTTCTTCCATGCTTCAATCACTGATCGCACCTTTCCAGAATACCCATCCTCTCCATAAGTGAACTTTGATGATCTTAGCTTATGAGTCACGGGTGTGAATTACCGAGACTCAACCTGTCTTTGCACCAACAGAGGTGCATAACTCACAGACCCCCAAATTTCGAGTACTGGAACTCCCGGGTTGTCCCCATACTTATAAATAATAGGTATAGGAACCATCCATGGAGCTCTCCAAGTTACCATCTCCCCTTTTAGATTCCGGAACATGTTGACCCATTTCTCTTCATCTCCGTCTTCAGGCCAATCATTTCGAAGGAATTCCCTAGTCGGAACTAAAGACTTCATGTACGGTTTGAGGGAAACCTCTTATATCTTCCAAAAGTGACTTTGAATCCAAATATAAAGGAGTTGTACACACCCCTTGATTCTCTCTTGTCCTTCCCTTTTACAAAAATTCAAAGATCGGATAGTTTCAGCTATGATGGCCGGAGATGGGTTGATCTTTTGTTCCAACTTTTCAAAGAAATCAAACACGGCTATATCCGTAGATGGCTAGAGCGAAGATGTCCCTGGCTTTTTCTTTATCGGAATAACCCAATATCAATTGCCGGAGAGTTTTCCATGGAATGCATCCTTTTTTTTGCTTCGTATCCATATGACTCTCAACCCATGTTGTATCCATTCCTGTGATCCTAGCCACTTTCCTCTTAAACCTGAAGGTTTCACTTCCTTCAAATATGCCCGATCAGAATTAGGACATTCAGTACGTAACAGTGCTGAATATTCTTCAATGAGTGGGGTCATATCCTCCTTATTAAAAGTAAAACATCTATAAGCAGGATTCCAAAACTGTACCATAGCCTGAATCAACCTACTATTGACCCTAATCAGAATTAAGAGTGCTATATCTTCATATTTCTGAGTGAAGGCTTCTTTCTCTGATACATTCCACTGATTCCAAATGTCGGCTAACCCTCGAAGATTATTCTGTCTAAAATCCACTTTAACCCTTTCCGACAATACTGACACATAATCTTTCTTCAGGCAATCACCATCCTCCCTCTGATCTTTTTCCGATCGTGCCCTAACTACTGCATGATCTTCTATCACTGAAATAACCTGACACTCCATGAAAGTCCTTTGGGTTGATGACTATCCTAAGGCCAATAAACTTCAAGTGTATGATGGTGTCTATGATGCATGTCAAAGAAAAAAAAAACAAAAAGAAATAGATTAGTAAAGAAATGAATCACAAATATAACATAAATAACAACATGTTTTTTAAAAAATGTCCCGAAAATTTTAACAGAGCTTCGGCATTATGTCGCCTTTGGGAAAAAATAATAAATTTATTACGAGCGAAATGATGTTCGTTCATCATCACCCAATTTGTAAAATCTATATAGAAAGATAGTAAAAGGTCGAAAATGTTCCTCCATGTGTTCTTAAACTTCGGGTATCTAACAGAAATCCGGCATGGCTTTGCCTAGGTTCACTATATGAAGGTGAATCGGTTCTGAGGCCCTGAATTGTTCCTCATTGTCACCTGTGAAGGTTAGTAAGGCACCCCGATAAAAGCGGGTCAAATTCGTTAGAGTATATTTTCCTATGCCCATACGGAGGATCATCACGAAGGCATTAGGTACTTTATACTCTGAAAGTGTTTCACTAGCCCATACGGAGGATCATCACGAAGGCGTAGTTATTTTACTCCCACTTAAAAGGACGGAACCCGGGTAGAGGGTTCAGTTATGCAAATGCAAATATAGTGTGTGTGGAGGAACAAAACAAACCTGTCACCACCTATTCTACACCCCTTATTCTAAATACCCCACAAAATCTAACAATGTAAAGCATCAGCTAAGCAAACATATAAATATACGCAACAAAATAACCAGAGAACAAATAATAATGTGCATGCACATGAAAAATGAACATATCTAAAACATTTTATTATTTTCAAAATTCTCTTTATTATTTAAAAAAATGGGAATTAAAATTAAATACCGAGTAAAAACCAACAAAACCGAGAGTTTGATAACACACGACTAATTCTAGGCCTGACTTTCTAAAGTCCCTAGTGGAGTCGCCAAGCTGTCGTAACCTAAAAAAATAACAACAACAACAACAAGTCTCATTGCAAGACTTTATTATTCGTTAGGCGTAACATTAAAAAAATAATAATAAAATCGAGGAAAAGTCGACTTAATTCCTCTTGAAATAAAATAATGGTTTGAAAACAACCTCGAAAAAAGTCATGGAGTCGCCACCAATCTTTTTTGGCTAGGTGTGATCAGCCACCTATTAAAATCGGTTTTGTAAAAAAATTTAAAATTAATTAAAACATTTTAAAAAACCAATTTCAAGTCTGCGTTATAAACTAGAGAAAATCAAAGAATCGGGTTCGGGACATGGTTACGTGCGGGGAAGGATTAGCACCCCCACAATGCCCGTATAAAACGGTAACTTATTAATAATGTGTTTTCTCAAGTCTCGGTAAAAAGTCGATTTTTAAATTAGTATTTCAACTTAATTCCCAATTTAAAGAAAAATAACTCCATTTTTAATTGAAAATGATCCGAAATTTATTAATTCAAAATTTTCCTATATTCCCCGACAAAATCGGCAAAATATAAATTTTTTTATTTATTTGGAAAACTTTTCGAATCATTCTCGTTTTTTGAAAGAAAGCTATTCCTTTAGTAATGATAATTGATGATATTCCCTCCAGCAAACCCGGTAGAGAACTCATGAATTATTTTAACTCGGGAATTTCTTTATTTTATTGAAAATCATTATCTTTTTCAAAACATTTAAAAAATGAATATGAACATGTGTGACATAAATAAAATGACATAGCAAAGTCTAGATAATATAATGCAACCTAAATGATATGATATAATTTAAATGGCATAATATATTCTAGATGAAATGAAAAATCCTAAGTATCATGGTATATTCTAAGTGAAATGAAATATCCTAAATGAAATAATATATTCTATATGAAATGAAATGACCTAGGTAACATGATATATTTTAAATAAAATAAAATGATTTAAATGACATGGCAATTTTTAAATGATATGGCATATTTTAAATGACATGGCATATTCTAAATAATATAACCTAAATGACATGGAATATGAACTAAGTGACATGAAATGACATGAAACATAATATAACGCTATCATGGAATATGCATGAAAATAAAATAATAATGCATGAATATAATATATGCTAAATGATGTGACAAAAATAAATGACTAAATAAAAAGCATAGGATAACATGAAATATTCAAGACCATATAACAAACAATAATCATCATAAAAAAGTGAATCAAAATAATAATAATACCATAGAAAAATATCATAGCAAAAATCACATATTAAATAAAATGCATGAACATGGAAAATTCAATGCATGAAAATGTATTTTTTTCCTTTAAATAAGGAAATCCGTATATCTAAAAAGATATCCAGCTACCTTAGGAAAATATATCAAATTAAATTTTCTAAAAAAAAAAAAAAAAAAAAAAAAACTGTGTGATTGTTTGAAAATTTTTTAAAGAGACTTAAATGATGATTAAAACCCTAGACAAATCCTTTAAAAATGGCTCTAATTTCCTAACTTTAAAATCCCGGACTTGACCACCAATAACCCGAGGTTTATAAAATCATTTTTAAAGTTTGAAAAAAATTAGAAACTATCCTAAGACAGTAGCTAAAGCTTCTAACCAACCCCCTCTAAATGCCTTGCCAACAATTGTTTTTCTTTTGAATTCAAATCTGCCTCTACTGTCCCGTTTTGATACACGATTTTTTAACCTATTTTTAAAATTAAAAAAAAATCTAAGAAAAATACTGGAGACTCAGAACATGTAAAAATACACGATAAAAAATTGGCTTAATTTTTTGATTAAAGATGACTGCCCAGAAAAATCGAGAAATTACAAGTACTAGATGAAAAACTGTTTTGCCAAAACACATTTTCTTGCCTTTGATAAAATCATTTAAAAATCAAAGTAAAAATGTTAGAGACTCTCCTAAAGACCCACAAACAGTAGCTAACACTTTTAAAAAGTTAGACAAAAATTGGCTAAGTAAAGAAAATCACAAAGGTAGAATAATCAATTTGACAACTCTTTAATTTTCCACAAGTATGCTCAAGTGAGCATGACTTTGAGCCATTGATTGGCCTAAGTCATAAATCATGTGGCATGACATGGAATGCATGAAAACACAGCAAAGTAAATGCATGAAATGCATGGTTTAAAGTCTAGTGATATGGAAAATGCATGGCATAAATAACCTAAATGCCTAGCATGAGTTTGCGTGACAATAAATGCTATCCTAACTTAATATGCATGACCTAGTGTCTAAATGACATGGGAAAGGACATGGCATATGAAAATGGCCTAATGTCTAAATGTCATGGAAAAACAACATGGCATATGAAAATTGCCTAATGCTTAAATGACATGTAAAATGACATGGAATAATAAAAATGGCCTAAAGCTAAATGACATGTGAAATGTAAATGGCCTAATGTCTAAATGTCATGGAAAAATAACATGGCATATGAAAATGGCCTGATGCAAAATGACATGTAAAATGACATAGAATAATAAAATGACGTAAACTTAAATGACATGGAATAATAAAAATGGCCTAAAGCTAAATGACATGTGAAATGACATGGCATGTGAAAATGGCATAATGTCTAAATGTCATGGAAAAATAACATGGCATATGAAAATGGCCTAATGCTAAATGACATGTAAAATGACATAGAATAATAAAATGACCTAAACTTAAATGACATGGAATAATAAAAATAGCCTAAAGCTAAATGACATGTGAAATGACATGGCATATGAAAATGGCCTAATGCTTAAAGAAAATACACATGGCCGAATGGCCTAGGCACCAAAGTGTTGTGAGAAATGTCATGTAAAATGACCTAACTAAATGCTATGGAAGATGATATGGAAATTGCCTAAACTATATGACAATAGACCCAAGATGCAAAAATATGACATAAGTCAAAGAACAAGATGGTTAGCAAGAATATAAATATACATAAAGATAAACAATAATAGAAATAAGCAAGTTAAAGTAAGCAAATAAATAACAAAGAGATGAGTTCCATGGTTGGTACATTGGACAAAGCCCCCCTGACCACTGTCTCTTGATTTTCATCAAGGTCATGAAGCCTTTTCAATCTCAAAATCATAAAAAATAACTAAGGTAAGAAAAAAAATATAGAGACGAGCTCTATGGTTGGTATATTGGACAAATCCCACCCAAACCATTATCACTTGATTTTCATCAAGATCATGAAGCCTAACCATTGTTTTATTTATTTTTTGAAAAGCAAGAACAACAAGAAAGATGTAAAAAATGGTAGGAAATCACATGGAAAACAAGAAACAAAGCATGAGGAAGAAGAAGAAAAAATGTAGTAGCAATGGGAGAATGGCTACCTTAACCAAAACTTTTTCTTCATTTCTTTCAAAATCATTTTTTTTTTCTCAATTAACTACTGACCTCCCCTCTCAAATTCTCAGCCACTTAAGGAAAAATAAAACATTCCCCCCTCTCTCATGCTTGGCCGATTGGCATGTCCACCATTGGATGATTTTTGCACTTTTTCTCCTCCAATCTTGGGATGTGTACTCAGCCCTTCTAATAACCTCAGCCCTTAGAAGAAATAAGGACACAATCCCATGCACTCCCTTGCCAAATGGACCTCTACCCTTGGATGAGTTGTGCTCATCTTTCTTCTTCCTTTCTTGGTCATTAGATGAGGACAACATAAAAATAACATCTTGTAGATTAAATCCAGCCCTTAACATGTGTACTCAGCCCTTGTAGATGGCCTAAGCCATTGGATGAAAAGAGACAATCCCATGCACTCCCTTGCTTGGCCGAATGGATGCCCACCTTTGGATGAATTGTGCTCATCTTTTTTCTTCCATTCTTGTCCATTAGATGAGGGTTCTTTCATGACAAATAAAAATGTCATCTTGGCATTTAAATTTGGCCATTGGATGGTGCATTCAACTTTTCTACAAGGCACCTAAGCCATTGGATGAACGGGGGACCATTCGCAAGGTACTAGTGGTAGCATGTGAGCTTGATAGTGACTAAGGAATTAAATTGATCAAGCTTCCTTCTTCTCTTCTATGCTGGCTGATCAAAGGAGGTAAACTCCCAACAATTCCTTCTTCTTCAATATTTTTCTTAATTACAAATTTGCCCTTTTCTGTTTCTTCGATAAAATGACCTTTTTGACCCCCAAACCTACATAAATAGAAAACGGACTCCAAATTCAAAATTTATTTTTTAAAATACTTCCAAAATAATAAAAAATTGAATTTTGGAAGTTTTCAAAACTTTTCGAGTCCATTTGCTATTTATTTGGATTTTTTTTTTCAAAATTGCCCTTTTGTGCACCCGAACTTTCACCAATTTTAAACGAGCTCCAAATCCATATTTTTCTTCACCAATATCTTACAAATAATTTAAGAGTGTGATCTGGAAGTTTTCATAATTTTTGGGGCTCATTTGCTATTTTTTTGGGATTTATCTGCTTGAATTTCTACATAGGGGACCCAGGATTTGGCCATTTTGCAAACAAACTTTGAATCCAGATTTTGTTTCGCCAATCTCTTCCAAATAAATTAGGAATGAGATCTGCAATTTTTCAAAATTTTTGGAGCTCATTTGCTATTTTTTCGGGATTTATCCTTTTGAATTTCTACATAGTGGGCCCAGGATTTGGCCATTTTACAAACGAACTCTAAATCCAGATTTTCTTTCGCCAATCTCTTCCAAATAATTTAAGAATGAGATCTACAAAGTTTCATAATTTTTGGAGTTCATTTTCTATTTTTTCCAAATTTTCCAATTTTGTTCTTCGAAGCCCGATTTTGCTCAAAACTAGTCTGATTTTTAGATTTTCTTCAAACTAAGCCTTGGTCTATCCTTGTTTAATCACTCCTAATCAATTAGGGGCTTTAGTATTACCAAATTGGGTCATTTCTGTAATTCTTCCAAATTTCACTGAAATCCACCAAAAACTCTAATTCTCGATTTTCTTCCGATTCTTTCAATTTTTCTTTCAAGTAGCTTCTCAATTACCCGTAGTCAGTGCTTATCTTTCATTTGGGACCTTCAATTTCGACCAATTTGATCGTTCAAGCACTTTTCCCCAAATTTCTCGAACTAGGGTTTCCTTTCTACTTAGATTTCGTAACCCAACTTCCGACCTCCATATCTTTCAATGTAGACCTCGGATTATCAAAATTCTTTCAGCATCTTTCAATTGAAATTCAAATCTTGTGTTGCAACCTAAAAAATAACAAGGTCTCATCGCAAGAATTTATTATTCGTTAAGCGTGACATTAAAAAAAAAAAGAGGAAAAGTCGACTTAATTCCTCTTGAAAAATGAAGGTCTTGAAAATGACCTTGAAAAAGACATGGAGTCGCCACCAATCTTTTGTGGCTAGGTGTGATTGGCCACCTATTAAAATCGATTTTATAAAACATTTTAAAATTAATTAAAAGATTTTTAAAACCAATTTCAAGTCTGCGTTTTAAACTAGAGAAATCAAAGAAACAGGTTCGGGACTCGGTTACATGTGGGGAAGGATTAGCACCCCCACAACGCCCGTATAAAATGGTACCTTATTAATCACGTGTTATTTCAAGTCTCGGTAAAACATCAATTTTTAATTTAGTATTTCAAGTTAATTTCCAATTTAAAGAAAAATAATTCCATTTTTAATTGAAAATGATCCGGAATTTATAAATTCAAAATTTTTCTATATTCCCCAACAAACGTGGCAAAATATGGAAATTTTTATTAGTTTGGAAAACTTTCGGAATCATTCTCGTTTTAAAAGAAGATATTCCGTTATTAATGATAATTGATGATATCCTCCCCAGCAAACCCGACAGAGAACTCATGAATTATTTTAACTCGGGAATATCTTTATTTTATTGAAAATCATTACCTTTTTCAAAACATTTTAAAAAAATATGAATATGTGTGATATAAATAAAATGACATAGCAAAGTCTAGATAATATAATGCAACCTAAATGGTATGATATAATTTAAGTGTCATAGCATATTCTAAATGAAATGAAATATCCTAAGTCATATGATATATTCTAAATGAAATAAAATAACCTAGGTAACATGATATATTCTATATGAAATGAAATATCCTAAGTGACATTATATATTCTATATGAAATGAAATGACCTAGGTAACATGATATATTCTATATGAAATGAAATAACCTAAGTAACACGATATATTCTATATGAAATGAAATATATCCTAAGTGACATAATATATTCTATATGAAATGAAATGACCTAGGTAACATGATATATTCTAAATGGAATAAAATGATTTAAATGACATGGCAAATATAAATGATATGGCATATAATCTAAATGACATGAAACATAAAATAATGCTATCATATAATATGCATGAAAATAAAAATAAAAATAATAATGCATGAACATAGTATATGCTAAATAATGTGACAAAAATAAATAACTAAATAAAAAGCATAGGATATCATGAAATATTCAAAACCATATAATAAACAACATAACATCAAAAATATAAATAAAAAATAATAACAACACCATGGAAATTATCATAGGAAAAATCACATATTATATAGTATGCATGAATATGGAAAATGCAATACATGAGAATGTATTTTTTCCTTTAATTAAGGAAATCCGTATATCTAAAAAGATATCCGGCTACCTTAGGAAAATATATCAAATCAAATTTTCTAAAAATCAAAATACTTTGTGATTGTTTGAAAACAATTTTGGAAAACTTAGATTAAAAATAAAAACCTAGCTAAACCCTTTTTAAATGGCTCTAATTTCCTAAGTTTAAAATCCCGGACTTGACCACCCTTAACCCGAGCTTTATAAAATCATTTTTAGAATTTAAAAAAGCTTGGAAACTACCCTAAGACAGTAGCTAAACTTCCTAATCAGCCCCCTCTAAATAACTTAGCCAAAACAGAAAAATGATTTTCCTTCAAATTCAAATTTGCCTCCACTGTCCAGTTTTAGAACACAATTTTTTAACCTATTTTTAAAAAATCTAAAAAAACTAATGGAGACTTATAACATGGAAAAATACATGGAAAAAAATTAGCTTAATTTTTTGGTTAAATATGACTGCCCAGAAAAATGGGGAAAATATGAGTACTAGGTGAAAAAACTATTTTGCCAAAACAAATTTTTTTGCCTTTGATAAAATCATTTAAAAATCAAAGTAAAGATGTTAGAGACTCTCCTAAAGACTCAAAAACAGTACCTAACACTTTTGAAAAGTTAGGCAAAAATTGGCTAAGTAAAAAAAAATCACAAAGGTAAAATAATCAATTTGATAACTCTTTAATTTTCCACAAGTATGCTCAAAATGAGCATGACTTTGAACCATTGATTGGTCTAAGTCATAAATCATGTGGCCATGACATGAAATGCATGAAAATACAGCAAATATGATGTATGAAATGCATGATTTAAAACCTAAATGACATGAAAAATGCATTGCATTAATAAAATGACCTAGACCTAACATGAACTTGCATGGCATTTAATGTAACCTAGGTCTAAAATGCATGAAATGCATGATAATGCAAGCACAACCTAAAGCTAAGAAATGCATGGCAAATACACAAACATATAGCATACTTAAACAAAATACACAACAATATATCATGGAAATGAAAACCTATCAACTAGCATAATAAAAATGCACACATAAAGCATAAGAGAAGGGTAGCTGAATGGTCCATATGGACATGGCATTTTCACAAACACTTAACACTAACATGTATAGCTAAAGAATAATACTTAAATCATGTAAATATAAAATAAAGGTATGAAAACCAATAGTCATTTTCACAAACACATGGATTAACAAAATGTAAATCATAAACAAACTTAAACACTTTGAAAATAGAAAATCAAAAATGTAAGACAAGTAAAATAAACATGATAACAAGATAATAATAAACTCAACAATGGAAACAAGCAAGCTACCAAATCAAAACAAGCTTCATATTTATGTATTTGAAGAAGATTTAAAGCATCAAACTTGTTAAATATCACTAAGAACATGAAATAAAAAAACAAAAACAGCAACTACACAAAAACAATAGGCCATTCGACTACCCCTCTAAATCATGAAAAAAAAAAATCTCAAAGCTTTTTCCAAGAAAGTATAAAGAAGAACTTAAAGGAGGAACTTAAAAACACTTATTTTAAAAAAGGAAAATCAAAAGAAACTCACCAAAATAGCAATCAAAACAGCAAATCAAGAATAGAAAATCAAGGAAAGTGCAAGAGTATGGTGCTAAAAGCAACCTCTAGAAGCTATATTGCAAGCCTTTTCTCTTCTAACTTTCTTTTCTTTTCTAAACTTTTCTTTTTGCCTTTCAAAAATAGAGAGCATTCAGCAAAAATCAGAATGTGAATAGAGTGCAAATGAAAGAGAGAACCCCTCCCCCCTTGTAGTGGTCGACTAGCCCTTGGAAGAACCTAGGAGGTTCTAGAATTTTTTTTCAACAAATTTGATCCTATGGCCTTCAATCCAAGATGCCTTCTATGTAGGATTCTCCCCCTTAGATTAGAATCATCAGTCCTTGAATTATGATGTCACAAAGATGACATAAATATATTTTCTCTCCAACCATTGGTCCATGTGTTGCAAATTCAAAGGCTTGATCACAAAAATAACTACGTTCCTCTTCATTGTTGGCCTTTTGATTAAAAATCAAAAAATATTTGCCCACCATTGGGCCTTGGCCGGCTGACCCTTCCTCTTCCAGCCCATGCTTCAATTTTTTAAAAACAAGAAAACGCCCTTTTTGGTATCTTTGGTAAAATAACCTTTTTGCCTCCCGAACATAAATAAATAGCAAATGGACTCCAAAATCAAAAATTATTTTTTTAATACTTCTAAAATAATAAAAAATTGAATTCTGGAGGTTTTCAAAAATTTTCGAGCCCATTTGCTATTTATTTGGATTTTTTCTTCCAAAATTACCCTTTTGTGCTCCTAAACTTTACCATTTTTTAAATGAGCTCCAAATCCAGATTTTTCTTCACCAATCTCTTCCAAATAATTTAAAAGTATGATCTGGAAGTTTTTATATTTTTTGGAACTCATTTGGTATTTTTTCGGGATTTATCTATTTGAATTACTACATAGTGGGCACGAGATTTGGCCATTTTGCAAACAAAATCCATCTCTGGATTTTCTTTCGACAATCTCTTTCAAATAATTTAATAATGAGATCTGCAAATTTTTAGAATTTTTGGAGCTCATTTACTATTTTTTCGAGATTTATCTTCTTGAATTTCTACATAGGGGACCCGGGATTTGGCCATTTTGTAAACGAACTCCGAATCAAGATTTTTTTTGCCAATATCTTCGAAATGATTTAAGAATGAGATCTGAAAATTTTTAGAATTTTTGGCGTTCACTTGCTATTTTTTCCAAATTTTCCAATTTTGCCCTTTTACCTCCGAAGCCTAGTTTTGCTCAAAACAAGTCCGATTTTCAGATTTTCTTCAAACTGAGCCTTGGGCTATCCTTGTTTAATCACTCCTCATCAATTAGGGGCTTTAGTCTTATCGAATTGGGCCATTTTTGTAATTCTTACACATTTCACCGAAATCCACCAAAAACCCTAATTCTCGGTTTTCTTTCGGATTGACTTTTCTTTCAGTTTTTCTTCCAAGTAGCTTCTCCATTACCCGTAGTTAGTGCTTATCTTTCATTTGGAACCTTCAATTTTGACCAATTTGATTGTTTAAGCACTTTTCCCCAAATTTCTCGAACTATGGTTTCCTTTCTAATGAATCTCCGTAACCCAACTTTCGAATTCCATATCTTTCAATGTAGACCTCGGATTATCAAAATTCTTTCACCATTTTTCAATTGAACTTCAAATCTTGATTTCGAAAGTAGGTTGACTTTTTAGTAGTTGACTTTTCGAGGTTGACTTTTTGGGGTTTACTTTTTCAAGTTTGACTTTTTATGCTCGCCTTCTTAGACTAAGTCTCAGAGTACCACTTGCAGGATGAAAAAAGTCTTTTTACATTTTGAAACATCAATTTAAGAAGAAAACATACCTGTTTTAGTGGTCCGAACAAAATTAGATGTCTATATCTTGATTTTGAAAGTGGGTTGACTTTTTTAGTAGTTGACTTTTTGAGATTGACTTTTTTGAGGTTGACTTTTTTAGGGTTGACTTTTTTTGAGTTTGACTTTTTCTGTCTGCTTTCTTAGATTAAGTCTCGGAGTACCACCTTTAAGGTTAGAAAAGCCTTTTTGCATTATGAATCATTAATTTAGGAAGAAAACATACCTGATTTAATGGTCCGGACAAAACTAGGTGTCTACAGTATCCCTAAGATTTTGACTAACTAGTTTTCTAATGGCTCAAGGAAACTAGAGTAGATAAAAGTCCATAATCATCCTAGTAGATTGCATGAGATAGATTTATTTTTGAAGTTATATATTTGATATATAAATTGAATAAATGTTATGCATGACAATCAACCAAGCAAAGCAATGAGACCTAAATAATTAATTGAAATCCCTTATTAAAATATGGAGTCCATGCTTCGCATGATTGAGATGCCTTCCCCCATCATAACAAGATAACCTGAGTTCATATCGTAGAAGGCTTGTTGAGTTGCTCAAGGTCATTCTACCATACGAGCATGTTTGAGTTATAGAAGGTGTGATGTGAACCCTTGGGAATTGGAAACCCTTAAACCCACAACAATTTGAAATACCCTAACCCAAGAAAGCCAAGATTCAAGTCAAAGATCTAGACCCGTTGTATACTTGTTTCAAGAACCTAGATTTGGTTGTGAACGCCACAAAGGGAATGCCTTTGATAAGTTATTTAGTTCTGTCAAGAACAAGCAGAAAAAATTCTATCAAGAAATCTAAGCTTCAATTGATAAAAATCAGATTACAATGTCTAATGAAGTAGGCGGCTAAACAAGCTTTATATAGCCTCCCTACCTAAGCCTAGGTCGGCTAGGACTAACCTAAATAATACTATGCCTAAGTTGAATACACTAATTAAAAGAGGCTGAACATGCTCAAGCCCAAAACATAATAATTTAAAAGAAGTCCAACTAGTTAAATGAAATAGGCCCCACAGGCCTATTAGACTTAATACAAGAAATTAGGCCCCACATGCCTAATGGATTAATGAATTAGAATAGGCCCACATATGCCACATCAATTAATAAATTAGAATAGGCCCCACATATGCCACATCAATTAATGAAACAAGATAGGCCCACACCAATCCTCTCTATGCCGACCCATCTTGAATGTTGAAGTTTTTCTTGAACAATTTGCAACTTGGGCCAAGTGGATTCCACCATCTTCTTAGGTCTCGACCCATATGGGACTTGCAATGAATCTTTAAGATTTGGTCCATCTTGGATCCCATTATTCCCCTTTCCTCGAAAAGATTCGTCCTCGAATCTTCGCCATGCTTGTAACAATGACGGCTCTAGGTACGAAATCAAGTTGATGCTCAATGCCACTTATGGTGGCAACCCATCCGGCATCTCCTCCGAAAATAATTTCTCGAAAACCTGCAACAAAGAAACAGCCAAACTAAGAAGAGATTGGTTAGTTTCATCAAGATTAAGAACCTCACTCTCCTTTGCATAAAAACTCGTTTTTGCCTTTTTTTTTTCTCTCGACATGAACTCTCTCTGGTTTCTCTAGTGGCTCCACTCTCTTTTCTTTATTTTCAGCCACCTCTCTTTCTTTCCCACTCTTTTTCTTTTGTTGTTGAGTTTTTGGCCTCACTCTCATCTTTCTTTTCCTATATTTTTCTTTCTTGTGTTTTTGCCTCACTCTTTTCTTTTTGCTCAAACTCATTTTTCATCTCCCCCAACACAAAATTTATCCATTCAAATTCTTGTTGCATAGTCTGGTACACAAAATTCACCTCCTCCTTAGATGTCAAGTTACTCTTGTGAGGCTAAATTCGGGGGACTAATCCATAATTTTAGAGAAAAATTCGGGAAAAAGGAAAAATGAGCTTGAAAAATTATGAAAACTTCCAGAATTGAGTTTTATATTGGATAGGATGGATTGGAAAAGAAAAATCCAAAATGGGTCTAAAATGAAAATAGGCAAAGTTCAGGGGTACTAAACCGCAATTTTGGAGAATAATTAGAAAAAAATTGGAAAACGAGCTCAGAAAATTACGAAAACCTCCAGAACTGAGTTTAATATTAGATATAATGAATTGGAAAAGAAAAATCCAAAATTGGGGTCCATTTGCAAATAGATCAAGTTTAGGGGGCCAAAATGCAATTTTATCGAAAAACCGAGAAAATGATCAATTTGCAAATAAAAAAGAGCTAGAGTATTCTAGGCCATTTTCGGCCAGCATAGAGAGAGGGAAGGGAGAGGTTGACCAAACTTGATCCAATGGCCAAGATGAAGTAGAAATGTGACATTTTTAAAGAAATGACTGGGCATGAGAGAATAGGATTCGGTGAAGGCATGTAGCGACCTCCCTCTGGTCGCCTTGCTAAAGCCCTGTAGAGTTAACAGTTAAAACTGACTTGCATAATGTGGCATTTTTGGCCAATAGGAGGCATTTTAATTTTAAGGATAGGAGATCATTGGCCAAGGCCATGTGAAGACCATGTGAAGGCTATATGATGATGCCAAGTGGAATAAAAATGCCAACTAGGAAGATATTTTGTTTTACTATTTTTGTTAATATTAATACCAAGCAATCTTAGTCTTAATTCAGACTTTCTTATTTATTTATTTATTTTATTTTTCTTTTCAGGTTTTATTGACCGTTGAATGCAAAAGGGGTGCACTATGTGGGGTCATGAACAAGATTCAATCACTGCTTTATTTGCACAGGTGGCTGCACTGAACAAGAAATTAGACAATTTGGGTGTACCTTCTGTCCAAAGCCCATTTGTTATTTGTGAACTATGTGGGGAAGGACATCATAGTGATTGGTACCCAACCAATGTTGGATCAGTGCAATATGTTGGAAATTACTATATGCAGTAGAATAATCCTTATTCCAACAACTACAATCCAGGCTAGGGAAATCACTCAAATTCTTCTTGGAACATCAATCAATGGCCCTTCTATTCAGACAATCAAGCATATCATCATGGTTTTCCATTGCATGCTCAAGCAATGGTCTCAAAAAATAAGCCATCATTGGAAGAAGTGTTCATGCATTTCATGGCAAGCATCGATGCTATACTTCAGAGTCAAGAAACATTACTTCAAAGTCGAGCAGCTCTTGAAACACAAATGGGTTAGCTTGCAAATGCCATTAACAAATGGGTTAGCATTGCAATGAAATCACACTTGGAATTGAAAAATAGATAGAAGAGAATAGCAAGAACCTAGAATTGTCAAATAAGCAGCTTGAAAAAGAAATTGTGATGGAGCAAGAAAATGAAAAGGTTTAAAAGGAGATTCAGTGTGACCCACCACCACCAACCAAATCTCTTGAAGAAGAAATTATGGGTGCAAAAGAAGTTGAAAAAGTTCAAATAGAGGAGACCCAGTGTGACCCACCACAACCTGTTCCTCAATGCATCTAACAGCCTAAGCTAGTCGATGTGGTAGAAAGTGCTATTAAAGAAGAGTTTATAGAAATTGATCCCATTGATCCGTTTAAGGCATTATTGAATTCTACTTGAACTATGGATGTGAGACTGGCTAGTTGGTTTTGAACGTTTGGTGTAACCCATGCCATCTCTTCTTGCTCAAAATTTGAAAAGAAAACTTGTATATTGTTGTCGATTTTCACCACGCAAGTGTACATATCGTTAACAAGTAATAAAGTGAAAAGTAGAGTGTCGATCCCATAAGGAATTGCTATTAAATTTGTTAAGTACTAAAATTAACACACTCAATCTTATCTAAACAATTAATTAAATATGGTAATTAAAAACTAAATTAAAAGAAACTAATACTGAAAGAAAACAAATTAAAAAGGATGAATTCAATTAATTATAAAAGCCTAGGATTACAACTTCCCTCAACACTTCGCTTGAATCTCTCTCAACCTCTTTACTTGATTAATGATCCTGAGTTGTTAACCTAGAGTTCTATCTTATTTATAAGTTTCTGTCGATGGTCTCATAAAAATATCCTTCTTAACCAATTAACTAACCAACTATGAAAATTGATTTAAAGAAGAACTCATTAAGCTTAGGCTCTAACAATGGTTACACATGACAAGTAAGTATGTTTCTACCCTACCTACAGATCAACTGATCCTAATAAATGAATATGAAACACGTGTCATTCAATTCATGTCTAACATTAAACTCCCTATGTCTAGTTGTATTTAGGTTAAGAAATCAATCTAATTGGTGGCTTGTCAACTAGAAGCATTAAGAACAAGATTTAACAAATAACTCAAAAAAACCATTAAATCAAGCTAGAGAGAGAAAGTAAATTCAAACTACATGTTGAGTTCCATTGCAATCCTAGAAGGATAAATTTAGTTCATGATAATTAATGAAAACAAATATTCAAATAGTTTCACCATCATCAACAACATAAGAAAAATAAAGAAGAGAAAAGAGAAAAAAGAAAACTAAGAGTTATCAATTCTTGAATCTTCAATATTCACCAATCTTCTAATCTTCTTGAGAGCTTTTATGGCAACTATCTTCTTGAGAGAATTAGGTTTCTAGGTATCCAATCCTCTTTATTCTGACCTAAAAGAGTCCTATTTAAAGTGCCCAAGGCCTCCTGGAGTCTAAAACTTCGGGCACAAGAAAACAAGTAAGTATCAGGCTTTTTACGTTTTTTTCACAATTTCACTATTCACCATTGGTGCCGCGGCCTGGCGCCGCGACGCAAACTCCTCTGTCTGGTCCGAGTTGGTTCCGCCATTTTCTCGTACTTCGTCAACTGTTTTGACTGGGCAAACCTCGTCCGATTTTGACAAGTCTTAGACCGTTGGAAAGGTATGAAAGTCAGCTTCAAAAGTCAAGGGGGAGTTTTCTCAAATGAAGTCTTTAAGATCAAGTTTTTCTTGAAAGAAGCTCTGGAGGTTGAATCTGCCTACTCATTGCTTTGCACCGTTTTTCATTGTTTTGCACCTCGAAGCTCCAGATCACCTTGGACCTATAAAAACACATAAATAATAACTAAATAACTATTTTAAACATGAAATGGATAAATAAAATAATTATGAACAATCTAAAACTAAACAAATCCTAATAAAATTCTTAAGGACATAGCCGATTTAAATGCATAAAAAGTGGCAAAATAACTATATTTCCTAGAGTTATCACACCCCTAAACTTAAGATTTTGCTAGTCCTCGAGCAAAATAAAACAAAACTAACCAACTAAATAACCTGACACAAAACATCACTGATAACTCGTATAATTATATAGTTTTTAGTTATGTTTTATTATTGTTTTGCGTCAAATACGAGTTATTATTGTTTAGTCTAATTGTGTTTATGATCTTTTATATTTTTATGTAATTTGGTGTTTTTCACAAGTTTCTTTGAGTGATTTCAGATTACTAGAATTAAGGGCAAATCCAGTTCAGTTCCAGTTCCGACACATTTTTCCATATCAGCTATATCTGGAGTTTCACTGAAGCAATAAGGCTGAAATTTGTATCCGTGCAAAGCTAAGAGGCATATCTATCTTTTTCATGTTTTATACTTCTTGAAACGGAGTCGTTTTCCCTAGCGAAATCGACCATCAAGTTGGCTGATGTGCAATGACGTCTGTGCTGACCTGTTTTCGTATTTTGCCCATATATGCTTATCCACATCAGCAAATGAGCTGATTCCAATGGCTATGGATCCGTAACTGATACGGGAACCTTTGTCTAGAAGACCATATGATCAGATCAGGCCTCTAATATTGACGAAATCGACCATCAAGTTGGCTGATGTGCAATGACGTCTGTGCTGACCTGTTTTCGTATTTTGCCCATATCTGCTTATCCACATCAGAAAATGAGCTGATTCCAACGGCTATGGATCCGTAACTGATAGGGGCACCTTTGTATAGAAGACCATGTGATCAGATCAGGCCTCCAACATTGAAGAAATCGACCATCAAGTTGGCTGATCAAAATTGTCATACAATATGACGAAAATTGTTAGAAAAATTCACCCACCTATTATACCTACCTTTGAAATTTGTAAAGCTTGTCTCTTGTCATTTAGCCCTCCAAAATGTGTATAAATAGAGGGCCTTGGATGATTGTAGAGGATCATATTGTACATAGGTAGGATATTAGCCATTTTAATAAAATTCTCTAAGTTTTCTTCTTCTTTCTTTTCTCTAGTTTTCTTTCTTTTCTCTAGTTTTCTTTTTCTTTAGAGAGAGCAAGAGGTTGGATAATTAATATTCTTCCTCTTCTTCTTTCTTTCTTTTATTTTCTTCTTAGATTTTCTTTAATTTTATGTTTATGTTTATAATGCCTATGCTAGGCTAAACTTCTATTTGGTTAAGGGTGATTTCAAAGCCCTAGACATCTTTTATGATTGATTTTCAGATTCTATCTATCATTAATTTTCTATCAAAGTTGCTTATGTTCTTCTACAAGAATTGTTCATGATTTTGTCTTGATTTATTTAGGTGTACAACTAGATAGATCTTGATAATTATCTATTGCTAGTTTAGGAGTCTTGATCCGTGTAATTGTCTTGATTTCCTATTCATAAGTGGCAATTTGTGATTAATGATTATGGTCAAGTTTTCAATAATTGCAAAGTGGAACATAACCTAAGTTGAACAATCCGAGCTTATGTGTTTGTTGCTTAGATCAACCTATCTTTCTCATCATAAAGCTGCCATTAAATTGAATTTAGAGAGCTTATTCTAGGTTGTTTAATGGTTAGAGATTAAATAGAGAGCTTGTTCTATTTAACGACAAACTAAGGAAAGATTGGGGTAACAGAGCTTGTTGTTATCTACGGTTGTTAACTTTGATAGTTGGTTGATATTGATAGATCTGAAATTGATTCTTAATGATGTCTAGTGGTGGAGAATGAAACCTTAACCATATTTTTCATATTTGATTCTTCTTACTTATTTGTTTTCTTACTTTTAGTTTGCTTATTTTTTATATTTATTTTTATTGGCTGGTTATACCGCCTAATTTGTATATTAACTTTCTTTTATTTTTATTGGCTGGTTATACCGCCTAATTTAGTATATATATTTTTATTGGCTGGTTATACCGCCTAATTTAGTATATATATTTTTATTGGCTGGTTATACCGCCTTGCATCTTATTCTTATTATTTACTTTAGTTTAAATCTGGATTCAAAAACCCCTTTTCTTTTATTGTTCTTGAATTTAAGTTTTAAACTATTAACTTATAAATTAAAACCCAATCCCTGAGGACTCGACCCTTGCTAACTACTATACTTACAATTTATCTTTTTAGTGCAAGGTTAAATAAGATACACTCTTTTGGGTGCATCAAATTTTTGGCGCCGTTGCCGGGGATTGTTTTCTTTAGTTTATTTGTTACTTGGTTTATTCTTATTTTCAGTTCTAATGAGTTTTATTTTCTTGTACATACGGGTTTTTCTGATCAAATTTTGAAAAAAAGAAAAAAAAAAAAAAACGATGGAATTGAGCAATCTAACACTTGAAGAGTTGGTGGCATACATGAACATGGAGAATCAACAAGCCAATCTCACCTTCCCAGTTCAACAATTGGCCATGGGAGGATGTCAAGGCCATCAAGTGTTCCAAGACCAACAGTATGATCATTACTCAAACACTTACCATGAGGGATGGTGGGATCATACTAATTATGGCTACTCGAAAAATTACCAAGAAGTAGATCCTTATGCCAATTACACTCATCCATCTAGCTTCAATCAATCATGGTCCCAAGAACCAGATCTTTTTCAACCGCCACATATGACTCAAAACTCAGGTACTTCTTTAGAAGATCTTGTCTATTCTCTTGTTACTGATACATTGCAATTTCAACAGGAAACAAGGGCAAGCATCCAGAGTTTGGAAAAGCAAATGATCCAATTGACTAGTAGTATGGTGGGATGGGTAGCACAAAGATCTGAAGAACTCCCTGCCCAAACAATGATTAACCCAAAGGAGAATACTACTATTGTGACCTTGAGGAATGAGGAACAAGATGAGGATGAGACAAAATTAGAGATGAATTCTATTCTTGAGGATAATGAAGCCAATGATCCAAATAAGAGTATTTCGGCACCTGAGGTAACGTTTGAGATTCCAATTTTTACTAATGTTTCTTCTCCACCTTTTCCTAGTAGATTTGCAAAGTTCAAGGAGGAAGAACATGAACAACACATGCCGGAAACCTTAAACAACTTGTTTGTGGAGGTCATTCAACAAGTATCAAAATATGCTCCATTCCTCGATGACATATGCACCACAAAGGATGATGGAATAATACTTGTAATGGAGAATGCATCCACTGTTGTGCAAAGAAAGCTTCCTCTCAAACGCATAAATTTGGGAAATTTCATGTATGAGCCTGACAAGCCTAAAATGCCAAGAAGGGGTGTTGGTTAGGTTCAAAACACTCAATCAAGTGCTAATTGGGGGAGGCAGCCTAATTAGTGAAAGCATTGCCAAACTGCCATCCTCAGATTTGCTCTCTTTTTCTTTATCTTTTTCTTATGTTTCTTTGTCAATTGTGTTTAGTGTTTTTAAGTTCATTTAGGCTGCATAAGTTTATTTTGTTTAATAGTTCTTTTCACTTACACACGATTCTTTCATTTGGGTTAATAGCATTACATTAATGACAATGTAAAAATTATGAGTGGGGGGAAGAATTTAGGATTTTATTTAGAGTGTTTTGTTTTTGAGTCTTTTTATGTTGTTTTTCTTTCTGATCCTGGTTTTGAAAATAACTAGATGTAAATATAATTTTTAATTTTTTACCCCGGTTAAATGGCGGATAACGGTACTCCGTGATTATTTAAATCGGTTCCATCAGCTACCCACAAAACTGATATTGTATATAAATTTCTCTTCCAATTTCTCTTTCATTTTTTTTCATTTTTTTTTTCAGGATGGATGATATTCTCACAAGATTGCAGAAACGATTTCCTCTTTTTCCTCGAAATATTTTACTAAAGCTTTACCAAGTTCGATTTGAAAGATTAAGAATGCTTATGCACAAAGGGATTCCTGGAGACATACGTTGGACAATTGAAGCCAAGGTGCGTGAAGATGAATATCTTCCTGTTTTGCATTTACCAGGTACAGGTAGAAGCACTTTTGCAAAGAAGCGACGAGCAAAGCGCATGAGTTCAAATTGCCACAAATGTGCACGATGGACGTGTAACGGTAAATGTCGTTCTATTGGGATTCCGTCCTCTAATCGAGATGATAAAATTGAATTCATTAAGGATGGACTGAGTAAGGAGAATTTGGGTAATATCCAACTTTCTCTTGAGACGCATCCTAGTGGAGACGTACAAAGAGAAATTCTTGATTTATGGCCGCAATTCCAAAGGGAATGGCAACATCTTGGGAATCTGATGTTAAAAGACCCTGTTTGCCAGCTTGTAAGAAAACTGGATGGGAAGCATATCCTCGACTCATAGAAGGCGTTTAAGCCGTTTCTGGACGTAAAACCAGAGGAAGATGTGAGCCACAATCACAACTACAATAAATGACTTCTCAGCTTTTGGTTTGATTTGCAATAACTTCATTTCGGTTTAATTTACGTGTTGTTCGATTTGTGTAATTATTCTCGTTTTTTATTTTTTTCTTTTGTCTTTTACGGTTGATTTTTCTTCTCTTTTTGATTTTCTTCCTGAAATCACGCAAAAATCTTTTGTTAGGTTAACATTTTCTTCTGACAGGTCAGATACACTTTCGGCGACATTATTACTCTTGTCTGATTCACTACTCAGTCCTCTATATATTACACCATGTACTCATTCTCTTTCAGGCACTCGAAAAAGAAAAAAAAAATGGAAAGTACTTCGTCCCAACGCATTAAAAAAATTTGTGTCTTTGGAGGTGCTTATCTAGGGAAAAATAACATATTCGCTGATGAAGCCATAAGAGTTGGAGTAATACTTGCCCAACAAAAGATCCACTTGATTTATGGAGGCGGTAGTACGGGTTTAATGGGAGCAGTCGCTACAGCAGCACACGCCGGAGGAAGTCCAGTTCTAGGAATCGTGCCAAAACTATTCACAGATTTTTGTGGACCTACCGTGGGTAAGGAAATACAAGTCTGGAGTATCCCTGAACGGATAACAATCATGTACCATTCTGCCGATGCATTCATTGCTTTACCAGGAGGTCTGGGTACATTGGAAGAAATAGCTTGCGTGGCTTCTTGGTCATCTTTGGTCACAAATAAGAAACCCATTGGTTTGCTTAATATTAATGGTTATTTTAGTAATTTGCTTTCATATTTAGATAATGCTGTGGATAATGGATTTATGTTTTCAGAGGCAAGGAGAACCATAATTTCTGCTACAACCATTGAAGATTTACTCAAAAAGCTCCAAGCTTATGAGTGTTTATCTGTTACGGTTGTTTCGCAAACGCTCGGAAAAAGAAAAAGAGATATGGACGAGCAAGGAGTGGATTGCACTTTGTCTTTGTGACATTATCTAACATTTTGTTTGTTGTGTCTCAGTTATAATAAGTGGTTAGCAACCTCTGCAGGTAATATCTCCTAAATTCTACCTTTAAAATTTGACATTGGGGATAATGTCATATTTTAGTAGGGGATAAGGGACATATTTTGCTAATTTAAAAAAAAAAAAAAAGTTTGTTGTGTTTTAAGCCATTTAGAAGTATTCATTTTGAACAAGGTCTGAGTAAGGGAGACTTGAGACATACCTTGTGAGTTTGATTTCTTCTTTTCAAAAAAAAAAAAGTTTGTTGTGTTTTAAGCAATTTAGAAGTATTCATTCTGAACAAGGTCTGAGTAAGGGAGACTTGAGACATACCTTGTCAGTTTGATTTTAATCTTTTTATGTTTACTTGTTAATTTTTGTTTAGTATTTTAGGATTATTTAGGTTGCATGAGTTTGTTTTGTTTTGAGTCTTAGTTGTTCCTATTCTTATGTTATTAGTTATTTTCTCTTACACATGATTCTTTCATTTGGGTTAATAGACTTACATTGAGGACAATGTAAGAATTAAGTGTGGGGGGAATGATTTAGGATTTCTTTTATTTTTGTCTACTATTTTTTTATGAGTCTTTATTATTATTATTATTAGTGTGTTTTAGTTCCTTTTTAATACAATGATGAGATATGAATTGCATAGGTCTAAACTGGTTATTAGTGAGAAGATTTTCATAAGAATTGAGCTTGATATCATTTTTTATGAGCCAATGTTAATATGATATGTTGGTTGAGAAAAAAGCATGTTTTGACTTGATATTGACTTGTATAATCATCCTTGTACGTTTTTGAGCCTATATGATTGATGCATTATACAAATCAATCTAATTTCTTTCTTGAGTGTTCTTATGATTACATGATTCTCTAGAACTTGCTTTAGACCTTGTTGAGACTATATTGATGCATGCGACAACATGAATATGATAGAGGCATTAGGATTATAACCAGAGCCAAACAGCCATCCATTATTAATGTTCTAAGAGAACATCCCCACTAGTGAGCCAATTTGAGCCTACATTAAATATGATGTTTTATTGGTAACCACAACTTACACCTAGCCTAAATATACTTATATCCTTACCCTTGTTCTAAAGATGGATTATATATTTTGAGACATATTGCAAAAAAAAACAAGGGATATTTTTAGTTAAAAATTTGGGTTAGAAACAAGAAATAAGTGTGGGGGGAAAAGAAAAGAAAAGTCAAGAGAAAAAGAAATGGAATACTGGGAAATACATTCCTATGTAAAAAAAAAAAAAATTTATGAATCATCTCTTGAAATTGTGGAAAAAGAAAAAGATGTTACAAAGTTGTTTAGAATGAAGAAAAGGCCCAACATGAATATCCGGCCTAGGTGACTATGTACTTGTAAAGAGTTTTGAGAAGTTTCTTTGTATAATCTTTTTATGTCTCTAAACTTTATGAACTCTTTGGAACCTTTGTGATATCTTTATCCTTTTGTTCTTCAACCACATTACAAACCCCTTGGCCCCATTACAACCTTGATTAAAGACCTCTTGATTTATGAAGTTGCATGATCTTTTAGTGGAGAATAGGTGGACAAGCAAGCATATGGTAGAAGTGTTTTCATGAGATTGATTGAGTGTAAACACTTTACCACTACTTTAAAGAGTGAAAATCAAGAGAGTATCCCATGTGAGAAGTTGAGATTAAATTTGAACATGCACTATTTTGATTGAGATATGTTATGCTAATATTGGCTTAACTCAAACAATTTACATTCAAGCATGATTTTTTGTGAAATTTTTTAAGCTATTGATTAGTTTATAAGACTTGTTCAAATATTGTCTCTAATTTGTATTGAAAGGACTAGGAGTAAATATTTTTAGTATATGTAGTTTATTTATATGAAGTTTATTTATATTTTAATTTTTCAATGTTTGTGGGTATCGTTCTAGTAAACCCTCACGAGACTAAACTCGTCCACTAGGGACACCTAGGGGTTTAAAGGCTTGTGTCACATGCTAAGTGCCACCGTGATTTCCTACGAAAGTGGATTAGATTAGATTTTCTTATTTTATTTTTATTGAGTCGTTGCTAGGGACTAGCAACAATCTAAGTGTGGGGGTGTGATAACTCGTATAATTATATAGTTTTTAGTTATGTTTTATTATTGTTTTGCGTCAAATACGAGTTATTATTGTTTAGTCTAATTGTGTTTATGATCTTTTATATTTTTATGTAATTTGGTGTTTTTCACAAGTTTCTTTGAGTGATTTCAGATTACTAGAATTAAGGGCAAATCCAGTTCAGTTCCAGTTCCGACACATTTTTCTATATCAGCTATATCTGGAGTTTCACTGAAGCAATAAGGCTGAAATTTGTAGCCGTGCAAAGCTAAGAGGCATATCTATCTTTTTCATGTTTTATACTTCTTGAAACGGAGTCGTTTTCCCTAGCGAAATCGACCATCAAGTTGGCTGATGTGCAATGACGTCTGTGCTGACCTGTTTTCGTATTTTGCCCATATCTGCTTATCCACATCAGCAAATGAGCTGATTCCAATGGCTATGGATCCGTAACTGATACGGGAACCTTTGTCTAGAAGACCATATGATCAGATCAGGCCTCTAATATTGACGAAATCGACCATCAAGTTGGCTGATGTGCAATGACGTCTGTGCTGACCTGTTTTCGTATTTTGCCCATATCTGCTTATCCACATCAGCAAATGAGCTGATTCCAACGGCTATGGATCCGTAACTGATAGGGGCACCTTTGTATAGAAGACCATGTGATCAGATCAGGCCTCCAACATTGACGAAATCGACCATCAAGTTGGCTGATCAAAATTGTCATACAATATGACGAAAATTGTTAGAAATATTCACCCACCTATTATACCTACCTTTGAAATTTGTAAAGCTTGTCTCTTGTCATTTAGCCCTCCAAAATGTGTATAAATAGAGGGCCTTGGATGATTGTAGAGGATCATATTGTACATAGGTAGGATATTAGCCATTTTAATAAAATTCTCTAAGTTTTCTTCTTCTTTCTTTTCTCTAGTTTTCTTTCTTTTCTCTAGTTTTCTTTTTCTTTAGAGAGAGCAAGAGGTTGGATAATTAATATTCTTCCTCTTCTTCTTTCTTTCTTTCTTTTATTTTCTTCTTAGATTTTCTTTAATTTTATGTTTATGTTTATAATGCCTATGCTAGGCTAAACTTCTATTTGGTTAAGGGTGATTTCAAAGCCCTAGACATCTTTTATGATTGATTTTCAGATTCTATCTATCATTAATTTTCTATCAAAGTTGCTTATGTTCTTCTACAAGAATTGTTCATGATTTTGTCTTGATTTATTTAGGTGTACAACTAGATAGATCTTGATAATTATCTATTGCTAGTTTAGGAGTCTTGATCCGTGTAATTGTCTTGATTTCCTATTCATAAGTGGCAATTTGTGATTAATGATTATGGTCAAGTTTTCAATAATTGCAAAGTGGAACATAACCTAAGTTGAACAATCCGAGCTTATGTGTTTGTTGCTTAGATCAACCTATCTTTCTCATCATAAAGCTGCCATTAAATTGAATTTAGAGAGCTTATTCTAGGTTGTTTAATGGTTAGAGATTAAATAGAGAGCTTGTTCTATTTAACGACAAACTAAGGAAAGATTGGGGTAACAGAGCTTGGCTTTATCTACGGTTGTTAACTTTGATAGTTGGTTGATATTGATAGATCTGAAATTGATTCTTAATGATGTCTAGTGGTGGAGAATGAAACCTTAACCATATTTTTCATATTTGATTCTTCTTACTTATTTGTTTTCTTACTTTTAGTTTGCTTATTTTTTATATTTATTTTTATTGGCTGGTTATACCGCCTAATTTGTATATTAACTTTCTTTTATTTTTATTGGCTGGTTATACCGCCTAATTTAGTATATATATTTTTATTGGCTGGTTATACCGCCTAATTTAGTATATATATTTTTATTGGCTGGTTATACCGCCTTGCATCTTATTCTTATTATTTACTTTAGTTTAAATCTGGATTCAAAAACCCCTTTTCTTTTATTGTTCTTGAATTTAAGTTTTAAACTATTAACTTATAAATTAAAACCCAATCCCTGAGGACTCGACCCTTGCTAACTACTATACTTACAATTTATCTTTTTAGTGCAAGGTTAAATAAGATACACTCTTTTGGGTGCATCAATCACTCAAGATAAATGCACTCAAACAATGATTTCTTAATTTTCCTCAAAAGTTACCTCAAAATCCTGATTCAAAGTAGAACATAAACATAATCCAAATCTATGATTCAATTCAATCGTAAACTTCATGCTTGAATGGATTTCCAGTGTATGTGTATAATCTCTTTGCAAATCATCACATGCAATCTAAATAAGTTTATATCGCAAAATACGAATTATAGTACTAGATTCTCATATGTTTGCTTTTCTTCTCTCTCTCCACTAATGTAGACTAACACTTCGTCAAGGATCAAATAGGTCTTTATTAAGCTTGTAATATAAGGCTAGGGTCAAGGTAGGATAAAGATAAATTTTGGTTTAAGTCACCCATAAACACTTTACATTTTTTTTAGGATTTTTTTTAGAGCCATAGTTTTTTCCTCAAATTACATTCTCCATTCTTTGAATACAATTCCTTTTTGCTTCACAATCTATACTTTTTTTTTTGTTCTTTGTTTTCGAATAACCATAAATTTTTTTTTTCTTTTTTTTTTCTATAGAGAAATTTCACATCACTATTTCACCCAAATTCGACATGGCTCATAATTTTTTCCTGTAATATCATCACATGCCTATGTAGTGAGGGTTAATCATGGTTTTTCTTATTTGGCTAGGCTAAAAGATGTGGCAATCAAAGAAAAGAGATAGATCAATTAAGCATAATGGGGTAGACTAAGGATATTAATATATAAAGGTAAGCTTGAAAGGCTCAAACGATCCAAAGATGACCTAAATCATCTCCTCAACTTAGTGTTGTCTAGGATTTCACCTTGAGAGAGAATCAAACAAATTCTAGGTTCTAGACATAATCGCAATTCACATCAACATAAGCAGTCTTTAAATAAGCAATGCAAATCTAAGCAAGAGATTAAGTGCTCAATTATTGAAAATCACATCCTAACATGAAACTAACAAAAGAATTTAACACAAATTCTTCTCATGCTTATGTTTTTCCCAAAAATCAAGATAAATCAATAACTAATTCTCATCATTGGATAAGGATTCCATCATACTAAGTGCAATATATCTCAAGTAATTTTTTTTTGACTCCTATTAATAAAATTAGACAATCACACAAACTAAAATAAATCTAAAGACATACCCCCAAACTTAAAACAAACATTGTCCTCAATGTTTTGAAATAAAAATAGTAAGAACAAGAAAACTCCCCTATCGATGAAAACAACGTAGGAGAAGCTCTAGTTTTCCTCTTAGACCTTATTATGCATGTCCAAGTTGGGTGAGTAGTCACTACAAAAGAAAACAAAGTAAAAAGAAATTAACAAAAATATCCTAAAAAAATGAAAATTCAAAATCAAAGAAAAAAAAAGAAAAAAAAAATTAGAACTTGGGTTGCCTCCCAAGAAGCGCCTGATTTATAGTCATCGGCTTGACTATCTCATTGTTCATCATCTTGTATCCAACCACTTGATGATTTTCGTTTCATGCCATGTGTTTCTTTTTTCGTTGAACAGTTTATCAGTCTTGCTAGGTTGAAAGCGAAATTCATCCCTTTTCGTGGTAGAATTCATGAATGCTTTAAGTGGATCAATGGGATAAATCTCTATGAATTCCTCGTTGTTAGAACTATTTATCACATCTACTAGCTTTGGCTGTTTGATGCATTAGGGAATAGGTTGTGGTGGTGGGACACACTGGATCTCCTTTTCTTGAACTTTTTCAACTTCTTTTTCACCCACTTTTTCTTGTTCAATAGGATTGTTTAGTGGTGGGTCACATTGAATTTCTTCTTGAGCTTTCTCAACTTCGTCTCCAATAAGCTCGGTTGACAATTCAAGCTCTTTGCTATCCTCTTCTATCTCCTTATTCAATCCCAAGTGTTTAGCGTCAAAATGCTCTTATTCTTCTCTTCTGGGATTTGTTTCAATATCACTTGGAAGAGTTTCTTGAGGGAAATTGTTATAGGCACTGACAAGCTAGCTCATTTGTGTTTAAAGACTCCTAAGTGTTGTCGCTTGACTCTAAAGTAATGCTTCTTGACTTTAAAGTTCTGCTTCTTGACTAGTGATGCTGATTGCTCCTGAATGATAGTGTTGGTTCTTGCCATGAACTGCATAAACATCTCTTCCAATGAAGGATTCGTTTTTGGAACCGGTGCTTGAGCTTGTGATGAAAACTCAGGAGGAAAGGCTTGGTTGGCTGAAAAGAAAGGCTCTTGAGTGTTGTCGCAATAAAAATTTTGGTGATCTCCCTAACCTAGATTGTAATTGTTGGAATAAGGATTATTCTGCTACATATTGTAGTTTCCAACAAATTGCATTGATTCAGCATAGGTTGGGCACCAATCACTCTGACGTCCACCCCCACAAAGTTCACAAATTACAAACAGGCTTTGGACAAAAGGTACACACAAAGTGTCAAGCTTCTCGTTAAGTGCAGCCACTTGTGTAGATAAAGCATTGATTGCATCCCGTTTATAATCCCATATAGTGCATCCAAATCAACAAAACTGAAAATAAAAATAAAATATATTAAATAAATAAATAAGAAAGTTTGAATTAAGACTAAGATTACTTGGTATTATATTAACAAAAATAGTAAAACAATTCCCTGACAATGGCGCCAAAAACTTACTGTCGATTTTCACCACGCAAGTGCACGTATCGTTAACAAGTAATAAAGTGAAAAGTAGAGCGTCGATCCCACGAGGAATTGCTATTAAATTTGCTAAGTACTAAAATTAACACACTCAATCTTATCTAAACAATTAACTGAAGATGGTAATTAAAAACTAAATTAAAAGAAACTAATACTGAAAGCAGGTAAATTAAAAAGGACGAATTCAATTAATTATAAAAGCCTAGGATTACAACTTCCCTCAACACTTCGCTTGAATCTCTCTCAACCTCTTTACATGATTAATGATCCTAAGTTGTTAACCTAGAGTTCTATCTTATTTAAAAGTATCTGTCGATGGTCTCATAAAAATATCCTTCTTAACCAATTAATTAACCAACTATGAAAATTGTTTTAAAGAATAACTCATTAAGCTTAGGCTCTAACAATGGTTACACAATACAAGTAATTATATTTCTACCCTACATGCAGATCAACTCATCCTAATAAATGAATATGAAACATGTGTCATTCAATCCATGTCTAACACTAAACTCCCTATGTCTAGTTGTATTTAGGTTAACAAATCAATCTAATTGGTGGTCAGTCAGCTAGAAGGATTAAGAATAAGATTGAACAAACAACTCAAAAAACCATTAAATCAAGCTAGAGAGAGAAAGTAAATTCAAACTACATGTTGAGTTCCATTGCAATCCTAGAAGGATAAATTTAGTTCATGATATTAATTAAAACAAATATTCAAATAATTTCATCAGCATCAACAACATAAGAAAAATAAAGAAGTGAAAAGAGAAAAAATAAAACTAAAGATTTGTCAATTCTTGAATCTTCAATCTTCACCAATATTCCTATCTTCTTGAGAGCTTTTGATGGAAACTATCTTCTTGAGAGAATTAGGTTTCTAGGTAACCAATCCTCTTTATTCTGACCTAAAGAGTCCTATTTAAAGTGCCCAGGGCCTCCTGGAGTCCAAAACTTCATGCACAAGCAAAAAGGTAAGTATCAGGCTTTTTACATTTTTTTTTCATGATTTCACTGTTCACCATTGGTGCCGTGGCACCACCTGTTCTTCCTCTTTGGTGCCGCGGCGCCAACTCCTATGTCTAGTCCGTGTTTGTTCTGTCATTTTATTGTACTTCGTCAGATATTTTGACTAGGCAAACCTCGTCTGATGTTGACGAGTCTTAGACCGTTGGAAAGGTATGGAAGTCAGATCCAAAAGTCAAGAAGAGCGTTTTCTCAAATGAAGTCTTTAAGATCAAGGTTTTCTTGATAGAAGCTCCTGAGGTCGAATCTGCCTACTCATTGCTTTGCACCGTTTTTCATCGTTTTGCACCTCGAAGCTCCATATCACCTTGGACCTATAAAAACACATAAATAATAACTAAATAACTATTTTAAACATGAAATGGATAAATAAAATAATTATAAAAACATCTAAAACTAATCAAATCCTAATAAAAGTCTCAAGGACTTAGCCGATTAAAATGCATAAAAGGTGGCAAAATAACTATATTTCCTAGAGTTATCATATATAAAAAAAATTTAAATAAAAATAAAACTAATTAGAACTAAAAATAAACCAAGTAACAAATAAATTAAAGGAAATAACCCCCGGCAAGGGCGCCAAAAACTTGATGCACTCAAAAGAGTGTATCTTATTTAACCTTGCACTAAAAAGATCAATTGCTAAGTATAGTAGTTAAGCAAGGGTCGAATCTTCAGGGATTGAGTTTTAATTTATAAGTTACTAGCTTATAACTTAAGTTCAGAGAAAATAAAAGTAAAAAGGGGTTTTGAAATAGTTTTAAAATTAAAGAAAACAATAAAAGTAAGATGCAAGTAAGTAAGAAGAAATCAAATATGGGAGAAGTATGGTTAAGAGGTCATTCGCCATCACTAAACATTATTGAGAATCAACATTAGATTTATCTACATCAATTAACTATCAAAATTATCAACCGTAGACAAGAACAAGCTCTACTACCCGAATCTTTTTTTAGTTTGTCGTTAAATAGAACAAGCTCTCTATTTAATCTCTAACTACCAAACAACCTAGAATAAGCTCTCTAAATTCAATTTGATAGCAGCTTTATGATGAGAAAGATAGGTTGATCTAAGCAACAAACACATAAGCTTGGATTGTTCAACTTAGGTTATGTTCAACTTTGCAATTAGCGAAAACTCTAACATAATCATTAATCACAAATTGCCACTAATGAATAGGAAATAAAGACAATTACGGATCAAGACTCCTAAACTAGCAATAGATAATATCAAGATATATCTAGTTGATCACCCTAAATAAATCAAGACAAAGATCATGAACAATTTTAATGGAAGAACATAAGCAACTTTGATAGAAAATTAATGATAGATAGAATCTGAATATCAATTACAAAACATGTCTAGGGCTTTGAAATCACCCTTAACCAAATAAGAATTTTAGCCTAGCATAGGCATTGATAATATATACATAAAAGGAAAATAAAAGAATGGAGAAGAAGAAGAATAATGATGATCCTTGAGTCTCCTCCAAAGATGTCTAGTTTTTTGGCTCAAAAGATGATATTTATAAAGTTTTAAAACCTTGAGAACAAGTCTTTCTTGCACAAGTAAGTTAGAAGGCATAAAATTATGTTTTTGGCAGGGTTTCACGAGTTTTTTTATGAATTTTGTACGCTGCGGTGCTAGAATTGGGAGCCGACGCGCCGGGCTCTCTGCCAGCCATTTTGCTACTGCATTATCTTGCAAATTTTTGGCTGATTTGGATGACCATTTATTGTCTGATTTAGGCGTATGAAGTATCGTTGGAAAGGTATTCAAGTCAGCTTCAAAAGTAAAGAAGGAAGTTTCTTTAAATAAAGAATTTAACATCATGTTTTCCTTGCAACAAGCTCCGCAGGTCAAATCTGCCTTCTTGCTTGGCAACAAGAAATTGATCTTTTTGACTTCCAAGTCTTCTTCCATCTTGTGACTATGATTTTCTAAGCTCTTTACCATCATTATTGACATATTTTCACTTCATTCTCTTAAATATACCTACAAAACATAAAAATTAAGTAAACTATCAATAAACTTAAGAGTCAAAGCACAAAGTATAAGGAAAGTAGATAAAAAATGTATGAAATTAAGCACTTATCACTACCACTGAAAGGGATGAATTCTGCTTTGAAGCCTTCAAAGAAAGGACAGCCAAATGGCATGAATCGAAAATCATCAAGTGGTTGGATACCGGATGATAAACATGAGATAGCCAAGCCGATGACTATAAATCAAGCGCTTCTTGGGAGGCAACCCAAGTTCTAAATTTTTTCTTTTCTTTAATTGTAATTTTCTTTAGGATATTCTTATTAATTTCTTTTTACTTTGTTTTCTTTTGTAGTAGGCACTCACCCAACTTGGACCAGCATAATGAGGTTGATGTGAACCCTTAGGGTTGAACCCTTTGAACCCACTAACAATTCAAATATCCTAACCCAAGAAAGCCAAGATTTAGGTTGAAGAATCTAGACCCAATGAAATCTTGTTTCAAAGAACCTAGTTTTAGCTAGACCCAATGAAATCTTATTTCAAGAACCTAGATTTGGTTGTTGAATGCCACAAAAGAAACCTTTGATAAGTTCTGAAGTTCCTTCAAGAACTAGAAGAGAAAACTCTCTCAATTGATAAAAATCAAAATTACACAATGAACTGTTGAATTATATGGTAGGCGGCTAAAACATGTATTTATAGCCTCCCTACAATAGCCTAGGTCGGCTAGCTAATGGATTCCTAATCCTAATACTAACTCTTGGTCAGCCAAGAGTCCTATCCTAGTTACAACTCTTAAGCCATGGTCGGCCAAGGATTCCCAACCCTATTACAATTGCCTTGGTCGGCTACCCTACTTGAAATAAGTAAAAATAGGCTGAAAAAACTCAAGCCCAAACATAATTAAAAATAGGTCCAACAAGTTTAATGAAGGTAGACCCCACAAGCCTATTGGAAATATTACATAAAATAGGCCCAAATGCTTAAGTGTTTAAAAGAAATAAAATAAGCCCCATCTTGCTTGCCACATCAATTAATGAAATGGTCCCTACATATGCCATGTCAATTAATGAATAAAGATAAGCTCACTTAAACTCTCTCTCTAATGCCGCCACTTGGATAATCCTTTCTTGGATAATTTACAACATGGCCCAAGTGAATTCCACCAATGCTTGCAATGTTTCCTTGATTTGCTTGGATCTTGGCCCATATGAAACTTGCCATGAATCTTTAGCAATTCTTCCATCTTGGATCCCATTAGAGGTCTAAGAGGAAAACTAGAGCTTCTCCTACTTTGCTTTCATCGATAGGGGAATTTTCCAGTCAAAGGGGTTTTCGTTAGGAGTGTTTTCCTTAAGCCAAATTCCAATCAGAGGGGTTTTCGTTACGGTTATAGAACACCAATATCTTGCACCAATGTCAGTTACTTCCAAGATATACCGAGAGGTCCGAACAGATTCAAAGAAGCATCAGGTTGACAAGCGAGACTGCTTGACTAGAAGCTTCATGTCTTTTCTTCTTGAGTCGGTTCATTTACATCTGGGTCAGAATGATTTGACAGAATTAGAGGTTATTTGGGGACGATGTGGAACTACAAGGAAAAACAAGTTCACAAAGAAGTATGGCGACATAGTATTACTTCTCCTGATCCAGATAGATGAGCAGTTGGTCAGGGCAGTGGTACAGTTTTGGGATCCCTCTTACCGATGCTTCACGTTCAATCAAGAGGATATGACACCCACCATCGAGGAGTACTCAATCTTGCTCCGTATCGAGTCCTCTACCCCTGATAAGATATATTGCAAGCAGCAAAGGACAGTTAGCTTTCAGAGAAAGCTATCCGACATATTGGGTATGGAGATTCTGATCGACTCCCCAAATATTAAGAAGAAGGGTTCGAGTGCTTGTATCCTATGGGTATTCCTACGAGATTATATCATGAACAATCCAGAGAGTGATTGTGTGGTGGATGTTTTTGCCTTGGTGATCTATGGTTTGGTGATATTTCCAAAGATCTTGGAGCACATTGAGATGGCCGTAGTGGATTTATTCGAGTGCTTGGGCAAACAAATTTATCCTGCTCCTGCTATCCTTTTCGAGACATTTAGGTCACTCAATTTCTGTTGAAGAAAAGGTGAGGGTAGTTTCGAGGGATGTGCACAGCTTCTGTATGTTTGGATCCAAAGTCATTTCTAGGGAAATGATAAGGAAAAGCTTCGTCCCTACATAAGGACTTTCATTCCTCTTAAAGAATTCTGCAAGAAATAGTGGCCGAGAAAGGGAGATAAGAAACAATGGATAATGACTTTTCGTCGCTTAGCCCGAGAGGACGTCACTTGGAGAGCTCTGTGGATGCCGATGGGATCCATTCTATATAGTTGTGGAGACAAACCATGTGTTCTGTTAATGGGAAATTGGGGACCTATCAGCTATGCACCATGTTGGGATTCGGCTCATGCTCAAACAGAGATAATGTATAATTTAATCAACAAGTTAAACATACAATGTAGCGAAATATAATAAAATATAGAGAAAATCGAATCCCTCCAAGGATCTACCCATGAATTCAAAATGATCAGGCTGTCGAGTAAAGATAACAATCAAAATCTCATACCTCTGTATTGGAGATTTCTGAAACCTCAAGACAGATTCTTGACGTTCTTGTTCTTGTACACAAAGCTCGCTTGTCGAAAACCAAAGTCCTCCAATTGTTCGACCTCTAACAGTAATCCACACAGGTGATCTGAAAACCTTCATAAGGTTGAGATTACGTTTTGCCAAGACGATGCTAGTAGTCTAGGTTGTGAGAAACCTTCATCCTCTACAATAGTTAGCCAAAATAAACAAGAAGAATCAAATTCTCCCTTCTCTCTTGCTATTCAGCAGATTCACACTTAGGGGAGTGAGAGGCGCCGATTTCAGGTAAATCCTTAGGGGGGAGGCGGCAACAGCATAAGCATATATATAAGTAGGTTTATTGCATGCCAACTATTGGACTAACTGCACTAAAGCCCTTATACACATTATTAAATATTCACAATAAGCCCACAACACTTAATGAATATTTAATCTGGCCCAATCTCATTTTAATTCCATTAATCACCTTTTGTGTGTGACCCATTAGGCCCTTAACATGTTGGTAATAAATATAATTAATTCAATTAAGAATTTCCTATTTATATTTATAGATCATGAGCGGCATCTAGCAATGCATCATGACCACTCAAATGTCAAGAGAGTCATCAAGCTTCGACTAGCCTTTCGTGTACAATATGTTTGTGTAATTGGATCCCGTCATCAAATATCCCGGGTTAAGAAAGCGCATGGTTCAGTGTCTACTCTTAATCCCATTCCATATTAGATCTGCAACTTAATATTAACTCCTTAAGTATTGCCTTGGCCAAGTACTTCCATACGTTAATATAGGCCGGATACATGTGAGATATGTCCCCTCATATCACTTGGGGTGATGAATCCTCTCTGGACCACTCATTCATCTTTGTATGCTTCATGTCATACCTAATAACAGCCTACCATAAGTATCCTCATGATTAGGACCCGTTCGTGATGAAATCTAAGTATGACAGTTCACATACAAGATGACCTGGTGTCACAAGTCAAAGGATTACTTACACTATTGACACATGAGAGTATTTACCATAGACCCTTGAGTGAAATACCAAATGGAACTCTCATAGCGGGTCATGTTCAGTGAACTTGTTCAACTAACAAGCACCTATATGTTATCCCCAAGTATCTCTATACTTTCAACCTATGAGATCGGTTGCATGCATCAAGTGCATGAAGGCTTAACATATGCCAGTCTTTGAGCATTGTCAATGCCCTGTCTTGACAATACAATGACCAGGAACTATTTTAGAAACACGGCATTGATGCATAAGGATCCTTATAATTGTAACTCCTTACAATTCCTTTGCAATGCCATTGTGTCTCATAGGCTTTATCTTCACAAGTTATTTATAACAATTATAACAACAATTATGGATAAAGAAACACCTCAATTATAATTAATAAACTATAATGTGCAACACATGAATATATAAATAGTGTCTTACAAGCCCAACTAGATTGGCTTGTAGGGCTTACACCAACAATCTCCCACTAGCACTAAAGCCAATCGCCCATGTACTTAAGCCTGTCCTTCCATGTGACGATTGTGTTTCTACTGGGGCAGAACCTTAGTGAAAGGATCAGCTATATTATCGTATATGGGTACTCTTTCCATACTTATATCACCTCTTTGAATTATACCTCTAATCAAGTGATATTACCGCAATACATGTTTGGATTTGTGATGAGACCGTGGTTTCCTAACTTGCACTATGGCTCCACTGTTATCACAGTAAAGTGGTACTGGATCAACAATGCTTGGAACCACACCATGTTCAGTTATGAACTTCTTAATCCAAACAGCCTCCTTCGCTGCCTCAAACGCAGAGATGTATTCAGCCTCTGTTGTTGAATCTGCAGTTGTAGTCTGTTTGAAACTTTTCCAACTGACTGCAGCTCCATTTAAGGTAAATACATAATCGCCCTGCGATTTACTGTCATCCCTATCAGTTTGAAATCCAGCATATGTATAACCCCTTACTTGGAGTTCAGCCCCTCCATAGACCAAGAAAATATCCTTAGTTCTTTTCAAGTACTTGAGGATATTCTTCACAGCAGTCCAGTGACTTTCACCAGGATTGCTTTGGTATCGGCTCGTGACATCAAAGTGCACGATACATCTGGTCTTGTGCACAACATGGCGTACATGATAGATCTTATTACCGAAGCATACAGGATCCTATCGATTCGTGTCTTTTCTTCATAAGTTTTAGGACACATCTCTTTCGAGAGTTGTACACCATGTACCATAGGCAAGTTACCTCTTTTGGAGATATCCATGCTAAACCTCTTTAGCACCTTGTCTATGTAAACGGATTGGGACAATCCAAGTAGCCTTTTCGATCTATCTCTATAGATCTTAATTCCCAGAATATGTGCTTCTCCCAAATCCTTCATGGAGAATTGTTTGGACAGCCAGACCTTGATGGTTTGAAGCATGGGTACATCATTTCCTTTGAGCAATATGTCGTCGACATATAGCAATAGGAACACAACTGCATGTTCGTTTACCTTCATGTAAACACATGGTTCATCAGGATTCTTAATGAAACCAAATTCTTTAATTGTTTCATCAAACCTAATGTTCCAACTTCGAGATGCTTGCCTTAGTCCATAAATGGACTTTTGCAGCTTACATACCTTATTGGATGTGGCCTTAGATGAAAAACCTTCAGGTTGTGTCATATACACTTCCTCTTCCAAATTCTCGTTAAAGAATGCAGTTTTTACATCCATCTTCCATATCTCATAATCATGGTATGCAGCAATAGCAAGCATAATCCTAATGGACTTTACCGATGGCAACTGATGAAAAGGTTTCTTCAAAATCAATGCCTTCAACTTGATTATAACCTTTTGCAACCAATCTGGCCTTATACGTTTGTATTTTGCCATCCATGTCTGTGTTTATCTTGTAGACCCATTTACACCCTATGGGTTTTATCCCTTGATGTAGATCAACTAAAGACCAAACTTGGTTAACTTCTATGGCATCTATTTGGATTTCATGGCTTCTAGCCATTATTGGAGTTTGCCTCTCCCTACTAGACCTTCGGAGTACTTGTGTTTCTTGAGCATTAGTCCGAGCATCCAATGCCTCGACCAATGGCTTAGGTTTCGAGGGAATGTTAGGTTGTGATTCTTGAACTTCTTCAAGATCTACTTTACTCCCACTGAATCCTTATAGTAGAAACTCTTTCTCTAGAAAAGCAGTGTGTTTTGACACAAACACCTTTTGAGCAGTAGGACTGTAAAAGTAATATCCCATGGTCTCTTTAGGATATCTCACAAACTTATATTTTTCTGATCTAGCTTCCAGCTTATCAGATGGTACTTGCTTCACATAAGCAGTACATCTCCAAATCTTTAGATAAGATAAGTATGGCTTCTTGGCATTCCATATCTCATATGGTACCTTATCTACCAATTTGCCTGGAACCCTATTTAGAAGGTAAGCTGCAGTTTCTAAGGCATATCCCCAAAAGGATATCGGAAGGTCAGCCTTAGACATCATGGACCAAACCATGTCCAACAAGGTTCGATTTCTCCTCTCAGACACTTTGTTATGGTGAGGAGTTCCAGGTGGAGTCCATTGTGACATAATTCTATTTTCCATCAAATGATCCAAGAGATAATGGGTTAAATATTCTCTTCCTCGATCCAATCTAAGAGCCAGAATATTTTTCCCAGTCTGTTTCTCTACTTCAGCTCGAACTCTTTGAACTTTTCAAAATCTTCAGACTTGTATCTCATCAGATACACATAACCATATCTAGAATGATCATCGATAAAGGTTATGAAGCATAAGTAATTACCTCTAGCAGCTGTGTTTAGTGGCCCACATACATCTGAATGTATTAAGCCCAATAAAACACCACTCTTTCACCCTTTCCAGTAAAGGGAGTCTTGGTCATCTTACCAAGGAGACAACATTCACAAGTCCCATATGATTCATAATCAAAGGGTTCCAAATAACCATTTTTATGTAATTTGGAATCCTTGTCTCATTGATATGACCAAGCCTACAATGCCAGATGTAAGTCTTACTTGGATCATGCTTTCTTGCTTTCTTGACATTTATATTGAACACAGGCATCTCTGGATCCAAAACATATAATCCATTATGTAATGTTGCCGATCCATAGTGAATGTCTTTAAGAATGATGGAACAACTATTGCCCTTCATTCTTATCTCGAATCCATAATTAACAGTGAGGTATAAAACTGAAATGATGTTTCTAGACAATACTGGAACAAAGTAACAATCTTTCAGTTCCAATTTCATGCTACATGGCAAAGATAAAGTACATGTTCCAACGGCGAATGCTGCAACTTTTGCACCATTGCCTACTCTTAGAACTACTTTATCTTTGTTCAACGTTCTACTTCCTTTCAACATCCTTATGTCATTACATAGATGTGAACCGCATCCTGAATCAATTATCTAGGAATTGGATTTAACAGTAGAAAGATTCAGTCCAATCACAAACACAGTCAACCCAGAAACTTCTATAAGTTCTTCTTGACTTGTCAAGTGAGCAACCTTCATTTCATTGAGAACGCTTCTCAATATTTTGTACCAATCCAAATTGTAAGACCCTCGTAAGACAGAGATCGACTAGGGTCTCTTTCAATGATTCATAGACGGTGGATCAAGTTTATGTATGCTTGTAGACAAAGCACACTACCATCTGGTCTTATAATTATATTAATAATTTTTAGAATAAGGGGTTTAATCGGCTATTTGAGAGATTTAGCCTAAAATTGATTACGAGTCAGGAATCGAAATGGGGACAACGTAAAGCCCGTAAAATTTGGTATTTTAACTTCACATAGTGTTAAAATATGATATATTACTAATCAGGATTATTGGAAAATCTAATCGACACAAAAACCGGTAAAATATAAACTAGAGGTATTTTGGACATTTTACCCAAAATTTTATTTTTTGTTCGAATATGGTACCAATAGACTCCATGATCATAGAGGATCTCAATATGATGCTTAGATTGAAAATTTGACATTTTTTTAAAACTCAAAAATTAAGTGAAAATCGGGTACGCCCTTAATTAACTTAAAAGAGTGAAAAACCGAAACTGGTCGCGGGAAGTTCCGAAAAAGGTTTTAAGTGATAAATGGATTCATACAGACATAAAATGATGTTAGAATGCTATTGGTGAAATCAGAATGAGAATAAGAGCTAAAACCAAAAAAAAAAAGTCAAAATGTTGACCCATAAACAATCCGGGGCCGGATTTGACGCTCGGGATATCAAAAAATTATAAAAACTTTAGTACTAGTGTAAAATGAAATTTGAAACATATCTGTGTCAATAAAAGTGAAAAATGAGCTTTCGAACGTAAAAATTTCATGTGGGCCCGCTTAGGCACTAAAAGACAAAAAGTGGGGTTTTTTGTCATTTGGCTTGGAAAATGGCCATTGGCATCCCCTAAACCCCTTATCAGCCGTGAGACTCATTATCCTTAGGCATTAAGGGTTTGTTTCATCTTCAACCAGATAATCCTAACCATGTGAGAAAACTCCATAGCCAAAAGCTTAATAAGCTTTATCACTTGATTTCTACTCATCACCAAGACAACAAAATACATATTCTTACTATCTAAAAGGTGAGGATCACTTATTTGGAATTAGTTTTTCCAGAAACTAAGAGAAACTATGTGTTTCTCTTTATGACCATTTTGCCTTAGGTGGTTTCCAACATAGCCACCACCTTAAACCACCACCATGGGTGGTCCTAAATCAACCTCTACATCCATTATTTGGAATTGGTTGATTGAAAAAATGGCTTGGAGATGGAAATCCAAGCTTGGCCGAATACACCATGGTGGCCAACCAACTTGTGCCGCCACTTCCACCACCATCCGAGGCATTATTGGCTTTCTTAGGCTCGGGGGAGAAACTTTCTAGTGGATCGTTGCTCCGGATTTCCACCTGAACTAGGTGTAAATATTGTAATGCTTAAATAGCTAATCTGCAAAATTTCGATAGTAGCTAATTAGCTACGATTTGGATAGTGTGAATGTTTCTAAATTATAAAATATTTATAAAATTATTGTTTATCTACTAGGAGCATGGATTAGCTGAGTCCATGGTTGGAAGAACTCCGGAGCACGAGGATCTAATTTCTCCCGCTTAGCGCACTGTGAGTAAACGTGTAGCGATAGATGTAGGATCGTTAGATTATGTTAAGACATACTGATTATGATTGTATGAATGTATCGGTGATGGGCACCTGAGTTGGTAAATAATAGTGTGCATGACATATAACTACCTTATGGTATCGAATTCTCGTAAAGATGTGAGAAAAAGGTCCAAGGAATGGACAAGTAATGATTATGTAATAATCCGGGATTGACGCATGAGTGGTCGACTTTATGGTGCCATATTGTTTCCTTACTTGTATGCTTATTTAAATGTTATGTGCTGTATGTTTACTGTAATGTTAAGCTATGCTTGAATTTATAGGCTGCCATTGTGCCTTACCGGATTTGCAGGCTGCCATATGACCTACCGGATTTGTAGGCTACCATTGTTCCCTACCGGATTTGTAGGCTGCCATTGTGCCCTACCGGTTTTGTAGGAGCTTTCGAGCCCTACCGGTTTGTAGAAGTCTACAGACCCTACCGGATGTTATAGTTATTTGTGATGTTGGATAGGAACATCAGGGTGATATTAGTTAATATGACTTGCGAGTCTTTTCCATAGACTTTACTAATTATGCGTTTGCTCACTGGGTCCTTATGACTCACCCTTTTAGTTATTTTTCTTTTTCAGATACTGATCGACCCGATCCCTCATCCACCCCACCAGCTTGCTGGTGATCGATAGTCGGTGAGCATGATATACCGTTTAGACGAGGTGATCTGTTGCTTGATGGAGGAGCCGTGCACAGTCACCTAGGGATGTCATATATTATTATCTAAATATGTTGTATTATGTGTCATGCAGTTATCCAGTCAGAGACCGAGATTTTTGTTTACATTTTTTGCATTGTATATATATGTACATTATGGTTGACCTTGTGCGTCTACTGCAGGGCATCTCGGTTACTCTCTTGTTGGAGGTGTCCTAACCAGGATGTCATGTGTTATTATTGTTGTTATTATTATTATGCATGTTTTGCAGGTTCGGTAATCCCCTATATTGGGCGGGGTCATGCCAAAATTTTGTTAGGTAGATGAATGGTTAAGGCTTCGAAGACAAGGGCATATACTTGTCTCTGGCCGGTCACACTCCCGAACTTGGGATGTGACAAAGTTGGTATCAGAGCATTGTCTAGAGTTCGGTGACTATACACATGTCCATCTTGTAATGGATCACTTGTCGATTATAGATGATAGTTCGGGGTTTGATAAATGAGGGTACCTAATGATTAAATTTCTTTCTCTGGTTAATATGCCCCTGGTGCTAAGAATACGGGGTAAGCAAAGGGAACAACCACATGGGGTTCCCGATCAGGTCTCGACGAGACGTCTGAATCTCGTACCTGGAGAACAAGACCAGACTGCTAGATCTGCTAAGGGGTCAACAACAGATGATAGGGTAGAACAGTTGGCTACTGAGATTGGTGAGATACGTCAGAAGGTTAGGACCCTGATAGATCTACTAGTAGATCAGAGGCAGCAGAGACGGGACCAAGCTCCTCCAGGTCCTCCACGGCTAAAGAATCCCCTTGAGAGACAACAGCCTGCCAACAGGGGCAGTATCTCTTAGTGATATTATATGAGTTTCGGCAAAATAAGCCACCGATATTTTCTAGGATTGAGCTTGATCTAGATCCATAGGACTTTGTGGATGTATGTGATAGGTTATGTGTGGCTCTCAGATGCTCACCAGTTAGAGTCGTGGAATTGACTAGTTATTAGTTGACGGGGGTGGCTTATGAGTGGTATAAGACCCTATTGAGGAGTTGACCAACGAGTAGTCCTCTATTAGAATGGTCTGAGTTTTATAATGCTTTTATTGAACGATTCATGCATGAGAGACTACGGGATGCAAAGGCTCGAGAGTTTGAGTTACTGAAACAGACTAAGGAAATGTCAGTGTTGGATTATGATACAAAGTTTAATCAGTTAGTGAAGTATGTGCCACATATGGTGATGACTGATACTATGAAGGCCAAGCGATTCGCTAATGACCTTAGAGAGTACTTATTTAGGGCGATGCCATTGACAACGACCTCTACGTACTCCGATGTTCTTGATGTAGCCTTACAATTTGAGGCACAGGCCAAAAAGAGGCAGGTTGATCGTGAGCCTCAGAAGAAGGCTAGGACTAGGAGATAGGGTTTTAGGCAGTTTGGTGTAAGCGGATCAGGAGCACCTAGTAGTACTGGTACAGTGGTCCGGGGACAGAGCAGTCAAACTAGATCGGTTACCCAGTCATCAAGTAATACTGGGAGATCAGGAGCTCTGCATTGTCAGAGTTGTGGTTCTCCATATTTTGGATGATGCGGAAGGCCTGGTACTTATTTCAGATGCGGTCAGTCGGGGCATATGAAGAAAGACTATCCGCTGAATTTTTCTCAACCCACGTACACTACAGTTACACCGCCTCTAGTTTTTAAATCAGCTGTTACTACTGGATCAGTGGCCCAGTCAGTGGACAGAGGCACAACAAGCAGAGGTACACAGTCTGGAGGTAGGGGACAGACTATGGGGGGTAGAGGACAGACTACAGAGGGTCAAGGACAAGCCAGGACATTTGTACTGAATCCTCAGGACGCGCACGCGTCGAATGCCGTCGTGACAGGTACGTTAGATATTTGTTCCAAGCAGGCTATAGTATTATTTGATTCGGGTGCTACGCATTCCTTTATATCCCTTTCCTTTTCTTCGTGTTTGAACATGAGTTATGATATGTTAAATGATCCGTTGATAGTGCTTACTCCGGTAAGGGAGGTTTACCATGTGAACAAAATGTTGAAAGGATGCGAAATACGGATCGAGGGTGAGATATTTTTGGTAGATCTAATTGAGCTAGATATACTTGAGTTTGATGTGATTTTGGGCATGGATTGGTTGTCTGCCCACCATGCGGTATTGGATTACCACGAGAAGGTGGTAGTGTTGAAAATACCGGGTAAACATGTCTTGAGGTATCAAGGAGATCGTAGAACGACTTCGCCTCACTTGATCTCGGTAATTAGTGCCGAGAAACTATTAGCGAAGGGTTGCCAAGGATTCTTGGCGTATGTATATGATGCTGAGATGAAGTCTCAAGATTTGAGAGGGATTCTCGTGGTAGAGGATTTCCCTGATGTTTTTCTCGAGGAATTGCCAGGACTTCCACCGGATATGGAGATTGAGTTTTGCATAGATGTACCCCTGGGAACACAGTCGATATCCATTCCTCCTTACCGTATGGCTCCGTCGGAGCTAAGGGAACTAAAGGTTCAGATGCAGGATCTTCTTGATAAGAGCTTTATATGCCGGAGTACTTCTCCTTGGGGTGCTCTGGTTTTATTTGTTAAGAAGAAGGATGGATCGTTACGATGGTGTATTGATTACATGCAGCTGAATAAGGTGACGACGAAGAATAAGTATCCGTCACCTAGGATCGATTATTTATTCGATCAGCTGCAGGGAGCTCAGTGCTTTTATAAGATAGATCTTAGATCGAGGTACCATCAACTTCGCATCAGGAGGGAAGATATTCCCAAAATGATCTTTTGCACTCGATATGGACATTATGAGTTTTCGATCGTGCCGTTTGGACTGATCAATGCACCGGCATCGTTCATGGATTTGATGAACAGGGTGTTCAAACCCTTCCTTGACCAGTTTGTGATTATGTTCATCGATGATATCTTGGTGTATTCGCGAGGCGAGGAGGAACCGTATAGTCCTCGAGACTCTTCAAGCACACAAACTGTTTGCCAAGTTCTCCAAGTGTGAGTTTTGGCTATTGAGTGTGAGCTTTCTTGGCCATATAGTTTCGAGGGAAGGTATTTCTGTGGATCCCATAAAGATTGAGGCAGTACGAGACTAGGAGATGCCGACTATAGTAACAAGAGATCAGGAGTTTCTTAGGGTTAGGTGGATATTATAGGAGGTTCGTGGAGAACTTCTCGAGGATAGCCGCACCACTAACCAGGTTAACAGAGAAGAATGTTAAGTTTGTTTGGTCAGATGAGTGCGAAAAGAGCTTTACTGAACTTAAGGAGCTCTTGACTTCAGCACCAGTGTTAGCATTCCCAAATGAGACAGATGGCTTTGTGGTGTATTGTGATGCTTTTTGCATAGGTTTGGGCTGCGTATTGATGCAGAAGAACAGGGTTATTGCCTATGCATCGAGACAGTTGAAATGGCATGAGCTGAATTACCTCACGTATGACTTGGAACTGGCAGCCATTATTTTCGCATTAAAGATATGGCGACACTATTTGTATGGCCGATCATGCGAGATTTATACAGACCACAAGAGTCTCAAGTATATATTTGATCAGTGGGAACTGAATTTGAGACAGAGGAGGTGGTTGGAATTACTCAAGGATTATGATTGTACCATCCTTTATCATCCCGGCAAGGCCAATGTTGTCATGAAAGCCTTGAGTAGGAAGTCCATGGGTATCTTAGCCCATATAGCAGTACAGAGGAGACATATGGTCCGGGAAGTGAGGAATTGCCTTAATGATAGTGTAGTACTTAGTGTTACCGACTAGGGGGAGATGTTAGCCCATGTGCAAGTACGGTCATGATTAGTGAAAAAAGGTGAAAGGGTTGCAACATGATGATGATTTTTGCATAGGAAAGAAAGCCCAAGTTGGACAAGGATTGTGCGAGGAGTTTCGTATAGATGATGATGGAACCTTATGGTTACATGATCGCCTCGTGGTACCGTTGGCAGGAAATATTCGACATAGACTCCTCGAGGTAGCTCATAGCTCATCCTACACTATGCATCCTGGTTCCACCAAGATGTATCATAATCTACGAGCACATAATTGGTGGGAAGGCATGAAGAAGGACATATCAAACTTTGTGGCTAGATGCTTGGTATGCCAACAGGTTAAGGCCGAACATCAGAAACCGCCAGGTACACTTCAGAGTTTGGATGTCCCTGAATGGAAATAGGATAAGGTTACGATGGATTTTGTCATGGGGTTGCCTAATTCAACCAAAGGATTCGACTCGGTATGGATGATTGTCGATAGATTGACCAAGTCCACACGTTCCTTGCCAGTGCGCACTACATATACGGCAGTCCAGTATGCTAGACTATATTTGAACCGGATAGTGCCTTTGCATGGAGTTCCTATTTCTCTTGTGTCAAATAAAGGTACACAGTTCACATCGAGGTTTTGGGAATCATTCCAGAGAGCACTGGTACTCAGTTGAGGTTCAGTACCGTGTTTCATCCCCAAATCCATGGTCAGTCTGAGAGGACCATCTAGACTTTGGAGGATATGCTACGGGCATGTGTTTTAGATTTTGAGGGTAGCTGGGATCAACACTTGTCTTTGATTGAGTTCGCAATTAATAACAGTTATCAGAGTACATACAAATGGCACCATATGAAGCATTGTTTTGCTAAAAATGTAGATCTCCAGTGGGATAGTTCGAGGTGGCTGATCGTCCATTGTTAGGTCTAGATATGGTTCAAGAAGCATTGAGAAATGTGGAGTTGATCCATGACAAAATACGAGCGGCACAAAGTCAGCAAAAGTCTTATGCTGATAATAGATGTCGGGAATTAGAGTTTGATATGGGGGATCATGTGTTCTTGAAAGTGTCTCCGTTTAAGGGTGTCATGAGATTCGACAAGAGAGGAAAGCGGAGTCCAAGGTACATTGGACCGTTTAAGATACTTCGACGACATGGGGCAGTAGCATATGAGTTGGCCCTTCCTCCCAAGTTAGCCACTGTACACCTGGTATTTCATGTGTCGATGCTTCGAAAATACCTCCCTGATGAGTCCCATGTGTTGCAACCGCAAGTGGTAGAGGTAGACCCCCGCATGTCATATGTAGAAGAACCCATAGCCATAGTAGGAGATTCCTTCGGTGAAGGTTGTATGGAATCATCATGGAAAAAAGGAAGTTACATGGGAACTTGAAAGAGTCATGAGGAAACAGTACCCCCAGTTATTTCGAAAGTAGGTACGTAACTCTTTAAATGAATTATTAAATAATTTCACAATTAGGAAAATTCGAGGACTAATTTTATTAAGAGGGGAGAATTGTAAGACCCTCATAAGACAGAAATTGACTCTGGTCTCTTTAAATGATTCATAGACGGTGGATCAAGTTTATGTATGCTTGTAGACAAAGCACACTACCATCTGGTCTTATAATTATATTAATAATTTTTACAATAAGGGGTTTAATCGGCTATTTGAGAGATTTAGCCTTAAATTGACCACGAGTCAGGAATCAAAATCGAAATAACGTAAAGCTCATAAAATTTGGTATTTTAACTTCACATAGTGTTAAAATGTGATATATTACTGATCAGGATTATTGGAAAATCTAATCGGCACAAAACCGATAAAATATGAACCAGGGGTATTTTGGTCATTTTACCCAAAATTTTATTTTTGGTTCGAATATGGTACCAATAGACTCCATGATCACAGAGGATCTAAATATGATGCTTATATTGAAAATTTTACATTTTTTTAAAACTCAAAAATTAAGTGGAAATCATGTACGCCCTTAATTAGCTTAAAAGAGTGAAAAATCGAAACTGATCACGGGAAGGTCCGAAAAAGGTTTTAAGTGAATAAATGGATTCATACAGACATAAAATGATGTTAGAATGCTATTGGTGAAATTAGAATGAGAATCGGAGCTAAAACCAAAAAAAATCAAAATGTTGACCCGTAAACAGTCCGGGGCCCGGATTTGATGCTCGAGATATCGAAAAGTTATGAAAACTTGCGTACTAGTGTAAAATGATGTTTGAAACATATCCATGTCAAGAAAAGTGAAAAATGAGCTTCCGAACTTAAAAATTTCATGTGGGCCCGCTTAGGCACTAAAAGACAAAAAGTAGGGTTTTTTGTCATTTGGCTTGGAAAATGGCTATAAAATGCATGACATAAACCCCTTATTAACCGTGAGACTCATTCTTCTTAGGCATTAAGGGTTTGTTTCATCATTAACCTTGAGAAACCTTACCAAGTGAGAAAACTCCATAGCCAAAAGCTTAGCAAGCTTGATCTCTTGATTTCTACTCATCACCAAGCCAACAAAATACATATTCTTACTATCTAGAAGGTGAGGATCACTTATTTGGTATTTGTTTTTCAAGCAACCAAAAGAAACTATGTGTTACTCTTTATGACCATTTTGCCTTAGGTGGTTTCCAACATAGCCACCACCATGGGTGGTCCTAAATCAACCTCTACATCCATTATTTGGGGTTGGTTGATTGAAAAGTGTCTTGAAGATGGAAATACAAGCTTGGCCGAACACAGCATGGTGGCCAACCACATTGTGCCGCCACTTCCACCACCATCCGAGGCCACTATTGGCTTTGTTAGGCTCGGGGGAGCAACTTTCCAGTTGATCGTTGCTCCGGATTTCCACCCAAGCTAGGTGTAAATATTATAATGCTTAAATAGCTAAGCTGCAAAATTTTGGATAGTAAATAATTAGCTACAATTTGGATAGTGTGAATGTTTCTAAATTATAAAATATTTATAAAATTATTGCTAATCTACTAGGAGCGCGGATTAGCTGAGTCCATGGTTGGAAGAACTCCGGAGCACAAGGATTCAATTTCTCCCGCTTAGCGCACTGTGAGTAAACGTGTAGCGACAGAAGTAGGATCGTTAGATTATGTTACGACATATTGACTGTGATTGAATGAATGTATCGGTGATGGATTATAATGCACTTGAGTTGGTAAATAGTAGTGTGCATGACATAGAACTACCTTATGGTATCGAATTCTCATAAAGACGTGAGAAATAGGTACAAGGAATGGACAAGTAATGATTATGTAATAATCCGGAATTAACACATGAGTGGTCGACTTTATGGTGCCACATTGTTTCTTTACTTGTATGCTTATTTAAATGTTATGTGCTGTATGTTTACTGTAATGTTAAGCTATGCTTGAATTTGTAGGCTACTATTGTGCCCTATCGGATTTGTAGGCTCCCATTGTGCACTACCGGATTCGTAGGCTACCATTGTGCCGTATCGGTTTTGTAGGAGCTTTCGAGCCCTACCGGTTTGTAGGAGTCTACGAACCCTACCGGATGTTATAGTTATTTGTGATGTTGGATAGGAACATCAAGGTGATATTAGTTAATATGACTTACGAGTCTTTTCCATAGATTTTACTAGTTCTGCGTTTGCTCACTGAGTCCTGGTGACTCACCCTTTTAGTTATTTTTCTTTTTTAGATACTGATCGACCCGGTCCCTCATCCACCCCACCATCTTGCTCGTGACTAATAGTCGGTGAGCATGATATACCGTTTCGACGAGGTGATCCGTTGCTTGATGGAGGAGCCGTGCACCGTTAGCTAGAGATGTCATATATTGTTGTCTAAATATGTTGTATATTTGTCATGCAGTTACCTAGTTAGAGACCGAGATTGTTATTTACATTTTTGGCATTGTATATATATGTACATTATGGTTCACCTTGCACGTCTGCTGCGGGGCATCTCGGTTACTCCCTAGTTGGAGGTGTCCTAACCGAGATGTCATGTGTTATTATTGTTGTTATTATTATTATACATGTTTTACAAGTTCGGTAACCCCCCCATATTGGGCGGGGTCATGTCGAAATTTCGTTAGGTAGATGAATGGTTAAGGTTTCGGAGACAAGGGCATATACTTGTCTCTGGCCGGTCACACTCTCGGACTTGGGATGTGACACAAACATTTTGGACTAATGGCATTCATAATGCCGCTCAGTGAAGTTAAAGTATTAACCATTTTCAACAACCTAATATGGAAAAAGTATATATCAGTTATATTCATGCATTTATACCAATTCAAGATGACGTATTAAATCTATTATTAGTTCTCCCACTAATTTTTCGAGATAATAGCCCTCACTATTATTCGGAAATCTCATCAAGGTATTTCTAGTGGGCTGGGATCCCTTTCAACATGTTGCAACCTTTAGTGCCTCAACAAATTACAAAAAGCCTAGTTGGGTAGATAACATAGCTTATCAATTGCAATTCCCAGATCAGTTAGGGGATAACTCTTTGTCTAAGCATATCATATGTACTTCGCCTAACTTTGCCTTTAACACCATGTGGTCAAGTTTTGCGCATCCAGACAACATGGCATTGGTTGAGTAAGACCCAACTTCATAACTCAAACATGTTCGTACAGTAGTTTGACTCTGAGTAACTCAATAAGACTCCTACTGAAAGAACTCTAGTTATCTTGTTATGATGATGGAAGGCAACTTTATCATGCGAAATATGTGACTCAATATTATAAAGAGGGATTTCTTTTTTCTTTATAAGTTTCATCATATCAAACATTCATAGCATTTATAATATCACATAAAATAAATCTATAACATATTTTCTACTTGGATGGTTATGGACTTTTCTAATCTAATTTCCTTGAGCCATCAAAGGAAATTAGTTGGTCAAATTCCTAGGTGATTACATACATAGTCTTCAAAGCTTGCTTGTAATCTCTTTATCTTCATGGTGCCTATCTTCATCTTCAAGTTACAAAAATTATTCCTAGCTAATCCTAATTTTACACTTTGATGTAACTAATTACATTTGTAATAAAGAAATCTCAAGTTACATTTGAGGGAAATTAGGTGAGGAAAGAATTTTTACAACTCCAGAAAATGAGAGATAAGGTAGGGCACGCAGTCCCTATTTAATTAATAAAAACCATAAAAATAAATTCAACAATCCACAATCATATTGGGTCTAAGTCTATAATCATCCCATACATTCACAAACAATTTATGAATATATAAATCATGCTTTAATCTCTAGTTACCATTCAATGATTATATTTGATCCATAATTTAATTCAAAAAAAATAATAAACATTTATTCTAATCTCACTATAATAAATCCTAATCCAATTAGGATTATTTCCTTTAATTAAATTATTATCCAATTAAACAATTTAATTGAATATTTATGTAAATTCTTATTTTGGTGATTTAATTAATTTAACAATATTACCATGGTTACTAATTTTAGTGTTGTATCTCAACTAGGACACTACAACATTAGTAACTCAGTATTGCTAAAATACATAAGCTGTGAGAATCTGATAGAAGCGAAAACCCTAGTAAGGGAAGGCGCAGGCTGTGGCTATCAGATGTAGCCGTCGCCTCCTTCTCTCCCTATAGGCTGTCTATCCGCTTTTCACAGCTTCCAACTTTTCAATGCTATATCAGTTTTATGATTTTTCAGGCTTGCCAAGAACAATTCCAAGAAATTTTAAATCCTAAAAATCAGCCAAGAAAAATCTACATGTTTTTCTCACAAAAATCACCAAATCTGTGCAAAGCAAGCAAAACAGTTCTCAATTGCTGCCAAACTTTCGCCAGTTGCGTTAGTTAGTTTAAAACAATTTAAAACCAATTAATCAACAAGAATTCACCATAATTTACTGTTTCCTTCATCGAAACATTACAAGTGCAAATTGTCACAATTTTGGTTAGTGACAATCGGATCAAAATGACTTAAAGAACAAAACAGTTTTGTTAAAGGTAACAATCAAAGCATAGATCATATAGGAATAACATAAGCGAGGCTCTGATACCACTATTGGGATTCGGCTCATGCTCAAACAGAGATAATCTATAATTTAATCAACAAGTTAAACATACAATGAAGCGGAATAAAATAAAATATAGAGAAAACCGAATCCCTCCAAGGATCTGCCTGTGAATTTAAAACGATTAGACTGTCAAGAACAGATAACAATCAAAATCTCATACCTCTATATTGGAGATTGCCGAAACCTCAAGACAGATTCTTGACGTTCTTGTTCTTGTACACAAAGCTCGCTTGTCGAAAACCAAAGCCGTCCAATTGTCCACCTCTAACAGTATTCCACACATGTGATCTGAAAACCTTCATAAGGTTGAGATTATGTTTTGCCAAGATGATGCTAGTAGTCTAGGTTGTGAGAAACCTTCCTCCTCTACCTTAGTTAGCCAAAAGAAACAAGAAGAATCGAATTCTCCCTTCTCTCTTGCTATCCAGCCGATTCACACTTAGGGGAGTGAAAGGCACCGATTTCAGGTAAATCTTTAAGGGGGGAGGCGGCAACAACATAAGCATATATATATATAAGTAGGTTTAGTGCATTCCAACTATTGGACTAACTGCACTAAAGCCCTTATACATATTATTAAATATTCACAATAAGCCCACAACACTTAATGAATATTTAATCTGGCCCAATCTCATTTTAATTTCATTAATCACCTTTTGTGTGTGACCTATTAGGCCCTTAACATGTTGGCAATAAATATAATTAATTCAATTAAGAATTTCCTTTTTATATTTATAGATCATGAGTGGCATCTAGCAATGCATCATGACCACCCAAATGTCAAGAGAGTCATCAAAGCTTCGACTAGCCTTTCGTGTACAATATATCTGTGTAATTCGATCCCTTCATCAAATATCCCGGGATAGGAAAGATCATGGTTCAGTGTCCTATCTTAATCCCATTCCATATTAGATCTGCAACTTTAATATTAACTCCTTATGTATTGCCTTGGCCAAGGACTTTCATAAGTTAATATAAGCCAGATACATGTGAGATATGTCCCCTCATATCACTTGGGGTGATGAATCCTCTCTGGACCACTCATTCATCTTCGTATGCTTCATGTTATACTCAATAACACCCTACCATAAGCATCCACGTCATTGGGACCCGTTCGTGATGAAACCTAAGTATGACAGTTCATATACATGATGACCTGGTGTCACAAGTCAAAGGATTACTTACACTATTAACACTTGAGAGTATTTACCATAGACCCTTGAGTGAAATACCAAATGGAACTCTCATAGTGGGTCATGTTCAGTGAATTTGTTCAACTACCAAGCACCCATATGTTATCCCCAAGTATCTCTATACTTTCAACCTATGAGACCGGTTGCATGCATCAAGTGCATGAAGGCTTAACATATGCCAGTCTTTTGAGCATTGTCAATGCCTGTCTTGACAATACAATGACCAGGAACTGTTTTAGAAACACGGCATTGAAGCATAAGGTCCTCATAATTGCAACTCCTTACAATTAATTTACAATGCCATTGTGTCTCATGGGCTTTATCTTCACAAGTTATTTATAACAATTATAACAATACTTATGGATAAAGAAACACCTCAATTATAATTAATAAACTATAATGTGCAATACATGAATATATAAATAGTGTCTTACAAGCCCAACTAGATTGGCTTGTAGGGTTACACCAACACGTCACTCCTGGTATGAAGACAGTATGGGTCTAAGCAGTTTATCCAGATGACTGAAGGGCACACTTTGGTAGATTTTGCATATGATGGGCCCGGGTACATGAAGGAAACACGTGAGCTCATCAAGTCATGGAGGAAGTTGCACCGATCAGAATTGGGTAGATATACCTATAACGCTACTCCTGGATACTTTGTTTGGAAGGCCAAGAGGATCCACGACATAGTACTCCCTACCGAAGATGCCTCTGTCTATCCGACAATCCTTCAGCTAGAGCCTGTGGTATCAATAGAGATTGAGCTTGTCAGGCAAGAATTAGAAAAAGGCAAAGGGAAATTGAAGCGAGAATGTGATAAGCTTCTAGAGTATGTCGAGGATTTGAAGACCAGGCTTGAGGTCCAAGAGGTCAAGACACGAAAAATGGCCAGTGAACGACACAATCCGATATATGGGACTTGCATCAGGAAAACAAGAGGTTAAGAACCAAGGGAAAGTTTGCTAGAACTAGCAGGTCTTTGAGCGCCCATGAGAAAGAGATCAAAAAGCTTCAGAAAGAACTAGACTTCTGGAAGGGTAAAGCTAAGGAAAACAAAGAAAATGAGTCCTGATTTTCTCATGAGCGGCAAAAGTAGGAAGATGCACAGTCACTGATTTCGACCAAGTTGGAAAGATGCCTGCAAGAGAATGAGCTATTGAAAGCCAATTGGGAAATAAGAGGGAAAGGACATCCATGCTATGCAAGGAAAATGAGACACTCCATGCGACCATTCAGACCTTAGAGCATCAGTTGCAAGTTTAGAAGACTGACATCGATGCAATCATCTGGGAATACAAAGAGAGGATGGCCGAATGGAGCCAGGCAAATGACTTAGCTTTGGATGCCAGCACCAGGTGGAAGACTGAGACCTTGGAAAGGCAGTAGTATATAGACCACCTGACTAGGCAGATCCGCAAGGCTGTGGTCAAGGCCAAAGAGATGTCGAAGAAGGTAAAGACTCTGAGGTGTGATGTCAACCCGACAGGAGAGCATGGACAGCGCCTGCTGAACTTCTTAAAGGAGGCTCAAGACAAATATGAGCAGATCCGATCTTTTTATGTAACCCGAGAGTGAGAGAGGATTTGTAAAAAGTTTTTATGAATCAATGAAAAACCTTTGTGTTGGAATTTGATCTTAAGGCAAATACTATTATTCGATCCATCTCATTCCATAAAATTATAGAATCATACATTCATTCATCCATTTGTTTGATCAGTCATGCATTGATTTTTTCATGCATCCTTGCATACACTTAATAAGCTGATAATAATAATGTGCCATTCTAAGGATTAAAATTAGGCGCCCATCAAAACTCCCAAAGAGAAACACTCCGCATCGATATAATACTCGATCACAAGTCAGGATCATGGAAAATAAGCAGCTTGCCCGAATGGAGAGAATGGAAAGGGCACAAGCTGAGTTAAGGAAACAATTGGCCAAATCTCAGGTTGAATTGAGGATCAGATGATTAAGCTGATGGAATTGGTGTCCGTCGTAGTTAAGGGAAAGGGACACATGGAAAACTCAGCCCTAGGATTAGAACCAGGGAGTCAGAGGGGCAAAGAGGGTTAGCAAAAAGCCGTACTGACAAACGGCCAACCTACGTAGAATATAGATAGTCCACCTCCGGCAGCTGAAACACCTTTCATGTATACTCAACCCAATATAGGGTACAAAAATAGATGCCAGTTAGGGTAAATCTGGGGGCAATCCTGACAGATCTTATCGATATCCCAAACCTGGATGAGCTTGCCGAACAAGAAAAGAGGAAGGTGGCAAAACTGAAAAGGGTCGAAACAGCTGAATCACAAAAGAAGTATTAGCTATTGGAAGAAAGGCTGAGGGCCATGGAAGGGGCAGAATTGTTCAGAAGCCCTGATGCCAAAGAGATAAGTTTGATCTTCAGTTTAGTGATCTCGCCCAAGTTCACGACACCGGATTTTGAGAAGTACAACAAGACCACCAATCCTTCATCACATTTGACGATGTATTACTAGAAAATGATCAGACAAGATAGCGATGAGAAGTTACTCATCCATTGTTTCCAAGATAGCCTCACCGGATCTGCCACTCCATACATCAACTCACCCGCAACAAGATTCGATCATGGACGAATTTGGCTAGAGCATTCCTGGAACACTACAAGCACGTCTCTGACATGGTACCAGATAGACTATCCCTGAAAAATATGGAGAAGCAAGCTACTGAAAGCTTTAAACAGTATGCCCAAAAATGGACAGACATGGCTACCCAGGTGCAGCCACCGTTGACTGATAAAGAAACTACGGTTCTCTTCATTAATACTTTGAAGGCACCATACTATGAGAAGTTAGTGGGGAATGCCACTAAGAATTTCGCAGATATGGTCATATCTGGAGAGATGATTGAGTCTGCCATCAAAAGTGAAAAGATGGATAATGGAGAACCAGCCGTCCACAAGAAAACAGCTCCTGCCAAGAAAAAGGAAGGGGAGGCTCACGCAGTCAGTTTCAAAAACTGACCATTTTTACCTCCATCGCCCTATACACCTTACCCAACCTACAATCCATACTATCCAGCTATAAATAGCCTCACTTAGAATACTTTTCCCTACACAGCCATACCACAGCAACCATATCGGACTGGCATATCTCCTGTGATATTCATTCCACCAAACACTACCCCAAACATGCAAAACATTCCCCGAAATGATCAAAGTTCTGTGAGGAATAGCCAAAAACCTCAATATAACCCTATCCCCGGTACTTACAGCTAGTTATACCTGAAGCTCCTATAGGGGCAATTTATTGCACCTATCTATCTTCAGCCTCTAAAACCTCCATATCCCAAATGGTATGACTCCAACGCTCATTGCACGTACCATGAGGGGATCCAAGGACATTCAATCGAGACTTGTACTACTTCAAGCGCAAGGTTCAGAGCCTTATTGATGTAGAAGTCTTGAAATTCTGCCCGAAAAATGGATATAATATTGCGGGAAACCCATTGCCTAATCATACGGAGGCCAAGGTCAACGCAATCATGTCAGGAGAGCTCGAAAGGGTAAAAAGAGATATCTAGAAAGTAAAAATTCCTATGATCAGGGTTTGGTTTGAGATGGTCAAGACGGGGTTGGTTAAGCCGAAATCAGATGTGGGGAAGATAGTCAGCCAGGTGGAAGATTTTTGCTAATACTATAAGTGTAAGGGGCACACCATTCAGTACTGTGAAGAGTTTTTAGCAAAGGTTCAAAAGATAATGGATATGGGCGAGGCCCAATTTTCTGAAAAGATAGAAGAGCCTGAAATCAGTATGAATGAGATCGGTTATGGGATAGATAGACCCCTGATCATATATTATGATGAGCCTGAGGTAAAGGCTATTCCAGTAGTCGAGGGACCTGCTCCAAAGATGATCCTAGAATTGTCGTCACCTGACGATTCCATGGAAGTATGAATGCATTATGGCGATGCTAGGATCTTCAAACCATCAGGCAGCGATCATGGATGTAACCGGGGTGGGGCACTTAACTCGAAGCGGTAGATGTTATGCCCCTGGGACAGTTGAACCTGGAAAGACAAGAGGACTTGACAAAGGAAAAAAGGTAGTGGGACTAAACCCTATGGAGGTAGAACAACCTGGTGAGCTAGGAAAGGATCTAGCTCCAGTTAGTAAAGTAAAGGAGCCGATGAATGAGAAGAAAGCCTGTGAGTTCCTAAAGTTCATTAAAAATAGCGAGTACAGTGTGGTAGAGCAATTACACCTCCAACCGGCAAGGATTTCAGTACTTTTACTGCTGTTAAACTCAAAGCCACACCGAAATGCTTTGCTGAGAATTTTGAACCAAGCTTATGTAGCCAACAACATATCAGTGGAGAAATTAGATCGGTTGGTGGGAAACATCACTGCAGATGATTACATCTCCTTCAGTTATGATGAGATACCATCGAATGGAATAGGATCCACCAAGGCTCTCCATATCACCACTACCTGCAAGGGGCACATTCTACCCCAAGTACTCTTTGACAATGGCAATAAATGCTATCCTAACTCAATATGCATGCAATGCTTGATAATGCAAATATGACTTGGACCTAATATGTTATGAATATGCATGAAAATTCTAATGTAACCTAAGACCTAAATATCATAGTAATGCATGATAATACCAATGTTATTTAAGACCCAAAATGCATGGCAATATCAACATGGCCTAGACCTAAAATGTAATAAACATGCATAAAAATACTATGAAGATACAATGGCCAATGAAACTAATGTCAATGCTGGAACAAACAGCAACTAATACACATTTTCAAGATATGATAATGCAAAGCATGTTACCTAAACAAAATGCAAATGCATGATAAGGCAAGGGATGCATGAAGAGGCCGAATGTAGCTACATGTTGCTCTAATGCAATCCTATCTAGTAAATGACACAAGTACATGAAAAATCATATTAAGATGCATAATGTCATGACATTTTCATAAGCATGTGACATACTAAAACCAAAATGCACAAGCTAATGGCATGGAGATGCAAACAAGTAAAGAAGTAAAAGGAAAATGCACATGCAAGGCATACAAAAATGGAGTTGCCGAATGGTCATGGAACAAAATGATGGCATTTTATCATAGCATTTTCATAAGCACATGGCATACTAAAATCAAAATGTACAAGTTCATGGCATGGAGATGCAAACAAGTTAAGAAGCAAAAGGAAAAATGCACATGCAAGGCATACAAAAATGAAGTTGCCGAAGCCATGTAAGGAAAAATGCACATGCAAGCAAAAATGCACATGAAAATGACATCTTGTAAATTAAATCTAGCCCTCAACATGTGTACTCAGCCCTTGTAGATGGCCTAAGCCATTGGATGAAAAGAGATAATCCCATGCACTCCCTTGCTTAACCGAATAGATGCTCACCCTTAGATGAATTGTGCTCATTTTTTTCTTCCATTCTTGGCCATTAGATGAGGGTTCTTTCATGAAAAATGAAAATGTCATCTTGGCATTGAAACTTGGCCATTGGATGGTGCATTCAACTTTCCTACAAGGCTCCTAAGCCATTGGATGAAAGGGGGGACCATTTGCAAGGTGTTAGTGGTAGCATGTGGCTTGATAGTGACTAGGGAATTAAATTGTTCAAGCTTCCTTCTTCTCCTCTTTGTTGGCTGACCAAGGGAAGAAAAATCCCAGTAATTCCTTCTTCTTTCATATTTTCCTCAATTACAAATTTGCCATTTTTGGTTTCTTTAGTGAAATGATCTTTTTGCCTCTCGAACCTAAATAAATAGAAAACAGAATCCAAATCCAAATTTTCTTTTTTAATACTTATGAAATAATAAAAAATTGAATTCTGGAAGTTTTCAAAATTTTTCGAGTCCATTTGCTATTTATTTCGGATTTATTTTCAAAATTACCCTTTTTATGCCATTTTTTAAACGAGCTTCGAATGCAGATTTTTCTTCACCAATCTTTTCCAAATAATTTAAAAATGTGATCTGGAAGTTTTCATTATTTTTGGAGCTCATTTGCTATTTTTTCGGGATTTATCTGCTTGAATTACTGTATAGGGGACCCGGAATTTGGCCATTTTGCAAACGAACTGCGAATCAAGATTTTCTTTTTCCAATATCTTCCAAATAATTTAAAAATGATATTTGCAAATTTTTAAAATTTTTGGAGTTCATTTGCTATTTTTTCGGGATTTATCCTTTTGAATTTCTACATAGTAGGCCCGGTATTTGGCCATTTTGTAAACGAACTCCGATACAAGATTTTCTTACCCAATCTCTTCAAAATGATTTAAGAATGAGCTTTGCAAATTTTCAGAACTTTGGAGTTCATTTGCTATTTTTCCCACATTTTCCAATTTTGTCCTTTTGCATCCGAAACCCGGTTTTACTCAAAACAAGTTCGATTTTTAGATTTTCTTCAAACTGAGCCTTGGGCTATCCTTTTTTAATCATTTCTCATCAATTAGGGGCCTTATTCCTACCAAATCAGGCCAATTCTGTAATTCCTCCAAATTTCACCGAAATCCACCAAAAAACCCTAATTGTTGATTTTCTTTCGAATTGACTTTTCTATCAGTTTTTCTTCCAAGTGGCTTCTCAATTACCCATAGTCAGTTCTTATCTTTCATTTGAGACCTTCAATTCTGACCAATTTGATTATTTAAAGCACGTTTTCCCAAATTTCCCAAATTAGGGTTTTCTTTCTACTAAATCTCGTAACCCAACTTTCGAACTCCATATCTTTCAATGTAGACCTCGGATTATCAAAATTCTTTCACCATTTTTTAATTGAACCTCAAATCTTGATTTTGAAAATGGGTTGACTTTTTAGTAGTTGACTTTTTGGGGTTGACTTTTTCGGGGTTGACTTTTTCTGAGGATGACTTTTTTGATTTTGACTTTTTCTGTCTGCTTTCTTAGAGTAAGCCTCGGAGTACCCCCTGCAGGATGAGAAAAGCCTTTTTAGCATTCTGAAACATCAATTTAGGAACAACATGTACTTGATTTAGGGGTCCGAACAAAATTTGGTGTTTATAGCTGTCCCTCTTTGGCTATTGCTGAGAATCAAGAATCAGGCAAAGATAAACAAACACTAATTTTGTACGGTTAGTGAAATCACATGTGAAGGAAAGGGAAAGGGGTTTTCTTTTTTCATTTCTTCTTTTTCGTCATTTTTCCATTTTTCCTCAAATTTTGTTTTGTTTTTTTTTTAAAAGCTATAAATTGAAGATTTTGCCCTTAAATTGAATTCCCTGACTAATCAAGAATCGACCCATCTTAAGGAGGCGAGTTCGATTTCAAAAGAAAAACTATGCCTGAAGGTCTTAAAAATGGTGCCCGAAGTTCTTAAAAAAGGTGCTCGGAGGCCTTACTCATGATTTGAAAAATTATGCCCGAAGGTCTTAAAAATAGAGCCCGAAGGTCGTAAAAATAGTGCCCGGAGGTCTTAAAAATGGTGCCCAAAGATCTTTAAAATGGTGCCTGGAGGTCTTAAAAATGGTGCCCGAAGGTCTTTAAAAATAGTGCCCGGAGGTCTTGAAAATGGTGCCCGAAGATCTTTAAAAATGGTGCCTGAAGGTCTTTAAAATGGTGCCCGAAGTTCTTGAAAATGGTGCCCGAAGGTCTTTAAAAATGGTGCCCGAAGGTCTTTAAAATGGTGCCCGAAGGTCTTTAAAAATGGTGCCCGAAGGTCTTGAAAATAGTGCCCGAAGGTCTTTAAAAAAGGTGCCCAAAGGTCTTTAAAATAGTGCCTGGAGGTCTTAAAATGGTGCCCGAAGGTCTTTAAAAATGGTGCCCGGAGGTCTTAAAAATGGTGCCCGAAGGTCCTTAAAAATGGTGCCCGAAGGTCTTTAAAATGGTGCCCGGAGGTCTTAAAAATGGTGCCCGAATGTCTTAAAAATGGTGCTACAAGGTCTTTAAAATGGTTCCTGAAGGTCTTTAGAAATGGTGCCTGAAGGCCTTACACGTGATTTGAAAAATTATGCTCGAAGGTCTTAAAAATTGTGCCCGAAGGTCTTTAAAATGGTGCCCTAAGATCTTTAAAATGGTGCCCAAATATCTTAAAAATGGTGCCCGAAGATCTTTTAAAATGGTGCCCGAAGGCCTTACCCGTGATTTATTGCAACAAAATGCAATCTCAAAAATGTATGAAAGAAAATATGAAACAAGCAAATGTCATAAAAGAATAACAAAAATTTATTGCAACAAAATGTTTTAAAATGATAAAAGCGGATCAAGGATGTAAGAAACAAATGTAAAGTTATAGGTTGTTGATGCTCTGGATACAGAATATCTTAGACCCCTCATTTTTCAAATCATCTGAAATTTCTCTTGAGCGGTCAATTTACTTGGATAATCTCTCGGCTTCCGTAGCTACGTCAAACTGACTTGTTCCCCTTTCCTTCTAATTTTCAAATACTTTCTCCCCCTTTGCACGAAGCATTGATTCAAATTTTAATCAGTACTTGAACCGCCCTTTACGGGTTTTCAACTCAAGTGTCCGCCATTCGATATTAAGTCACCCTTTGCGGGTTTTCGGCTTAAACCATCATTTTTTGTTGTTGTATTCTACCATACATTTGAGAATTCTAAATGCTTCCAAGGTAAAAATGTCAATTCAAAAGATGGGATGAATTCTGAGAAAAACCTTTCAAATTAAATACCTATGCTTGATCAAAATAGACTTTTAAAGTACGTAATGTAGGCCAAGGTTCGAGTTTAGAAGGAAAGGATAAAATAGGCCCAAAATATGTTTAAGGGTAATTGAATCAAGGATCATTTCCCGAGGATAATTTATTCTTGAGACATTTGTCCCTTTTTTTATTGCTGGCTTTCATTTGCCATTCTTTGATTTCACATTTTCTAATGGCTCTCTTTTTTTGCCATGATTTTGATTATTTTTCCTCGTATTTGCCCTCCAGTGTAGAGGGTGATCCTTGATCAGGGTTCAACGAAAGAAGTAATTCCTAAGGCTCAAAGGGGTAACTAGGGATAATTTCTTCTTAGTGAAGGGAATATGAAAAATGGCCATTCATCATATCAAGCATGAATATTCTCTTTGAAAAGCAATTCTCAGGGGAGATAGATATATAGAATTTCCATTTCTATATTTGGAATCATTCGAATTCCCATGTGCATAGCATCACATTTTTTTTAAGCATAATGCTTCTTCAATTCATCAGCATTACGGGATGTCTAAAATCATTCCCGTCTATCCGAGTTAGAATCAATGCTCCTCTAGAAAAAGCTCTTTTTACCACATAGGGTCCTTCCCAATTTGGAGCCCATTTTCCTCGCAGATCCTTCACTATAGGGAGAATTTTTCTCAGTACCAACTCTCCTTCTCGGAACTGTCTGGGTCGAACCTTCTTGTTATGGGCTCGAATCATCCTTTTCTGATACAACTGCCCGTGAAAAATTGCCTTCAATATTTTCTCTTCGATGAGATTCAGCTGTTCATAACGAGCTCTAACCCATTCTGCCTCTTCTAGGCCAACCTCTATCCAAACCTGAAGTGAAGGAATCTCGACTTCAATAGGTAACACTGCTTCCATACCATATACCAAAGAAAACGGCGTTGCCCCTGTAGATGTGCGAACCGAAGTGCAATATGCGTGAAGAGCAAAAGGCAAGATCTCATGCCAATCCTTGTATATATCAGTCATCCTCTCGACAATCTTCTTGATGTTTTTGTTGGCTGCTTCTACTGCCCCATTCATCTTCGGACTTATAAGGTGCCGAATTGTGATGCTTTATCTTGAACTGAGTAAATACCTCTCTCATCATCTTATTAATCAGATTGAGAGCATTATCTGAAATAATTCTTGCTGGCAATCCATATCGGCATATGATTTCCTTCTTAACAAATTTGCATACCACCGACTTCGTTACATTCGTATAAGAAACAGCTTCCACCCACTTTGTGAAATAGTCTATGGCCACCAGGATGAAACGATGTCCATTTGAAGCTTTTGGGGTAATAGGCCCAATCATATCCATTCCCCACATTGAAAACGGCCATGGTGCGGTCATGACATGTAATGGTGATGGCAGCACATGAATCTTATCTGCATATATCTGGAATTTATGACACTTCCGGGAATAACTGATACAATCTCCTTTCATCGTCAGCCAATAATACCCTGCCCTCATAATCTGCTTAGCAAGCATGTAACCATTAGCATGGGTGCCACATATCCATTCATGGACTTCCTCTATGGTTCTTCGAGCTTCGGCAGACCCGACACATCTCAATAGGACTTTATCTTTTCCTTTCTTGTAGAAAATCTTGTTGTCTAGAACAAAACCCATTGCTAGCCTTTTCAGAGTTCTCTTGTCGTTTTCTGTTGCCTTTTCTGGATACTGTTGACTCTTGATGTACTGCAAGATGTCGTTGTACCAAGGGAGACCATCTGCTTTCTTCTTCGATACTCAAACAGTGGGCAGGAGACTCATATATGCTCATCTTGATCGGCACAACTTCTGCCCCTTCATTCACTTTAAACATTGATGACAAAGTAGCAAGAGCATCAGCCATCCGGTTTTCTTCTCGGGGGAAGTAATTGAAACTTACTTCTTCAAACTCCTCTAATAAACTCAGTATGAGTTCTCTGTATCTGATTAACTTTGTATCCTGGGTTTTCCATTCTCCCCGTAACTGGTATATCACTAAGTCTCCGAAAACTTCCAGTTTCTTGATCTTTTTGTCTACGGTAGCACGAAGGCCCATTGTACACGCCTCATATTTAGCCGTATTGTTTGTACAATCAAAATCCAATATGGCGGTGAAGGGATAATAATCTTCTTCTGGGGATATGAGCACTGCACCGATTCCGTGCCCCATGGCATTAGATGCCCCATCAAAGTACATCTTCCATATCTTCTTCTTCAAGGGAACCTCATCCGCTTGCGAAACATACATCAAATATTCATGTGGGAAATCAAAGTTCAACGGCTCATAATCTTCCATTGCCCGACTTGCTAAGAATTCAGCCACTGCACTGCCCATGATAGCTTTCTGACTCACATATACAATGTCATATTCTGACAACAAAACCTGCCATCTTGCCGTCCTCCCTGATAAAGAAGGTGCTTCCAACATGTACTTGATTGGATCTAGCTTGGCGATCAACCACGTTGTGTGGTACAGCATGTACTATCTGAGCCTCCGAGCAGTCCAAGCTAAGGCACAACACAACTTTTCTACCGACGAATATTTCAACTCATAATCTGTGAACTTCTTGCAGAGGTAGTAAACCGCCTGTTCTTTCTTTCCAGTCTTATCAAGCTGCCCCAAAACACAACCCATGTATCTCTCAAATACTGATAGATACAATATCATCGATTTATCCGAAGTCGGTGGCATTAATATGGTGGGTTTGATAGATAATGCTTAACCTTTTCAAAAGCAATCTGACACCCTTCATCCCACTCTCTTGGATCACGTTTTTGAAGTAACTTGAATATTGGATCACATTTATCGGTTAACTGAGAAATAAACTGAGCAATGTAATTCAATCTCCCCAGAAAACCTCTTACTTCTTTTTGAGTACGTGGAGGTGGCAAATTCTGGATGGCCTTCACTTTATTCGGATCAATCTCAATTTCCCTTTTGCTGACAACAAAACCCAACAATTTCCCCGAAGTGACTCCAAAAGTGCATTTGTCGGGTTTAACTTGAGTTTAAACTTTCTTAGTCTTTCAAAGAATTTCCTAAGATTCGTAATATGCTCCTCTTCTCCTTGTGACTTTGCAATCATATCATCAACATAGACCTCAATTCCCTTATGCATCATGTCATGAAACAAGGTCACCATGGCTCTCTGATATGTTGCCCCAGCATTCTTCAACCCAAATGGCATTACCTTGTAGCAGAATGTTCCCCACATTGTAACAAATATGGTTTTCTCCATATTTTCTTGTGCCATCTTAATCTGATTATATCCCGAGAATCTGTCCATGAAAAAAAACAAGGAACTCTTCACCGTATTATCCACCAAAGTATCAATGTGAGGCAAAGGGAAATTATCTTTGGGACTGGCCTTGTTCAAATCTCGGTAATCGACGCACATACGCACCTTGCCATCCTTCTTTGGTACTGGAACAATGTTTGCCACCCATTTCGGATATTTTGCCACCTCTAAGAATCCAGCATCAAGCTACCTCTTCACCTCCTCTTTTACCTTTACCAGCATGTCCACCCTCATTCTTCTCAACTTTTGCTAAATTGGCTTGCACTCTAGCCTTAAAGGGAGCTTATGAACCACAATGTCTGGGTCCAAACCCGACATGTCTTGGTATGACCATGCAAATACATCTACATATTCTCTGAGCAAGGCTATGAGTTCACCCTTTATCGATGACGACAATGTAGTCCCTATTTTAACCTCTTTTATCTCCTCACTACTTCCCAAATTCAACATTTCCAATAGCTCCTCATGAGGAAGTACTTGTTTCTCTTCTTGTTCTATTTTTCTTAATAAGTCCGGAGATAGATCATAATCCTCAATATCTTCGTCGGCCTCAAAATCAGCCGTGCAAATGGGCCTCTCAAAATCAATTTCAGAATTACTGACAGGAAGGTCCTCATATTCAGCATATGTACACCTGTAAATAGGTAGGGAAGAAACAATATAAGAAAACATATATACAATCGAAGCAAAATAAATAGCATAAATGAAAGAATATGGACACATCAATATGAAGGAAATGCACCATGTTTGTTATTTATTGGATGAAAAGTTTTAGACAAAAGCCCATTACAAAAGAAATTCTTAATATCTTCAGGCAAAGATATTTAAGATTTGTTTAAAAGCATTATGTTGGAATAGATCTAAAAACTATGGGTAGCTCGATTGCACTCCAATTGGTTAGTCTATATCCTGGTGGACAAGGTCGCACCATCCAGTTAGCATTCTTTCTTTCAATTCTTTCTTCCCCAGTCGTGCAGATCTCCATATCATACATCTGCTCATCCCTATTCACTTGGAATCTCTCGAAGGCTTGCTCGATCGTTACGAGCACATCATCAAAATTTTTTCCTTCAAACAGAGAATTGGCTGAGCGAAAGCTGTGAAAGATAGGTGGTAATGTCATAGGCTCCCATTCAATATCCATACCTGTAGGACGGGCCATCCTCCTTTGTTGGTTACTCTCAACTTGTTTCCTTTTCTCATGGGCCTTCGGAAGATACCCTAGGCCAAACCGGTCTTTCTTTCCCACTACTTCCATTGCTCGAGCCATCCCCTGAAGATATTTTTTGAGACTTTTTCCAACCCTGCAGCCTTTTCCTATGGTAGTTCTTACCCCCAGCCTTGTGTTCTTGTACAGCTTCGATTTTTGAATTTTTCGCCCTTCAGCGACGAAAACTGCATTTACGAATTCCAAAGACCGAAAAGAACATTCTACGGCATCTTCATTGGGTTCAACATAAGGAGATCCAGTTGATGCAGAGGCTATTACATTCTCTTCTCCTGATATAGTGACCAAACGTTCCTCTATCACAAATTTCAACTTTTGGTGGAGAGACAAAGGTACAGCCCCTGCTGAATGTTTCCACGGCCTTCCCAACAAGCAATTATAGGATGGATTAATATCCATGATCTGAAAGTTCACTGTATAGGTGCGTAGGCCTATCTCCAGAGGAACCTCAATAGTTCCCATTACATCTCCCCTGGTACCATCAAAGGCTCTGACCACCGTGCAACTTGGCAGCATATAAGAAATATCCACTGGTAGTTTGGACAGGGTTGCCAAGGGCATCACATTTAATGAAGAACCATTATCAGAAAGGACCCTTGGTAATATGTGCCCCTTGTAAGTGGTGGTTATGTGGAGAGCTTTTCTTGACCCAATACCATTGGGTGGTATTTCCTCGTAGCTGAAATATATATGGTTGTCTGCCGCGATGTTTCACACCAGCCTGTCCAATTTTTTTACCTATATTTTGTTAGCCACGTATGCCTGATTCAACACTCTCAATAGGGCATTTCTATGTGGTTCCGAATACAAAAGCAAAGATAAGATTGAAATTCTAGCTGGTTGATGTTGCAGTTGCTCAACCACACTATACTTACTGTGCTTTATGAATTTTAAAAACTCGCAGGCTTCTTTCTCACTCACCGGCTATTTTATTCTGTTTACCGGGGCTGACCCCTTTTCTACTTCTTTTGACAAATCCATCTCAATATGGATTGGTTCAGCTGCTTTCTTCCCTTTGTCCATTCCTCTATCTTTTCCTGTTAGCCCCTGTTCAACAGCCTCAGGAGCATAACACCTTCCACTTCGTGTTAAGTGCCCTACACCTATGATATCATGCTGACTCGAAGACCCAGGCATTACCATGCTACAGTCGTATTTCCATAGTGCAGCTTTGTTTTCTTTGTACAAAAAGGAAACAGGCAAATCAATGATTAACTTAGGCGTACTTTCCTCAACGACTGGCATAACTTTCTCCTCTGGTTCATCATAATAGATGATCACGGGTTTTCCTATCCCGTAGCTAGCTGCATTCTCAATAACCTCTATTTCCTCATTTGTCTCTGCAGACCCCTAATTTTGTCTGGACCACTAAAACAGGTATGTTTTCTTCCTAAATTGATGTTTTTGAGTGTAAAAAGACTTTTTTTCATCCTGCAGGTGGTACTCTGAGACTTAGTTTAAGAGGGCGAGCATAAAAAGTCAACCTCGGAAAAAAGTCAACCCCAAAAAAGTCAACCCTAAAATGTCAACTACTGGAAAAGTCAACCCACTTTCAAAACCAAGATTTTAAGTTCAATTGAAAAATGGCGAAAGGATTTTGATAATCCGAGGTCTACATTGAAAGATATGGAGTTCGGAAGTTGGGATTTGGAGATTCAGTAGAAAGGAAATCCTAAACCGAGAAATTTGGGGAAAAGTGCTTAAATGATCAAATTGTTCGAAATTAAAGGTTCCAAATGAAATATAAGCACTGACTACGGGTAATGGAGAAGCCACTTGCAAGAAAAACCGAAAGAAAAGTCAATCCGGGAGAAAACCGAGAATTAGGGTTTTTAGTGGATTTCGGTGAAATCGAGAAGAATCACAAAAATTTCCCAACTTGGTAAGACCAAAGCCCCCAATGGATGAGGATGATTAAAAAGGGATAGCCCAAGGCTCGGTTTGAAGAAAATTTGAAAATCGGACTTGTTTTGAGCAAAACCGGGTTTCGGAGATAAAAGGGCAAAATTGGAAAATTTGGGAAAAATAGCAAATGGACTTCGAAAATTTTGAAAATTTGAAAATCTCATTTTTAAATCATTTGAAAGAGATTGGAAAAAGAAAATCTTGATTCGGAGTTCGTTTGCAAAATGGCCAAATCCGAGGCTTCATATGCAGTAATTCAAAAAGGAAAATCCCGAAAAAATAGCAAATGAGCTCCAAATCTTCTGAAATTTTGCAAATCTCATTTTTATATTATCTGGAAGAGATTGGAAAAATAAAATCTTGATTCGGAGTTCGTTTGCAAAATGGCCAAATCTCGGGCTTCTCGTGGAGTAATTCAAAAAGGAAAATCTCAAAATAATAGCAAATGAGCTCCAAATCTTCTGAAATTTTGCAAATCTCATTTTTAAATTATTTGTAAGAGATTGGCGAAAGAAAATCTTGATTCAGAGTTCGTTTGCAAAATGGCCAAATCCCGGGCCTCCTATGCAATAATTCAAGAAGATAAATCCTGGAAAAATAGCAAATGGACTCCAAAAATTCTGAAATTTTGCAAATATAATTTTTAAATTATTTGGAAGATATTGGCGAAATAAAATCTTGATTCGGAGTTCGTTTGCAAAATGGCCAAATCCCGAGCTCCTATGTAGTAATTCAAACCGATAAATCCCGAAAAAATACCAAATGAGCTCCAAAAATTATGAAAACTTCCATATCACACTTTTAAATTATTTGGAAGAGATTGGTGAAGAAAAATCTTGATTTGGATCTCATTTAAAAAATGGTAAAATGTGGGGGCATAAAAGTGCATTTTTGGAAAAACAATCCAAATAAATATCAAACGGACTCGGATAATTTTGAAAACTTCCAGAACTCAATGTTTTATTATTTTGGAAGTATTAAAAAAATAAAAATTTAATTTGGAGTCTGTTTGATATTTATTTACATCCGGGGGGCAAAACGGTCATTTCACCCAAGCAACCGAAAAGGGCTTCTTTGGGCCTTTCAAAAAAATCAGACTTGGGCTGGACAAGAGAAGTGCTGGCCTGCCAAGGCCCAAAGGAAGGAGGAAGCTTCTGATTTTTCAATCAAATGGCTAAAAATTAAGAGTTAGTTAGAGATTCTCTTTGATCAAGCCATGGTGATTAAGCCACATAGGCCAAGAGAGAGTGTCAACATTATTCTTGAATAGCTGTAATTTGGGAAAGCTGATATGCTAATCTAAGAGTGATAATTTCATGATTTTTTCACCTTGAATTATTAGCCATTTGATGGAAAATTGGTTAAAAAAAATGACAACATCCTTGCTCATTAAAAGGGGGGTTTCGGCCAGCATAGAGGGTGGTTCAGAATTTTAATTTTCATACTTCATTTTTGCTGAGTTCTCTTGGTTTTTACTTGGTTTTTCTCTCTTTGGATGAAAGCAAAAAGAAAATGTTTAGAAAAGAAAGGAAAGTTTGAAGAGATAAAGCTTGAAATATAGCTTCTTGAGGTTGCTCTTGAGCACCAACTCTTGCACTTTCTTGATTTTCCATTCTTGTTTTTGCTATTTTGATTACTATTTTCTAAGTTTCCTTTTTAAATAAATTTTTTTTATTGTTCTTCTTAAGTTCTTCCTTCATCTCTTTCTTAAATATATTTTTTTACAATTTTTTTACAATATTCTCGCCATGGCTGAATGGCCTACATTCTTTATTTAAGTTGCTGTTTTGGTTTATTTTATCATGTTGTTGATGTTATTTTCTTTGATCTTAATGTTATAATGTTATTCTACTTCATATACGTGAGTTATATTTTAATTTGGTTACTTTGTTTGTTGCCATTTATGCTTTAAATATCATGTTCTTGCATTTTTAATTTTTTGATTTCATGATGTTTAAATTTGTTGGTGTTTTAGATTTAGTATATCAAGTGTTTGTGAAAATGCTTGTGTGGTTTTTGCATGATTTGAGTTTTATACTTTAGTTGAGCATGTTTTAGATTTAGTATATTAAGTGTTTGTGAAAATGCTTGTGTGGTTTTTGCATGATTTGAGTTTTATATTTTAGTTGAGCATGTTAGTATATCAAGTGTTTGTGAAAATGCCATGCTTGTTGGAGCTTGAGGCTATTTGGCTACTCCATGTGTTTTTCATTGTGTGTTGCTTTTTTGCCATGTTAGTTGGTAGGTTTTTGCATTTGCATGACATTTGATTTAGTTTTGCATGTTAGTATACCAAGTGTTTGTGAAAATACCATGTTTGCTAGTCACATAGGCTATTCGGCCACTCCTTGAATTTTTGCATTATATGTGCATTCTTGCCATGTTAGTTGATAGGTTAGCATTTGCATAATATTTGTTTGAGTTCTTGGTTTAAGCATGCTTTGTGTTTGTGAAAGTGCCATGCATATTTTAGTTATTAAGTTTGGTTTATTTGTCATGCATGTTCATGCATTTTAGGTCTAGGTTGCATTAAATGCCATGCAAGTTCATTTAGGTCTAAGTCACTATATTGATGCCATGCATTTTTTCATGACATTTAGGTTTAAACTCATGCATTTCATGCACTATGTTTGCTGTATTGTTTCATGCATTTCATGTTCATGCCACTTGAATAATGACTTGAGCCAATTAATGGTTCAAAGTCATGCTCTATTGAGCACACTTGTGGAAAATTAAAGTTTGTCAAATTCATTATTCTACCTTTGTGATTTTTTTTTTACTTAGCAAATTTTTTATCTAACTTTCAAAAAGTCCTAGCTACTGTTTGTGAGTCATTTTGTGAATCTTAAATATTTTTACTTTGATTTTTAAATGATTTTATCAAAGGCAAAAATGTATTTTGGCAAAGCAAATTTTTTCACCCAGTACTTGTACTTTCCCGATTTTTCTGGGCATTCATGTTTAATCAAAAAATTAAGAGGATTTTGTCCCGTGCACTTTTACATGTCCTAAGTCTCCAGTAGTTTTTTCAGAATTTTTTGAATTTTTGAAAATAGGGTAAAAAATCGTGGCTTAAAACTGGACAGTGGAGTCAGAATTGAATTTAAAAAAAAATCATTTTTTTGTTTTGGTTAAGTTACTTATAGGGGGCTGATTAGGAAGGTTAACTACTGACTTAGGGTAGTTTCTAAGCCTTTTTAAACTCTAAAAATGATTTCTTAAGTTTCGGGTTAATGGTGGTCAAGTCCGGGATTTTAATCTTAGGAAATTAGAGCCATTTAAAAAAAGATTTAGCCTAGTTTTTATTTTTAATTCAAGCTTTTCAAAATTGTTTTCAAACAATCACAAAGTATTTTGGTTTTAGAATATTTAATTTGACATATTTTCCTAAGGTAGCCGGATATCTTTTTAGATATACGGATTTCCTTAATTAAAGGAAAAAATACATTTTCATGCATTGCATTTTCCATATTCATGCATTTTATATAATATGTGATTTTTGCTATGATAATTTCTATGACATTGTTATGATTTTGAGTTATGTTATATTGTTTATTATATGATTTGGAATATTTCATGATATCTTATGCTTTTTATTTAGTTATTTTTTGTCATATTATTTAGCATATACTATGTTCATGCATTATTATTTTCATTTTTATTTTCAAGCGTATTATATGATAGCATTATTTCATATTCCATCTCATTTAATTTATATGCCATATCATTCATGTTTGCCATGTCATTTAAATTATTTCATTTCATATAAAATATGTTATGTTACTTAGGTTATTTTATTTCATTTAGAATATATCATGTTGCCTAGGTTGTTTCATTTCATATAGAATATATTATGTTACCTAGGTCATTTCATTTCATTTAGAATATATCATATAACTTAGGATATTTCATTTCATTTAGAATATGCTAAGACATTTAAATTATATCATGTCATTTAGGATGCATTATATTATTTAGATTTTGCCATCTTATTTTATTTATGTCATGCATATACATATTCATATCTTTTAAATATTTTCAAAAGGATAATGATTTTTCAATAAAAAATAAAGATATTCCCCGAGTTAAAATAATTCATGAGTTCTCTACCGGGTTTGCTGAAGGGAATATCATCAATTATCATTAATAAAGGAATATCTTTCTTTCAAAAAACGAGAATGATTCGGAAAGTTTTTCAAAACTAATAAAAATTTCTATATTTTGCCACATTTGTTGGGGAATATAGGAAAATATTGAATTTATAAATTTCTGTTCATTTTCAATTAAAAATAGAATTATTATTTTTTTTAATTGGGAATTAACTTGAAATACAAGTTTAAAACCAACTTTACACCGAGATTTGAGATAACATACGATTAATAAGGTACCGTTTTATACGGGCGTTGTGGGGGTGCTTATCCTTCCCCGCACGTAACCGAGTCCCGAACCCATTTCTTTGATTTCTCTGGTTTAAACGCATAATTGAAATTGGTTTTAAAAATGTTTTAATTAATTTTTAAAATATTTTATAAAACCGGTTTTAATAGGTGGCCGATCACACCTAGCTAAAAAAGATTGGTGGCGACTCCATGTCTTTTTTAAGGTCATTTTCAAAACCTTCATTTTTCTAGAGGAATTAAGTCGACTTTTCCTCGGTTCTTTTTAATGTCACGCTTAACGAATAATAAAGTCTTGCAATGAGACTCGTTATTTTTTAAGTTGCGATAGTCTCCTCGTAAAACTGGGCCTCCCCATCATCCATCATCTTTTGGACTTTAGCCAGAAAGTCCCCGCAGTTCTGTATGATATGACCTCCACACTTATGGAACGGGCACCAATTCTACACCCTTTCTGCGACCATTTTTAAACTGTCTGCATCTCCTACCATTCCTGCCTTAACTATCTCAACCCATACTGTCAACATTGGAGCCTTGACTTCTCTGGCATCTTTTTTTACCCTTTTGACTTCCCTTGTCCATACTGCATTTACCCGAATCCCCGCATGACCTGGCAATGGGTTCCCCGCTACATTCGGCCTATTCTTTGCCCCAAACTTCACAACTCCGGCGTTGATCAGGCTTTGGACTTTCTTTTTAAAGGCCAGGCAATCTTCAGCCGAATGTCCTTGAATTCTTGCGTGGTACGCGCAGTCAGTATTTGCATTTTACCACCTTGGATATGGCGGTGTCCGAGGTTTGAGGTACACGGGAGCAACAAGTTGACCCTGCAACAGTTTGGGATATAGCTCGCCATAGGTGGTAGGAATCGGATCAAATTGGGGTTTTTGATCATTCCTTGGTGAAAGTTGGTCATTGCGCCCGGCTCCCTGAGTGCTTGGGATAGTGTTTCGGGGAAGGTTTATTTGTGGGGATATGCCAATTGGAAACGGGTGTTGTGGTATATTGGTATAAGGGAAGGGATTTTGGGTAAGGTGGTTCACATTTGGGTAGTAAGGATTATACCCCGGGTAAGGTGTGTAGGGTGTAGGAGGTGCATAAGATGTGGTAGGAGTATAGGGCCTTGGTGGTGTATGTGGTGTGGGAGATACATATGGGTATTGGTTGATACTAATTGCATGGGTCTCCTCTTTCTTCCTGGCAGAGAATACCTTTTTCGGAATAGAAGGCTCACCCCCTTCCATTTTCCCATTCTTAATAGCCGACTCTATCATCTCTCCAGATATTACCATGTCTACAAAGTCCTTGGTGGCACTCCCTACCATGGTTCTTTCAAAGTGTTGATGAAAAGCACTGTAGTTTCTTTGCTAGTTAAAGGGGGTTGCACTTGTGTGGCCAGATCCCTCCACCTTTGCGAGTATCCTTTGACACTCTCAGTGGTCCTCTTTTCCATGTTCTGAAGCGAAAGCCTATCAGGTAAAATGTCAGACACATGCTTATAATATTCCATGAAAGCCCTGGCTAAATCCGTCCATGAACGAATCTTAGTACGACACAGTTGGTTGTACCATCGGGTTGCAGACCCTGTCAAGCTATCTTGGAAACAATGGATAAGCAGTTTCTCATTATCATTGTGCCCTGTCATTCTTCTGCAGTACATGGTCAGATGTGCTGATGGGTTGGTAGTCCCATTATATTTTTCAAACTCTGGTAGTACTTTGAACTTTGGGGGAATTACTAGATCATGCACTAAACTCATCTCTTTGGCATCTAGATTGCCAAATAATTTCGCCCCTTCAACGGCCCTCAACCTCTCCTCCAGCAGTTGATATTTTTTCTGTGATTTTTCCATTTCGACCCTCTTCAGCTCAGTCATCTTCACTTTTTCCTTTTCAGCTAGTTCTTCAAGTCTAGAATATTAACATCATTTGGGTTAGCTCCCACATTACCCTTTCCAAGAACATAGTTCTGTATCTCTGCAGCTGGCTGGATATAAACATAGGAAGCTGCCCCAATTGGCACCTCTTGGCCCTTTTACTTTGTGTTTTCAGGTTGATCCTCTTCAACTACCACCCTTTTCGCGATGACCGAATTCTCTCCAGGCCTTTTTTGTTCCATCATGGCACTCATCATTTCCCATGAGTTTAGTCATCTGTTCTCGAGACTCCTCCTGAGATTTAGCTAACTGTTCCTGCAGTTCCCTTTGAGTTCTTTCCATTCTTTCAATTCTAGCAAGCTGACCGTTTTCCATAGCTCTGGCTTAAGATCGAGTATTGTAAGGGTATTGGAAACTCGTTTCTTTCTGAGTGCGACCAATTGTACCTTTAGTTTTGAAAACCATGAATTAGAAATTATTGACATATCTTTTTTATGTTTTATAAAAAAAAAATGAATGAATGGATGACTAAATGTGAATGAATGAATGAAATAAAATGAATAATTGCATGACTACATATATGAATACGAAAGAATAAATGAATGAACAAATGAAATGAACAAATAAGTGTTTAAGTGTATGAATATGAATGAATGAACAAGTGAAATGAATAAATAAGTGTTTAAGTGCATGAATATGATTGAATGAACAAGTAAAAGGAATAAATAAGTGGTTAAGTGTATGAACATAAACGAATTTCAAAAATTAATGATTATAAATATGAGTATGTACAAATGAACAAACAAAATATATAAAATATGAATGCATTTGAATGTATTGGCCCCAGGATAATTTCAACCGAACGGTCTTTCATTGATTTCCTAGAACTAAATACATCACAGATAGAATTAAAGGATCACTGCCTAAGATAAGTCCGTAATTCGCCTTTCAAAGTGCTATTACAAAATTAGTCCTATAGTGACTTCCTCGGATCTTGGACTTTCTTTCATAGTCTTCTTTTGATTGCCCTGCTCTTCAATCTGACCCCTACTTGTTCACGGTCCCTTGACGCGTCAGCAGAAGTATCACCGTGTAAGCTTTCCTTAGCTTGCTTCTCCAGTTGATTGGCTCAGGCTTCTTCCTGCTTCGCTCTCTCTTTCCATTCTCCTTCTTGAGGTTTTTGACTTCATGCTCCCATTCCCCGAAAGTCTTGAGGGTCCCCTCAAATCTAAGCTCAAAGCAGTACCTCTTGTTCTCCAAATGTAATTCTTGAAGATCGCCCTTAGCAGTGTCCCTTTCTCTCTTGATCTTTTCCTTTTCTCTTTCTCGAGCTGATTCCCTATTTTTCATGTCCTCAAACTCTTCTTGTAGTCAGGCAATCTCCTTTCTCATCTGGGCCTTTTCTTTTTCAAATTCCGCTCTTGCGATTTCTAGCTCTGATCGTATTTCCCTTGGTGGCGGATTCATGAACTGGACCTCTTCCCCATCTGATGTCAATAGTCTATCGTTAACCCTTAATTCCCTCCTTACCAGGTAATCAGGTGTGACGATGTCGACATATCTGGCCACTTTTATCCGATGAGTCTTCTTCCATGCGTCAATCATTGTCTGCACCTTTCCAGAATATCCATCTTCACCATAAGTGAACTCTGATGATCCTAGATTATGAGTCACGGGTGTGAATTGCCGAGACTCAACCTGTCTTTGAACCAACAAAGGCGCATAACTCACAGAGCCCCAAATTTCGAGTAGTGGAACTCCCGAGTTGTCCCCACATTTGTACATAATCGGCATAGGAACCATGCATGGAGCTCTCCAAGTCACCATTTCCCCTTTTAGATTCCGGAACATGTTGACCCATTTCTCTTCATCCCCGTCTTCAGGCCAATCATTTTGAAGGAATTCCCTAATCGAAACTAAAGACTTCATGTACGTTTTGAAGGAAACCTTTTATGTCTTCCGATAGTGACTTTGAATCCAAATATAAAGGAGTTGTACATAACCCTTGATTCTCCCTTGTCCTGCCCTTTTACAAAAATTCAAAGATCGGATAGTTTCAGCTATGATGGCTGGAGATGGGTTGATCTTCTGTTCCAATTTTTCAAAGAAATCAAACACTGCTATATCCACATGACCCAATATCTTCAAGAATATGATTAATCCGTAGATGGCTAGAGCGTAGATGTCCTTGGCTTTTTCTTTGTCAAAACAACCCAATATCAACTGTCGGAGAGTTTCCCACGAAATGCATTCATTTTTCTACTTTGTATCCACATGACTCTCAACCCATGTTGTATCCATTCCTGTGATCCTAGCCACTTTCCTCTTAAAACCTGAAGGTTTCACTTCCTTCAAATATACCCGATCAGGATTAGGACATTCAATACGTAACAGTGCTGAATATTCTTCAATCAGTGGGGTCATATCCTCCTTGTTAAAAGTAAAACATTTATAAGCAGGATTCCAAAACTGTACCATAGCCTGAATCAACCCACTATTGACCCGAATCGGAATTAAGAGTGCTATATCTCCATATTTCTGACTGAAGGCTTCTTTCTCTGATACATTCCACTGATTCCAAATGTCCACTAACCCTCGAAGATTATTCTGTCTAGAATCCACTTTGACCCTTTCCGGCAATACTGACACATAATCTTTCTTCAGGCAATCACTATCCTCCCTCTGATCTTTTTTCGACCTTGCCCTGACTACTGCATGATCTTCTATCACTGAAATAACCTGACACTCCATGAAAGTCCTTTGGGTTGATTACTATCCCGAGGCCAATAAACTCCAAGTGTATGATGATGTCTATGATGCATGTCAAAGAAAAGAAAACAAAGAGAAATAGATTAGTAAAGAAATGAATTTACAAATATAACATAAATAACAACATGCTTTTTAAAGAATGTCTCGAAAATTTTAACAGAGCTTCGGCATTATGACGCCTTTGGGAAAAAATAATAAATTTATTACGAGCGATATGATGTTCATTCATCATCACCCAATTTGTAAAATCTAACATATAGAAAGATGGTAAAAGGTTGGAAATATTCCTCCATGTGTTCTTAAATTTCGGGTATCTAATAGAAACCCGGCATGGCTTCGCCTAGGTCCACTATATGAAGGTGAATCGGTTCTAAGGTCCCGAATTGTTCCTCATTGTCGCCTGTGAAGGCTAGTAAGGCACCCCGATAAAAACGGGTTCAATTCGTTAAAGTATATTTTCCTATGCCCGTACGGAGGATTATCACGAAGGCATTAGGTACTTTATACTCCGAAAGTGTTTCACTAGCCCATACGGAGGATCATCACGAAGGCGTAGTTACTTTACTCCCAATTAAAAGGACAAAACCCGGGTAGAGAGTTCATCTTATGCAAATGCAGATATAGTATGTGCGGAGGAACAAAACAAATCTGTCACCACCTATTCTAGCCCCTTATTCTAAATACCCCACTAAAATCAAACAATGTAAAGCATCAGTCAAGTAATCATATAAATATACGCAACAAAATAACTAGAGAACAAATAATAATATGCATGCATATGAAGATAGACATATTTAAAACATTTTATTATTTTCAAAATTCTCTTTATTATTTTAAAAATATGGGAATTAAAATTAAATACCAATTAAACCGACAAAAACGAGACTTAGATAATACATGACTAATTCTAGGCCTGACTCTCTAAAAAAGTCCCCAACGAAGTCGCCAAACTGTCGCAACCTAAAAAATAACAATTACAAGTCTCATCGCAAGACTTTATTATTCGTTAGGCATGAAATTAAAAAAAAAAAAAGGAGGAGAAGTCGACTTAATTCCACTAGAAAAATAAAGGTGTCGATACGTGATCCCGATCGCGAGGACTCATTCGAGTGAGGGGGAAAACAGAAGCAGAGAAAAAGACGACTTAATTCCTCTTGAAATCGAATAAACGAACGAGGGTATGAAAACGGCCTCGTAAAAAGACATGGAGTCGCCACCAATCTTTTTTAGCTAGGTGTGATCGGCCACCTATTAAAACCAGTTTTATAAAATATTTTAAAATTAATTAAAATATTTTTTTAAAACCAATTTCAAGTCTGTGATATAAACCTGAGAAATCAAAGAAGCGGGTTCGGGAATCGATTACGTGCGGGGAAAGATTAGCACCCCCACAACGCCCATATAAATCAGTACCTTATTAATCGTGTGTTATCTCAAGTCTCGGTTAAAAGTTGGTTTTTAATTTGTATTTCAAGTTAATTCCAAATTTTAAGAAAAATAATTCCATTTTTAATTGAAAATGATCCGGAATTTATTAATTCAAAATTTTCCTACATTCCCGACAAAATATAAAAAATTTTATTCATTTGGAAAACTTTCCGAATCATTCTCATTTTTTGAAAGAAAGATATTTTTTACTAATGATAATTGATGATATTCCCTCCAGCAAACCCGGTAGAGAATTCATGAATTATTTTAACTCGGGAATATCTTTATTTTTTTATTGAAAATCATTATTTTTTTTCAAAACATTTAAAATTATGAACATGAACATGTATGACATAAATAAAATGACATGGCAAAGTCTAGATAATATAATGCAACCTAAATGATATGATATAATTTAAATGGCATAGTATATTCTAGGTGAAATGAAAAATCCTAAGTATCACGGTATATTCTAAATGAGATAAAATGATTTAAATGACATGGCAATTTTAAATGATATGGCATATTTTAAATGACATGGCATGTTATAAATAAAATAACCTAAATGACATGGAATATGATCTAAATTACAAGAAATGACATGAAATTAAAAAAATGCTAACATATAATATGCATGAAAATAAAAATAAAAATAATAATGCATGAACATAGTATATGCTAAACAATATGACAAAAATAACTAAATAAAAAGCATAGGATATCATGAAAGATTAAAAATCATATGGCAATCAATATAAGATCATAAAATGTGAATTAAAATAATAATAATACCATGGAAAATATCATAGCAAAAATCACACATTTAAATAAAATCCATGAACATAGAAAATGCAATGCATGAAAATGTATTTTTTCCTCTAAATAAAGAAATCCGTATATCTAAAAAGATATCCGGCTACCTTAGAAAAATATGTCAAATTAGATTTTCTAAAAAAAATAAAACTTAGCGATTGTTTAAAAACAATTTTGAAGAAAACTTAAATAAAAATTAAAACCCTTACCAAACCCTTTTAAAATGGCTCTAATTTCCTAGGCCTAAAATCCCGGACTTGACCACCCTTAACCTGAGATTTATAAAACCACTTTTAAAGATTAAAAAGGCTTAGAAACTACCCTAAGACAGTAGCTAAAACTTCTACCCAACCCCCTCTAAATGCCTTAGCCCAATTCAACCATTATTCCTCTTTTGATTTCAAATCTGCCTCTACTGTCCGGTTTTTCCACACGATTTTTTAGCCTATATTTAAGAATTCAAAAAAATCTAAAACAAATACTGGAGACTCAGAACATATACAAATACACGAGAAAAAATTGGCTTAATTTTTTTATTAAAGATAACTTCCCAGAAAATCAGAGATGTTCAAGTATTGGGTGAAAAAACTGTTTTGTCAAAACACATTTTTTTGCCTTTGATAAATTCATTCAAAAATCAAAGTAGAAATTGTTGGAGATCATCCTAAAGACCTAAGGACAGTAGCTAAAAAATTTAAAAAACCTTGGACAAAAATTGGCTAAGTAAAAAAAAATACAAAGGTAGAACAATCAATTTGACAATTCCTTAATTTTCCACAAGTATACTCAAGAGAGCATGACTTTGAGCCATTGATTGGCCTAAATCATGAATCATGTGGCAATGACATGGAATGCATGAACATACAACAAATGAAATGTATGAAATGCATGGTCTAAAGGTATAAATGGTAAAGGAAATGCATGAAAATTCAAGACAACCTAAATGCCTAGCATGAGTTTGCATGGCAATAAATGCTATCCTAAGTCAATATGCATGCAATGCTTGATAATGCAAATATGACTTGGACCTAATATGTTATGAATATGCATGAAAATTCTAATGTAACGTAAGACCTAAATATCATAGTAATGCATGATAATACCATTGTTATTTAAGACCCAAAATGCATGGCAATATCAACATGGCCTAGACCTAAAATGTAATGAACATGCATAGCAATACTATGAAGATACAATGGCCAATGAAACTAATGTCAATGCTGGAACAAACAGCAGATAATACACATTTTCAAGATATGATAATGCAAAGCACTTTACCTGAACAAAATGCAAATGCATGATAAGGCAAGGGATGCATGAAGAGGCCGAATGTAGCTACATGTTGCTCTAATGCAATCCTATCTAGTAAATGACACAAGTACATGACAAATCATATTAAGATGCATAATTTCATGACATTTTCATAAGCATCTGACATACTAAAACCAAAATGCACAAGTTAATGGCATGGAGATGCAAACAAGTTAAGAAGTAAAAGGAAAATGCACATGCAAGGCATACAAAAATGGAGTTGCCGAATGGTCATGGAACAAAATGATGGCATTTTATCATAGCATTTTCATAAGCACATGGCATACTAAAATCAAAATGTACAAGTTCATGGCATGGAGATGCAAACAAGTTAAGAAGCAAAAGGAAAAATGCATATGCAAGGCATACAAAAATGAAGTTGCCGAATGGTCATGGAACAAAATAATGAAAATGCAAACATGTAAGACATGATACATGAAAAAAATGCACAACATGAGCATATGAACAACAATGGCCGAATATGCAAGGACACAATATCAAGCATGGAAATGAAATATATAAATAAATATAGCATAGAAAATAATGTAAAGAACATATATATATAAAATTTAACATAGACATGCAAAACAAATAACAAGCAAAACTAGTAAGTAAAACAAGGAAAGTTAAGCTCCATGGTTGGTATCAAATAGGCATAGCCTCTCAACTAACCATAATCACTTGGTCTTGAAAAGATCATGAAGCCTTTTCATCTCAAAAAAACAGAAAATAACCATGTTAAACAAAAAATTAAGGTGAGCTTCATGGTAGGTAAAAATGGGCATAGCCTCTCTCCTAACCATGGTCACTTGGTCTAGCCAAGATCATGTAGCCATTTCAACCTTTTTGCTTCATCTTTTGTAAAAAATCAAAACCTTAGAATACTCTAAAAAACCTTCTAAAAATCATTTTTCACAACAACATGCAAGGAAGAAAAAAAAGGAAAACCAAGGCAAGTAAATAAGCCATATTCGGCCATAGCTTGAAACCATAAAAAATTGTTTTCCACCATTTTAATGAAGAAGAAGAGATGAAAACCTAAGTAAACATTAAAAAACTTTATTTCTATGAAAAATGTAGTAGGAAACAAGATACAAAATCAAGAAAACACCATGGAAATCAAGAAGAAAGCTATGCCAGAGCTTGGTAGAGACTACCTTCAAGCTCTCTATTGAAAACCTTTTTTTTTCTTTCTTTCAAAACCTTTTTCTTTGCCAAATTAGCTACTGTTTCCAGCCAAAAAAATCTAAAAAAGTGAAATCACCCCCCTCCCTTTAGCCTTGGCCGAATGGCCCTCTAACCTTTGGATGGGAATTGCACTTTTTCTCCTCCAATCTTGGCCTTTAGATTAAGATATTTTGATAAAAACATAAAAATGTCATCTTGCCAATTGATAGCAGACCTTAAGATGTGTACTCAGCCCTTGTAGTAACCTTAGCCCTTAGATGCAAAAGAGGACCAATCCCATGCACTCCCTTGCTTGCCCCCTTGAGTGCCTACCCTTGGATGAGTTGTGCTCTTCCATTCTTGGTCATTGGATGAGGACAACATGAAAATGAAATCTTGTAGATTAAATCCATCCCTCAACATGTGTACTCATCCCTTGTAGATGGCCAAAGCCATTGGATGAAAAGAGACAATCCCATGCACTCCCTTGCTTAACCGAATGGATGCTCACCCTTGGATGAATTGTGCTCTTTTTTTGTTTCTTCCATTCTTGGCCATTAGATGAGGGTTCTATCATGACAAATAAAAATGTCATCTTGGCATTTAAACTTCGCCATTGGATGGTGCATTCAACTTTCTTATAAGGCTCCTAAGCCGTTGGATGAAGGGGGGACCATTTGCAAGGTGTTAGTGGTAGCATGTGGCTTGATAGTGACTAAGGAATTAAATTGTTCAAGCTTCCTTCTTCTCCTCTATGTTGGCTGACCAAGGGAAGAAAAATCCCAGCAATTCCTTCTTCTTTCATATTTTCCTCAATTACAAATTTGCCCTTTTTGGTTTCTTTGGTGAAATGACCTTTTTGCCTCAGAACCTAAATAAATAGCAAACAGGCTCCAAATTCAAATTTTATTTTTTCAATAATTCCAAAATAATAAAAAATTGAATTTTGGAAGTTTTCAAATTTTTTCGAGTTCATTTTCTATTTATTTCGGATTTGTTTATGAAATTACCCCTTTTATGCACCCGAACTTTACCATTTTTTAAACGAGCTTCGAATCCATATTTTTCTTCACCAATCTTTTCCAAATAATTTAAAACTGTGATCTGGAAGTTTTCATAATTTTTGGAGCTTATTTGCTATTTTTTCGGGATTTATCTGCTTGAATTACTACATAGGGGACCCGGGATTTGGCCATTTTGCAAACGAACTCCGAATCAATATTTTCTTTCTCCAATCTCTTCAAAATAATTTAAAAATGTGATTTGCAAATTTTCAGAATTTTTGGAGTTCATTTGCTATTTTTCTGAGATTTATCCTGTTGAATTTCTACATAGTAGGCCCGATATTTGGCCATTTTACAAACGAACTCCGAATCAAGATTTTATTTCACCAATATCTTTAAAATGATTTAAGAATAACATTTGCAAATTTTTAGAATTTTTGGAGTTTATTTGCTATTTTTCCCATAATTTCCAATTTTGCCCTTTTTGTCTCCGAAACTTGGTTTTGCTCAAAACAAGTCCGATTTTTAGATTTTCTTCAAATTGAGCCTTGGGCTATACTTTTTTAATCATTTCTCATCAATTAGGGGCCTTAGTGCTACCGAATCGGGCCATTTCTGTAATTCCTCCAAATTTCACCGAAATCTACCAAAAAACCCTAATTCTCGGTTTTCTTCCTAATTGACTTTTCTATCAGTTTTTCTTCCAAGTGGCTTCTCCATTACCCGTAGTCAATGCTTATTTTTCATTTGAGACCTTCAATTTTGACCAATTTGATCGTTTAAGCACTTTTTTCCCCAAATTTCCTGAATTAGGGTTTCCTTTCTACTAAATCTCGTAACCCAACTTCCGAACTCCATATCTTTCAATGTAGACCTCGGATTATCAAAATTCTTTCACCATTTTTCAATTGAACCTCAAATCTTGATTTTTAAAGTGGGTTGACTTTTTCAATAGTTGACGTTTTTAAGGTTGACTTTTTCGGGTTGACTTTTTTTTGGGGTTGACTTTTTTGAGTCTGACTTTTTCTATCTGATTTCTTAGACTAAGCCTCAGAGTACCACCTGCAGGATAAGAAAAGCCTTTTTAGCATTCTGAAACATCAATTTAGGAAACAAATGTACTTGATTTAGGGGTCCGGACAAAATTAGGTGTCTACATTTACATTTTGGTGGAAGTTTTCTTTGCAAAACAGCGGATGCATTCTCCCCCACACTTATTATTTCATCATCCTTTAGTTTGCGCTTGGTGGTGCACAGCTCTTTGAGGAATTTTGCATAGCGTGGTACTTGTTTAAGGCATCCAAAAGATGTATGTTTACTTATATTTTGCGAAAGGTTTCTAGAATTTGTTTGTCGTGTTCCTCCTTCTTAAACTTTGCAAATCTGCTAGGGAAAGATGGAGAAAGAACATAAGTAGAAATAGGAACCTTTGAAGTTACCTTAGGTGCCGAAGTACTCTCAGTAGGAATTGTGGCTTTATTATCCTCAAGAGTTGAATCCCTCTTTTGTTTTGTCTTATCTTCAGGTTTCCTTGGACTTTTTTATTCATCCTCAAGTTGTTTCCCACTCCTCAAGGTCACGACACTAGCATTCTCTTTTGGGTTAATCACAGTTTGGGAAGGGAGTTTTCCAGATCTTTGTGCTTCCCATTTAGCCATGCTACTAGCCAATTGGCTCACTTACATTTCCAAGATCTTAATGGATGTTCTTGTTTCCTGTTGGAATTGCAAAGAATTATTAGCCAAAGATTTAACTATATCCTCAAGCGATGTACCATGGCTTTGAGTCACCGGTTGTGGCTGAAACTGATCTGGTTGTTGTGGCCTTGGTTGATTGAATCTAGGTGCACGATTATAATTGGCATTAGGAGCAACTTGTTGATTTCTAGAATAGATTGTAAGTGTTTGATAAATGATCATACTTTTGCCTTTGGAAACCTTGTTGCCCTTGAAACTCTGCTAGAGCATTGGCTTACTCTAAATTATCTTTTTGTAAGGATAGGCACATGTTGGTTGGATTATCCATCATGAAGCACACTCTATACTTCTTTGGTTGTTGAACATTACCCATGGCCATTTGTTGAACTAGAGATGTGAAAGTGGCTAGTTGTTTCTCAATGTTTGATGTAACACCAACCTCATTTACCTTTCATGACAACAAATTTGATCTGTTGCTAAACTGTTGTGAATTAGCTGCCATACTAGCTATCAAGGTCTTGGCTTCCATGGGTGTTTTATCCACTAAAGCTCTTCCACTTGCAACATCTATCATGCTCCTATCCATTGGCATAAGTCCTTCATAAAAATATTGGATTAGGAGTTGCTCACTGATTTGGTGATGAGGGTAAGATGCACACAGCTTCTTAAATCGCTCCTAATACTCATATAAAATTTTCCCATTTTGCTGTTGAATGGCACATATTTTTCTAATTGTTGTTGCTTTAGATGTGGGGAAATACTTCTCAAGGAAAAATTTCTTCATCTTATTTCATGTGGTAATGGTGCCGAATGGTAGATAATAAAGCCATTCCTTTGCACTATCCACTAAGGAGAATGGAAAGGCTCTGAGCTTGACTTGCTCTTCTGAGATCCCGATTGGTTTCATTCTTGAGCACACTACATGAAATTCCTTGAGGTGTTTGTTTGGATCCTCACCTGCAAAACAATGGAAAGTAGGTAAAAGATGTATCATTCCCGATCTAAGCTGAAAAGCGACATTAATTTGAGGATATTCAATGCAAAGAGGTTGTTGGTCCATAATTGGTGCCGCCAAGTCCTTGAGTGTTAAATTGTTCCGTGCCATCTCTCATTGCTCAAATTGATTTGCATGTGCTAACTCTTCGTTTGCTTTGTAAGACGATGTGAATTCCAAGATCTTTTTAAGCTTCTGTTGATCTATCTTTTTTTTTGGAAAGCTCGGACATTCAATAAAAGAAAACCTGAAAAACTAAAAATAAACTAATTAGAACTAAAACTAAAAATAGAAAACAAAATCAAGTAACATGATAGGTGCTTAATTTCATATTATTTTGTATCTAATTTCCTTATACTTAGTTCTTTTAGTCTTGATTTTATTGATAATTTACTATGGTTTTATGTTTTGTAGGTGTTGTGGAAGACAATGGATGCTTTGGAGTTAAAAAGAATGAATTTGGACAAGAAATGAAGCTTGAAGCACTAAGGAAAGCTGCCTGCCCATCAAGGAGACACTATATGGCTAAACCTAATCCAAACCTTCCATAAATAAAACCTAGTGGCTGCTCATACTCTTTCCATCTAAAATGCCCTAGATGAAAACCTAATTCCATGGCCAAAAGATGACTAGTGGCAAAAGATTTTTATCATGTCTAAAAAACCTAGCCGCAAGACTCTCCAAACCCTTGTAGAAGCCCTAGCCAATTTTACCTTATCCTAGTCCAAATAGGATTTACGTCTGCCTTCTTTCTTTCCATATCCGAATGACCTAACCAAAAATACCGCAATCCTAGTCAAACAAGGAGTTGTGGAAGCTTTTATTTCCATATACACAAAACTAGTCAAAGTAGGATTAGTGGCTGCCTTGAACTTCCCTTCTAATGACCTACTTGAGCCGCAAATTCCTTATCTTTCCTTAAAGCATGCAGCCAGCTTGTGTCTTTCCTTATTTAGGTTTCCTACTTGACTACACCTTGCCTTATTATACAAAACCTAGCCGCAAGTTAGCCTATCAAACCCTGGGAATCACAAATCACAAGGAGAGAAGATCTAGTTGCTGCCTATAAATAGAGACAAGAGGGAGAGCTGAAAAACACTAATATTTGCATTGTAATCTGATTTTCTTCTTTTCTTAGAGAGTTTGACAGAGAAAAAGGCTGAATAATTAATATCATTCTTCTTCTTCTCCATTTTCTTAGTTTTCTTTTTAATTTCATGTTTATGTTAACAATGCCTATGCTAGGCTAAATTCTTATTTGGTTAACGGTGATTTCAAAGCCCTAGACAAGTTGTGTAATTGATATTTAGATTCTATCTATCATTGATTTTCTATCAAAATTGCTTATGTTTTTCTATAAAAAATTTGTTCATGATATTTGTCTTGATTTGTTTAGGTTGCAAACTAGATATATCTTGATAATTGTCTATTGCTAGTTTAGGAGTCTTGATTCGTAATTGTCTTGATTTCCTATTCATAAGTGGCAATTTGTGATTAATGATTGTGTTAGAGTTTTCGCTAATTGCGAAGTGGAACATAACCTAAGTTAAACAATCCCACCTTATGTGTTTGTTGCTTAGATCAACCTATCTTTCTCATCATAAAGCTACTATTAAATTAAATCTAGAGAGCTTATTCTAGGTTGTTTGATAGTTAGAGATTAAATAGAGAGCTTGTTCTATTTAACGACAAACTAAGGAAAGATTGGGATAGCAGAGCTTGTTTTTATCTACGGTTGATAGTTTTGATAGATTATTGATGTTGATAAGTCTGATATTGATTCTCAATGATGTTTAGTGGTGGCGAATGACACTTTAATCATACTTCTCATATCTGATTTCATCTTATTCTTTTAAATCTTGTTTTTCTTGTTTACTTTCTTTTAAAAACACTTTAAAACCCCCTTTTACTTTCTTAGAACTAAAATTTCAAATCAGTAACATTTGAATTAAGAGCAATCTCTGTGGAATTGACCATTGCTTACTACTTTACTATATAATTGATCATATTAGTGCAAGGTTTAAAAAGATACACCATTCTGAGTGCATCATAACAAATAAATTAAAGAAAACAATCCTCGGCAACGACGCCAAACATTGATACAAGAAACAATGTATCTATTAAATCCTTGCACTAAGTTATGATTGTAATTGTGTATAGTAAGTAAGCAAGGGTCAAATCCATAGATATTGTTCTTAATTTATATGTTATTGATTCGAATCTAATATGAATAAACACCTAAACTAAACTTTGGGGGGGGTTGGTTTTTGGAGATGTAAAGAAACTAAGAAAACTTAAAAGATAAACTAAAATTTAAAGAAATAGAAATTTAAATATATCAAATAATAATAATGAAAAGTACAGTTAAGAATCATTTTCCACCACCAAAGATGAAATATAGCTATAATCAGAATTATCTTTCACTCTCTCTTCTAAATTTAATAACCCTAACACAATACACAAGCTCGATTGTCTTGAATCTTTCATTACTTTATCGTTGAGAAAAAGAACAAGTGCTTTTACTTCATCTATTTCCAATGAACAATCTAGGATAAGTTCTCTAAGTTTAATTCAATGAAAGCATTCAATCTAGAAAGATAGATTATATCAAGCAATAAACACATAAGTTTGGTTTATTTAACTTGAGCAATATTCTACATTATATCGAACGAAAAAATCCCATAATAATTGATAACGATTTGCTACTTATGTTTAGGAATCTTGATAATTACAGATCAAAACACTAAACTAGCAATCAAAGCACTATAATATTCATTTAGTTGGCCACCTAAATAAACAAGATAGCAATTTATGACATGCAATCAGTAGAATATAACAAATTCAAAAGAGAGTTGAAAGATAATCTGAATTTATTAACTAACAATCATGTCTAGGGCTTCGAAATCACTCTTAACCACAAGAAGAATTTAGTTACACATGCTTGAAGTCTTCAATAACATATTCATAAGAAAATTTAAACAAGAAAGAAAGTAGAAGAAAAGAAGAAAGAAAATAAAGAAGAAACTTTTTTATGATGGTCTTCTTCTCTTCCTCTTAATCTTACCTCTTGTTCTCCTAATCTCTCCCTCTTGATCTCCCCTTCTTAATCTCTTTATTTTGTCCTCAAAGACTCCTCAAAAGATATCTAATTTGTGCCTCAAAAGATCCTATTTATAGAGCTTTAAAACCCTGAAAACTATTTCTTCTAGCACAAGTAAAATAAAGAGTGTAGACACCTAATTTTGTCTGGGCCCCTAGATCAAGTAAATTACTCCCTGTGCTTTTTTAGAATGCAAAAAATCTCTTCTCATCCTGCAGATGGTACTCCAAGACTTTGTTTAGGAGGTCAGCATGAAAAGTCAATCCGAAAAAGGTCAACCCAAGAAAAGTCAACCACTGAAAATGTCAACCTTTAATCAAAATCAAGATTTGAAGTTTAATTGAACGATGGTGAATTTTTTTTGATAATTCGAAGTCTACAATGAAAGATATAGAGTTCAGAAGAGGGATTGCAAAAATTTTAGTGTAGGGGAAACCCTAATTCGGTAAATTTGGAGAAAAATGCTTAAATGATCAAATTGGTCGAAATTGAAGGTTCCAAATGGAATATAATTACGGGTATTGGAAAGGCGAATTAGAAGCATAACCAAAGGAAGAGTCAATTTGGAAGGAAAATTGGAAATTAGGGTTTTCGATGAATTCTGCAAAATTGAGAAAAACTGCAGAGATGGTCTGATTCGGTAAAATTGAAGCCCCTAATTAATAAGTGTGAGTAAACAAGGATAGCTCAAGGCTTAGTTTGAAGTAATTCCAAGAAAAGAACCGGTTGGAGGAAAAACGAGAAAACGAAGAAATTCCCGATATTGAAAAAAGGAAAAATCAAATCGAAGAGGAATTTGATCGTAAAAATTGGGAGTTTTCAGACCAACTACAATTCAATATATAACAAAGGCAATGGAAAAAGAAAATCTGGAAATCGGACTCGTTTTGAATAAAACTGAGGTTTCGGGGGTTGAAGAGCAATCTTGGAAAATCTGAGAAAAATAAGAAACGAGCTCGGAAAATTATGAAAACCTCCAGATCTGAGTTTTATATAATTTGGAAGAGATTGGTGAGGAAAAATCCAGAACAGGAGCTCAAATGAAAAATGACAAAGTTTGGGTATACTAGTTGGAAATGCCAAAAGAAATTTCCGAGAAAAATAGTAAATGAGCTCGGAAAATTATAAAAACTTTCAGATCTTAATTTTATATTATTTGGAATGTATTGGAAAGGAAAAATCTCAAATTAGATCTCAATTGAAAAAGGCTAAATTTGGGAGGCACCAAACCGAAACTTTTAAAGAAAAATCCGGAAAAAATAGGAAACGAGCTCGAAAAATTATGAAAACATCTAGAACTGAGTTTTATATTGATTATGAGGTATTGGAAAATAAAAATCTCAAATTGGAGCTGATTTGAAAAAAGACTAAATTCGGGAAGACCTAATCCGCACTTTTAAGGAAAAATTCGAGAAAAATAGAAAATGAGCTCGTAAAATTATGAAAACTTCTAGAACTGAGTTTTATACTCATTCTGTTTCTCAAAAGAGTCGAGCCCCGAGACCACCGTCGAGGTATTTTTCCTTTTGTTTTCAAATCAAACTTGTTTTCTAAATGAGTCGAACCTAGGATCGTTGTTAAGACATTCCTTTTGTTTTTAAATCGAAATCGTTCTGCTTCTCAAATGAGTCGAGTCCCGAGATCACTGTCGAGATATTTTCTATTTAAACCCAACACAGCTAACACCAAGACATTCCAATTTCTGGCTTCATCCAGATCTTTTTCGACCTTCGGTTTCACCCAAGACATTCCAATTGCTGGCTTCATCCAGATCATTTTCGACCTTCGATTTCACCCAAGTCATTTCAATTTTTGGCTATTTCCAGATTTTTTTCGACTTCTGGTTTTGCCCAAGTCATCTCATTTGGAAATTATCTATGGTTTCACCTAGATAACTTTTCTACTTCTAGTTTCGCCCAAGTCATCTCTTTTGAAAATTATCTATGGTTTCGCCTAGATCACTTTTCAACTTTTGGTTTCGCCCAAGTCATCTCTTTGAAAATTATCTATGGTTTCTCCTATATAACTTTTTGACTTCTGGTTTCGCCCAAGTAATCTATTTGATAATTATCTATGGTTTCGCCTAGATAACTTTTCGACTTCTGGTTTCGCCCAAGTCATCTCTTTGAAGATTATTTATGGTTTCACCTAGATAACTTTTCGACTTCTAGTTTTGCCCAAGTCATCTCATTTGAAAACTTATCTATGGTTTCGCCTCGATAACTTTTCGACTATTGGTTCCGCCCAGGTCATCTCAAGTCATCGGTTTGAAAATTATCTACGATTTATCCTAGATAACTTTTTCGACTATTGGTTTCGCCCAAGTCATCTCATTGAAAATTATCTACGATTTCTCCTAAATAACTTTTCAACCTTTAGTTCCGCCCAGTTCATCTCATGTCAACTTTCGGGTTTCGCTCGGATCACTTTTTGGCTACTGGTTTAGCCCAAGTCTTTTTGATTTCTGTTTTCGCCAGTAAGACTTCACCAAGATACGATAAGGCCTCGAGACCACCATCGAGATATTTTCTTCTCTTGCAAATCGAACTCGTTTCCTTAAGATGGGTCGAGCCTTGATTAGTCGGGGAACTCAATTTAAGGACAAAATCTTCTATTTACAAGTTTTTTCGAAAAAAACAAAAAAAAATGATGAAATAAATGGAAATAAAGAAAACTCTCTTTCCTTTTCTTTACATGTGATTTCACTAACCGGACAAAATTATTCTCCGCAACAGCCAAAGAGGGGCAGCTGTAGACATCTAATTTTGTCCAGGCCCCTAAATCAGGTAAATTCCTCCTTGTGATTTTTTAGAATGCAGAAAATCTCTTCTCATCCTGCAGATGGTACTCCAAGACTTTGTTTAGAAGGTCAGCATGAAAAGTCAATCCAGAAAAAGTCAACCCCAAGAAGTCAACCACTAAAAACGTCAACCCTTAATCAAAATCAAGATTTTAAGTTGAATTGAACAATGGTGAAAGAATTTGATAAACGAAGGTCTACAACGAAAGATATAGAGCTCGGAAGAGAGATTGCGAAAATTTTAGTGTAGGGGAAACCCTGATTCGATAAATTTGGGGAAAAGTGCTTAAACGATCAAATTGGTCAAAATTGGAGGTTCCAAATGGAATATAATTAATGACTACGGGTATTGGAAATGCCAATTGGAAGCAGAACCAAAGGAAGAGTCAATTTGGAAGAAAAACCAGAAATTAGGGTTTTTGGTGAATTCTGTAGAATTGGGGAAACTGCAGAGATGGCCCAATTCGATAAAATTGAAGCCCCTAATTGATGAAGAGTGAGTAAACAAGGATAGCTCAAGGCTCAGTTTGACGTAATTCCAAGAAAAGAACCAGTTGGAGGGAAAATGAAAAAAAAAAGAGGAAATTCCCGATATTGAAAAAAAAAAGAAAAAGAAAAATCAAATCGGAGAGGAATTTGATCGTAAAAATTTGGGCTTTTTTAGACCAACTCCAATTAAATATATAATAAAGGCAATGGAAAAAGAAAATCTGGAAATCAGACTCGTTTTGAGTAAAACCGAGGTTTCGGGGGTTAAAGGGCAATCTTGGAAAATCTAGAAAACATAGGAAATGAGCTCGGAAAATTACAAAAATCTCCAGATCTGAGTTTTATATTATTTGGAAGAGATTGGTGAAGAAAAATCCAGAATCGGAGCTCAAATGAAAAGTGACAAAGTTTGGGTGTACTAGTCCGAAATGCCAAAAGAAAATTTTGGAAAAAATAGGAAATGAGCTCGAAAAATTATAAAACCTTTCAGATCTCAATTTTATATTATGTGAAAGGTATTGGAAAAAAAAAAAAAAAACTCAAATTAGAGCTCAATTGAAAAAGGCTAAATTTGGGAGGCACTAAACCGAAACTTCTTAAAAAAAATCCAAAAAAATAGGAAACAAGCTCAAAAAATTATGAAAACTTTCAGAATTGAGTTTTATATTCATTAGGAGGTATTGGAAAAGAAAAATCTCAAATTGGAGCTGATTTGAAAAAAGGCTAAATTCGGGAAGGCCTAATCCGCACTTTTAAGGAAAAATCCAGGAAAAATAGAAAACGAGCTCAAAAAATTATGAAAACTTCCTGAACTAAGTTTCATATTGATTAGGAGGTATTGGAATAAGAAAATCTGGATTTAGATTCCGTTTGCAATTTAAGTTAGTTTAGGGGCTAAAGTGCAATTTTACCAAAGAAATCGAAAGGAGCCATTTTGCAATTTAAAAAATAGAGAAGCTGCGGGAAACTTCAAGGTCATTCGGCCATCCCATGAAGAAGGGAAGGAATGGTTGATTCTCTCATCCAAGGGCAAAAATTGGATAGCAAGGTGACATTTTTATTTGATTAAGCCCTTGTGATCATGCCAAGTGGCCAAGGTGATGAAGAGAAAAGATGAGCACATTATGGTTAGGATTTTCGGCCATCTGGTTATGGTTAGGGGCTGATCACTTTATCCTATTGTTGCAAATTCACATTTTTATCATCTCTGATTGGTAGCCTTTGGATCTTGCTAGATAGGAAAAAAGATGACAACATTATTACAACATCCTTCCATTCGGCCAAGCCTATAAATAGAGGAGGTTTTCAGATTTTTGGGAGGCTTTTGGCTTATTTATTTCATGTATGAGCAGTAGCTAAAGTGGTAGAAAAGCAATGAATTTTTTTGAAGAGAAGCAAGCTTGAAAGATAGCTTTGAAAGGTAACCTTTGGGCACCAATCTCTTGCATTTTTCTTTCTTTTTCTATGCTGATTTTCTTATTTTCCATATGACTTCATTTTTCTTTCCTTATGAAATAAAGGTTTTTAAAGCTTTCTTTTAAGGTTCCTATCTTTTGTTTTCATCAAAGATATCAAAAACAATTTTTACAACATTTTTTTGCTATGGCCGGATGTTTCCTATTGCTATGATTATCTTGTGTTTGATTTTATTCCTATGTTGGTTGTGGTAGGTTAGTTTGTTTTGATGATTTAGCTTTCTAAAATAATTAAAATATGGAGCTCATTTCTATTTTCTTTACTTACTTACTTTTAATTTTCTGTTTTTTTCATTCATTTTTATGTCTACTTTTCTTTATTTACTAACTTTAATTTTCTGTTTATATTATATCAAGTCATTCATGCTTTGCATTATTGACCATGCCATATGTTTGTGTATTTTCTTAGCCATATCTTTGCATTTTCATTGTGATTATTTGGCTACCATGCTTTCATTCATGTATTGCATATTTGCCATATCATATGTTTGTCTATTTGTTTTGCCATATTCTTATATTTTCAGCATTGTCCATTCGGCTGCCATGCTTCATTCTTGCCTTGTGTATTTGCATTTTCATCATGATTATTTGGCTACCATGCTTTCATTCATGCTTTGCATCATTATGCCATGTGATTGTGTATTTGCTTTGCCATATTCTTCTATTGTTATTATGTTCATTCGGTCATTATATGTTCATGCATATTTTCATGTCATATTATTGCATTAGGTCATCTTATATTGCCATGCATATCTTATATCTTATATTAGGTATTAGGTTATCATTTTATGCCATGCATATTTTCATGTCATATTATTGCATTAGGTCATCTTATATTGCCATGCATATCTTCTATCTCATATTAGGTACTAGGTTATCATTTTATGTCATGCACATTTCTATGTCATATTAGGCATTAGGTCATCATTCATTGCCATGCATATTTCCGTGTCATATTAGACATTAGGTCATCTTTTATGCATGTACATTTTCATGTCATATTAGGCATTAGGTCATCTTTTATACCATGCATATTTTCTATGTCATTTAGGCATTAGGTCATGCATTTCATGCATTTAACTTGCTGTTTGTTCATGCATTTCATTTCATCCCCACTGGATTTCTTGCCTTAAGCCAATCAATGGCTCAAAGCCAAGCTCTCTTGAGTATGCTTGTGGAAAATTAATAGTCTGGATTTGGTATTTTGACTTTGTGATTTGTTTTTACTATTTATCCATTATCAAAATAAATTGATTTTTTAACTACATCCAGTAGTCATTTGAGTGATGCCAAGATATTTTTCACATGATTTTTAGATTTCTTTTACCATGGCTGGAAAAATGGATTTTGACAAAGCAGTTTTTAACTCATTGTTCTGACTTTGGTAAAATTTAGGTCTTGGTTATCATGCTCCAAAAATTTAGCTGATTTTTTCCCATACATATAAATATGTTCTAAGTCTCCCATAATTTTATAGATTTTTCTGAAGTTTTTTAGAAGGGCAAAAAAATAGGTTTTCAATACTGCCTGTGAGAGTTAGAGTTGTTTTTTTTAGAATTGGTAACTTGCTGTTTTGGTGAATTTGATCATAGTTCCCATCCTCCAAAAATTAAACTTATTTTTCCCATAGAGTTTGACATGTTCTAAGTCTCCCATAATTGTTTCAGATTTTTTTTGAAATGTTTTAGAAGGGTAAAAAAATCATTTTTTAAAACTGGTCAGAGGAGTCAGATTTGTTTTTGAGAATTAATAATTTTCTGCTTTGTTTAAGGTATTAAGAGGGGGCTGATTTGGGATGTTAGCTACTATCTTAGGTTAATTTCTAAGTCATTTTAATCATAAAATTTTATTTTATAAAAGTCGGGTCAAGAGTTGTCAACCCGGGTTTTCAAAATTTGGAAAATAGAGCCTTTTTAAAGAGAAGATTTCGGCCATAGTGCCATTTTCATCCCAAAAATTTTCAAATTTCTTTTAATCCAATCACAAAGTATTTTTGATTTAGAAAATCTGATTTAAGTCTTTTTCTAAGTTAGTCGGATATCTTTTTAGGTATACGGATGCCCTTATTTAATGGAAAAAATACACTTTCATGCATTGCATTTTCCATGTTCATGCATATTCTATGATATATAATTTTTGCTATGAATATTCTATAGTGATGTCATTGCTTTGATTTAAATTTCATGGTGTTATAATGGTTGTTATATTATTATGGATATTCTATCTTATTCTATGCTTCTTGCCTAGTCTTTAATTATTTTGCCATATTATCTAGGATTTATTATGTTCATACATTGCCTTTTTTATTTTCATGCATATTTTATTATAATGTTGTTTTATGTTTCTTATCATGTCTTGTAATTAATTCTATTGCCATGTCATTTAAATTATGCCATGTCATTTGGATTATACCATGTCATTTAGATTTTGCCATGTCATTTAAATTATATCATGTCATTTAGATTTTTCCATGTTATTTAGATTATGCTATGTCATCTAGATTTTGCTATGTCATCTTTTGCTATGTCATTAGTAATGATTTGCATATTCGTCTTTTTTTAAAATGATTTTAATAAAGATCATTTTTTTTTTAAAATAAAAATATTCTCGAGTTAAAATAATTCATGAGTTCTCTGTCGGGTTTGCTGGAGAGGATATCATCAATTATCATTAATAAAGGAATATCTTTCTTTCAAAAATGAAAATGATTCGGAGATTTTCTAAATAAATAAAAAAATTTATATTTTACCGGGTTTGCTGAAAAATATAGGAAATTTTTGAATTAATAAATTCCGGATCATTTTCAATTAAAAGTGGAATTATTTTTATTTTAAATTGGGAATTATTTTAAAACACCAAATCTAAAACCCGAACCCGCTTTTGCCGAGACTTGAGATAACATACGATTAATAAGGTACTGTTTTATATGGGCGTTGTGGGGGTTCTAATCCTTCTCTGCACGTAACCGACTCCCGAACCCGCTTCTGTGATTTGTCTGGTTTAAAAGCTCGGATTTTGAAATTGGTTTTAAAAATATTTTAATTAATTTTAAAATGTTTTAAAAAGCCGATTTTAATAGGTGGCCGATCACACTTAGCCAAAAAAGATTGGTGGGGACTCCATTTCTTTTTCGAGGTTCTTTTCAAACCCTTATTTTATTTCAAGAGGAATTAAGTCGTCTTTTTCTCTGTTTTTCCCCCAATGTCACACTTAACGAGTAATGTCTCGCAATGAGACTTGTTATTTTTTAGGTTGCGATAAAGAGTATATAATTTTATTATGGAAAGTCTCCCGGCACCGCGGCGCTGGGCTCTCGACCTAGGATGGGTGTTGGGCGCTGTGGCGTAGCGCCAAGCTCTCGTGCTGCTATTTTGTGTTGCTGCATCTTCTCGCACTTCCTCAGTCAATTTGGATGATTAATTATTATCCGTTTTGGGCAAGAAATATATTGTTGAAAAGCTCTTCAAATTAGCTTAAAAGGTCAAGAAGGAAGTTTCTTTGAGTAAAAAATTTAAAATCATTTTTTCCTAGCAACAAGATACAGAGGTCAAATCTGCCTTCTTGCTTGGCACCAAGCATTTGATCTTTTTGATCCCGACATCTTCTTCCATCTTGTGATTGTAATTTTGTAAGCTCTTTAACATCCTAATTGACATGTTTTTACTTCATTCTCCTAAATATATCTGAAATTTAAAAACATAACATAAGTAACCAAAATAAAGATAGAAAACTTAACGAAAACTAAGAATTAAAAAGGCATAAAGTGTGTAATTTATGAATTTATCACTTCTTTTTTTTTTTTTTTTTACACATCTAAATCGATGTGTTTCTTGATAAAACAATGATATAGAAAAAAATAAATAAATAAATAAAAGAGAGAGAGAGAGAGATGGGACTATCATATTAAAGGAAAACAATCCAAGATCAAAGGGTTTATGCATTGGAGATTGGAGGAAAGAGTCAGAAGCCGATTTGGTTTGGGATCATTGGCTTGGTGGCAGCACTAGATCAACTCAGTTGAAGGAGTGAAGAAAAATAGTAGAAAAAAATAAATTGAAGTATTATTTTTTGATGGATAAATTTAAGTTTTGTTGGGATATGTTTTCATATTGTGATGAAGTTTAACATATTAAAGTTTACATTATTATTTATTTACTTCGATTATTTTATTTTTTTAACATATGTTTATTCAATTCTTTTTTATTTGTCACTAATTTAACAATTGATATTTTCATTTTTTTTTCAATATTTTGATCAAGTCAGTAATTTATTAAAAGATTGTCAATATTTCTTTATTATTTACTTGATCACTGAATAATATTTTTTTATGTTCTTATAAAGAATAAACAATATTATATGTATGTTCAATTCTTTTTTCTTTTTGGTACATATCTAATAAATCTTAATCCTTTTAACATTTTTTGTTAAAATTTTGCTCATAATCATAATAGTAAAGTTTATATAATTTTATATAATATTAATTTTTAATTTTATATATTATGAAATTTAAAATTTTAGATATAATTATGGAGAAAATATTAGTTTTTAAGTGTGAATACATAATTTAATAAGTAAAACTAACTCATGCATCGCATGGGTAACAAGCTAGTTTATAATATAACAAGGTACATGATTACATTGTCAAGTTTGCTGATATGGACACTTACATGAACATCTTCTTTTACTGACACGTAGGACAAGCCTAAATAAGATTATATCATATCTCCAACAATCACCAATCAAATTTCAAAAAAAAAAAAATCTAACATTATCAACTCTTTATTATTTTTAACAGCAAGTGTTAGTTATGTTGGTGTAAGCCCTACAAGCCAATCTAGTTAGGCTTGTAAGACAATATTTATATATTCATGTATTGCACATTATAGTTCATTAATTATAATTGAGGTATTTTTTTATCCATAAGTTTTGTTATAATTGTTATAAATCACTTGTGAAGATAAAGCCCATGAAACACAATGACATTGCAAATGAATTATAAAGAGTTACAATTATGAGGATCCTTATGCATCAATGCCGAGTTACTAAAACTGTTCCTGGTCATCGTATTGTCAAGATAGGACATTGGCAATACTCAAAGACTGGCATATGTTAAGCCTTCATGCACTTGATGCATGCAACTGATCTCATACGTTGAAAGTATAGAGATACTTGGGGATAACATATGGGTGCTTGTTAGTTAAACAAGTTCACTGAACATGACCCCCTATGAAAATTCCATTTGCTATTTCACTCAAGTGTCTATGGTAAATACTCTCATGTGTCAATAGTGTAAGTAATCCTTTGACTTGTGACACTAGATCATCTTGTATGAGAACTGTCATACTTAGATTTCATCAGGAACGTGTCCCAATCACGAGGATGCTTATGGTAGGGTGTTATTGGGTGTGACATGAAGCATATGAAGATGTATGAGTGGTCCAGAGAGGATTCATCACCCCAAGTGATATGAGGGGACATATCTCACATGTATCTGGCTTATATTAACATATGGAAGTCCTTGGCCAAGGCAATACCTAAGGAGTTAATATTAAAGCTGCAAATATAATATTGAATGGGATTAAGAGTAAACATTGAACCATGCTCTTTCCTATCCTGGGATATTTGATGGAGGGATCGAATTACACAGACATATTGTACACAAAAGGCTAGTCGAAGCTTGATGACTTTCTTGACATTTGGGTGGTCATGATGCATTGCTAGATGCTGCTCATGATCTATAAATATAAATAGGAAATTCTTAATTGAATTAATTATATTTATTGCCAACATGTTAAGGGCCTAATAGGTCACACAAAAAAGGTGATTAATGAAATTAAAATGAGATTGGGCCAGATTAAATATTCATCAAGTGTTGTCGGTTATTGTGAATATTTAATAATACGTATAAGGGCTTTAATGCAGTTAGTCCAATAGTTGTCATGCACTAAACCTACTTATATATATATGCTTATGTTGTTGCTGCCTCCCCCCTAAGAATTTACCTGAAATCGGCGTCTCTCACTCCCCTAATTGTGAATCGGCCGAATAGCAAGAGAGAAGGGAGAATTCGATTCTTCTTGTTTCTTTTGGCTAACTAAGGTAGAGGAGGAAGGTTTCTCACAACCTAGACTACTAGCATCGTCTTGGCAAAACATAATCTCAACCTTGTGAAGGTTTTCAGATCACCTGTGTGGATTATTGTTAGAGGTCATACAATTGGACGACTTTGGTTTTCGACAAGCGAGCTTTGTGTACAAGAACAAGATCGTCAAGAATCTGTCTTGAGGTTTCGGCAATCTCCAATACAGAGGTATGAGATTTTGATTGTTATCTGTTCTTGACAGCCTGATCGTTTTGAATTCATAGGCAGATCCATGGATGGATTCGGTTTTCTCTATGTTTTATTTTATTCCACTTCATTGTATGTTTAACTTGTTGATTAAATTATACATTATCTCTGTTTGAGCATGAGCCAAACCCCAACAGTGGTATCAGAGCCTCGCTTATGTTATTCATGTACGATCTATGCTTTGATTGTTACCTTTAACAAAATTGTTTTGTTCTCTGAGTTATTTTGATCTGATTGTCACTAACCGAAATTGTGAGAATTTGTACTTGTAGTGTTTCGGTGAAAGCAACAGTTAATCATGGTGAATTCTTATTTATTAATTGGTTTAAAATTGTTTTAAACTGACTAATGCAACTGGCGAAAGTTTGGCAGCAATTGAGAACTGTTTTGCCTACTTTGCGCAGATTTGGTGATTTTAGTGAGAAAAGCTTGTAGATTTTTCTTGGCCAATTTTTAATGCATGGTTTAGTGATTTTTAGGATTTAAAATTGCTTGCAATTGTTCTTGGCAAGCCTGAAAAATCATAAAACTGATTTAGCATTGAAAAGTTGGAAGCTATGAAAAGCGGATAGACAGCCTGTAGGGAGAGAAGGGGGCGGTGGCTACATCTGATAGCCACAACCTGCATCTTCCCTTGCTAGGGTTTTCGCTTCTATCAGATTCTCACAGCTTATGGATTTTAGCAATATTGAGTTACTAATGTTGTAGTGTCCTAGTTGAGATATAGCACTAAAATTAGTAACCATGGTAATATTGTTAAATTAATTAAATCACCAAAATAAGAATTTACATAAATATTCAATTAAATTGTTTAATTGGATAGTAATTTAATTAAAGAAAATAATCCTAATTGAAATAGGATTTATTCTAATGAGATTAGAATAAATGTTTATTATTATTTGTGAATTAAATTATGGATCAAATATAATCTTTGAATGGTAACTAAAGATTAAAGCATGATTTATATATTCATAAATTGTTTGTGATTATATGGGATGCTTATGGACTTAGACCCAATATGATTGTGGATACTTGAATTTATTTTTATGGTTTTTATTAATTAAATAGGGATTGCGTGCCCTGCCTTATCTCTCATTTTCTGGAGTTGTAAAAATTCTTTCCTCACCTAATTCCCCTCAAATGTAACTTGAGGTTTCTTTATTGCAAATGTAATTAGTTACATCAAAGTGTAAAATTAGGATTAGCTAGGAATAATTTTTTTTTTTGGTAACTTGAAGACAAAGATAGGCGCTATGAAGATAAGGAGATTACAAGCAAGCTTTGAAGACTATGTATGTAATCACCTAGGAATTTGACCAACTAATTTCCTTTGATGGCTCAAGGAAATTAGATTAGAAAAGTCCATAATCATCCAAGTGGAAAGTATGTTATAGATTTATTTTATTTGATATTATAAATGCTATGAATGTTTAATATGATGAGACTTATAAAGAACAAGGAAATCCCTCTTTATAATTGTCGCAACCTAAAAGAATAACGACGACGAGTCTCATCGCAAGACTTTATTATTCGTTAGGCGTGACATTAAAAAAAAACCGAGGAAAAGTCGACTTAATTCCTCTAAAAAAATGAAGGTTTTGAAAATGACCTTAAAAAAGACATGGAGTCGCCACCAATCTTTTTTAGCTAGGTGTGATCGGCCACCTATTAAAACCGGTTTTATAAAATATTTTAAAAATTAATTAAAACATTTTAAAAACCAATTTCAAATCTGCGTTTTAAACCAGAGAAATCAAAGAAGCGGGTTCGGGAGTCGGTTACGTGTGGGGAAGGATTAGCACCCCCACAACGCCCGTATAAATCGGTACCTTATTAATCGTGTGTTATCTCAAATCTCGGTAAAAGTTGGTTTTAAATTTAATATTTCAAATTAATTCCCAATTTAAAGAAAAATAATTTCAATTTTTTATTGACAATGATCCGAAATTTATAAATTCAAAATTTTCCTATATTCCCCAACAAACGTGGCAAAAATATAGAAATTTTTATTAGTTTTAGAAAACTTTCCGAATCATTCTCTTTTTTGAAAGAAAGATATTCCTTTATTAATAATAATTGATGATATTCCCTCCAGCAAACCCGGTAGAGAACTCATGAATTATTTTAAATCGGGAATATCTTTATTTTTATTGAAAACCATTATCTTTTTTTGAAAACATTTAAAAGAAATGAATATGTATAGGCATGGCATAAATAAAATGACATAGCAAAATCTAAATAATATAATGCAACCTAAACGTCATGGCACATAGAAATTAATATGGCAAGAATCACATATTATATAAAATGCATGAATATAAAAATGCAATGCATGAAATGTATTTTTTCCTTTAATTAAGGAAATCCGTATATCTAAAAAGATATCCGGCTACCTTAGGAAAATATGTCAAATTAAATATTCTAAAACCAAAATACTTTGTGATTGTTTGAAAACAGTTTTGAAAAGCTTGAATTAAAAATAAAAACTGGGCTAAAATTTTTAAAATGACTCTAATTTCCTAAGTTTAAAAATCCGGATTTTACTACCCTTAACCCGAGACTTGAAAAACCATTTTTAGAGTTTGAAAAGGCTTAGAAACCACCCTAAGTCAGTAGCTAACTCTCCTAATCAGCCCACTCTAAGTAAATTAACCAAAACAGAAAAATGTTTTTTTTTTAAAATTCAATTCCTACTCCACTGTCCAGTTTTAATACACAATTTTTTATCCTATTTTTAAAAATTCCAAAAATGCTAAAAAAAAATACTGGAGACTCAGGACATGTAAAACTACACGGGAAAAAATCGGCTTAATTTTTTGATCAAAGATGAATTCCCAGAAAAACCAGAGATGTACGAGTTTTTGGAGGAGAAAAAACTGCTTTGTTTTTCTTTAAAATCAATCCTGACTCCACTGTCTAGTTTTAATCCACGATTTTTTACCCTATTTTTAAAAATTCCAAAAATTCTGAAAAAATTATTGGAGACTCAGGACATGTAAAAACACACGGGAAAAAATCGACTTAATTTTCTGATCAAAGATGAATTCCCAGAAAAATCGGAGATGTACGAGTTTTGGGTGGAAAAAAAACTGCTTTGCCAACACATTTTTTTTGTCTTTGATAAAATCATTTAAAAACCAAAATAAAAATATTTGAAACTCATAAAATGACTTGAAAGCAGTAGCTAGGACTTTTTTGAAAGTTAGATAAAAATTGGCTAAGTAAAAAAATCACAAAGGTAGAATAATCAATTTGACAAAATTAATTTTCCACAAGTGTGCTCAAGAGAGCATGACCTTGAACCATTAATTGGCTCAAGTCATTATTCAAGTGGCATGAACATGAAATGCATGAAACAATGCAGCAAACATAATGCATGAAATGCATGGATCTAAACCTAAATGTAAGGAAAATGCATGACACAAATAATATGGCCTAGACCTAACATGAACTTGCATGACATTTAATGTAACCTAGACCTAAGACATGCATGGCATTTTCACAAACACAAGGCATGCTTAATTCAAAAATCCAACCAAATATCATGCAAATGCAAAAACCTAACAACTAGCATGACAAAAATACAACACACAATGCAAAACACATGGAGTAGCCAAATGGCCCCAAGCTTCAACAAGCATGGCATTTTCACAAACACTTGGTATGCTAGCATGAAAAACTAAGTCATAACACAAAAATCACACAAGCATTTTCACAAACACCTAATATACCAAATCTAAAACATGCTCACTAAGATATAAAACAAGAATCATGCAAAGAATCACACAAGCATTTTCACAAACACTTAATATGCTAACTCTAAAACATGCTCAAATTTAAACAACATAAAAACAGAAAATTAAAAATGCAAAAACATGATATCTAAGACATAAATGGCAACAAACAAAGCAACCAAATTAAATATAACTTAAGAACATGAAATAACATAATATTTAAAACATCAAAAATAAAGAAAATAGCATAAACAATATGGTAAAATGAATCAAAAACAACAACTTAAAATAAATAATGTAGGCCATTTGGCCATGGTGAGTTTATTGTAAAAACAAAATGTAAGAAAAATATACTTAAGAAAGGAAATGAAGGAAGAACAAGAAACATTATTTTAAAATGAAAACTCACCAAGTAGCTTTTGAACGGATTAAGCTATAAACCCTCAGAGTAGCTTTTGAGCGGATTAAGCCACAAACCCTCTCACAAGTAGCTTTTGAACGGATTAAGCTATAAACCCTCAGAGTAGCTTTTGAACGGATTAAGCTATAAACCCTCCGAGTAGCTTTTGAACGGATTAAGCTACAAACCCTCAGAGTAGCTTTTGAACGGATTAAGCTACAAACCCTCTCAACAAAAACACTATGACTCACCACCCGGATAATCCTAATACAAGTGTATAGACTATCTCACAAGGGGTAGTGGGTGATCTCAACCAAAGGCCAAGACTCCTTATTTATAAGGTGAGCACCTCCTTGGCTTGACATTACAAAGGGATGTGGGATTGGGACTTAGGCTAAAAAATGAAAATCTCTAACTTAACTCTTGATTTTTAATCACTTGATTGAAAAGATCCTAAGCTTCCTCCTTCCTTTGGGCTTGGGCAGGCCAGCACTTCTCTTTTCCAGCCCAGCTCTGATTTTTGAAAGGCCCAAAGAAGCCCTTTTCGGTTGCTTGGGTGAAACGACCATTTTGCCCCCCGGATGCAAAATAAATATCAAACGGGCTCCAAATTCAATTTTTCTTTTTTTAATACTTCCAAAATAATAAAATATTGAGTTCTGGAAGTTTTCAAAATTATCCGAGTCCGTTTGCTATTTATTTGGATTTTTTCTTCCCAAAATGTCCTTTTATGCCCCTACTTTTTACCATTTTTTAAACGAGCTCCAACTCAAGATTTTTCTTCACCAATCTCTTCAAAATAATTAAAAAGTGTGATCTGGAAGTTTTCATAATTTTTGGAGCTCATTTGGTATTTTTTTCGGGATTTATCGGCTTGAATTACTGCATAGGAGGCCCGGGATTTGGCCATTTTGCAAACGAACTCGGAATCAAGATTTTCTTTCGCCAATCTCTTCCAAATAATTTAAAAATGAGATTTGCCAAATTTCAGAATTTTTGGAGTCCATTTGCTATTTTTCCGGGATTTATCTTTTCGAATTACTGCATTAGAAGCCCAAGATTTGGCCATTTTGCAAACGAACTCGGAATCAAGATTTTCTTTCGCCAATCTCTTTCAAATGATTTAAGAATGAGATTGACAAAATTTTTAGAATTTTCGGAGTCCATTTGCTATTTTTCCCAAATTTTTCCAATTTTACCCTTTAACCTCCGAAACCCGGTTTTGCTCAAAACAAGTCCGATTTTCAGATTTTCTTCAGTCTGAGCCTTGGGCCATCCTTTTTAATCATTCCTCATCCATTGGGGGCTTTGGTCTTACCAAGTCGGGCCATTTCTGTGATTCTTCCCGATTTCACCGAAATCCACTAAAAACCCTAATTCTCGGTTTTCTCCCGGATTGACTTTTCTTTCGGTTTTTCTTGCAAGTGACTTCTCCATTACCCGTAGTCAGTGCTTATCTTTCATTTGGAACCTTCAATTTCGACCAGTTTGATCATTTAAGCACTTTTCCCCAAATTTCTCGGATTAGGGTTTCTTTTCTATTGAATCTTCAAATCCCAACTTCCGAACTCCATATCTTTCAATGTAGACCTCGGATTATCAAAATTCTTTCTCCATTTTTCAATTGAACTCAAAATCCTGATTTTGAAAGTGGGTTGACTTTTTTAGTAGTTGACTTTCTGGGGTTGACTTTCTCGGGGTTGACTTTTTTTCAAGTTTGACTTTTTGTGCTCGCCCTCTTAAACTAAGTCTCGGAGTACCACCTGCAGGATGAAAACAGTCTTTTTATACTCTGAAACATCAACATAGGAAGAAAACATACCTGTTTAGTGGCCCGGACAAAATTAGGTGTCTACAGCTGCCCCTCTTTGGCTATTGCTGAGAATCAGGAATCAGGCAAAGATAAACCAACACTAATTTTGTACGGTCAGTGAAATCACATGGAAAGGAAAGGGGTTTTCTTTTTCATTTCTTCATTCATTTTTGCATTTTGCATTTTTCATTTTCTTTTTTCATTTTCTATTTTTTTCATTTTTTCTCTTTTTTCTTTTTTCTTTTTTTTTTTCAATTTTTTTTTTTGAAAACAGTAAATTGAAGATTTGTCCTTAAATTGAATTCCCTGCCTAAACAAGGCTCGATTCGTCATAAGGAAATGAATTCGATTTGCAAGAAAAGAAATGACCTCGACGATGGTCTCGGAGCCTTAACCTGTCTTGTTCTCAGCTGTGTTTAAAATTCTGGATATCTCCTCCAGAAGCTTCGGCTATCACCACCGAAGTCTTGCTCATTTTTTTTTAATGTAAAAATTCTGGGTATCACCTCCAGAAGCTTCAGCTATCACCACCGAAGACTTTCTATCTTTTCAAAGGATTTTAAAACTCTGGATATCTCCACCAGAGGCTTCAGCTATCACCACCGAAGTCTTGCTCATTTTTTTTTTAATGTAAAAATTCTGGGTATCACCTCCAGAAGCTTCAGCTATCACCACCGAAGACTTTCTATCTTTTCAAAGGATTTTAAACCTCTGGATATCTCCACCAGAGGCTTCAGCTATGACCACCGAAGTCTTGCTCATTTTTAAAACTGTAAAATTCTGGGTATCATCTCCAGAAGCTTCAGCTATCACCACCGAAGACTTTCTACCTTTTCAAAGGACTTTAAAAAAAACTCTGGATATCTCCACCAGAGGCTTCAGCTATCACCACCGAAGACTTGTTCATAAATAAAAAAAGTACCTCGACGATGATTTCGGGGCTCGACTCTCCTTAAGAAAACGAAATCGATTATACCTGAAGATGCAAATGCTTCATGATGCAAATGCAAATGTCTTTTGTTGATGCAAACGCTTCTTGATGTAGATGCAAATGACTTAGATTGGTGCAAATGTCTTTGATGCAAATGTAAATGACTTGATTTGATGCAAACTTTCTTGATGCAGATTTAACTAACTTAGATTGATGCAAATGCTTCTTGATGTAGATGCACATGTTGAAAAAAAATTCTGGATAACTCTTTCAAAAGAAGATTTCTCATTTTTCAAAATTATAAAACCCTGGATATCTCCACCAGAGGCTTCAGCTATCACCACCGAAGACTTCTTCATTTTTAAAACTGTAAAATTCTGGATATCTCCACCAGAAGCTTTGGCTATCACCACCAAAGACTTGCTCAATATAAAATTCTAGATAACTCATCTAGAAGAAGATTTCTCATGTTTCAAAATTATAAAACCCTGGATATCTCCACCAGAGGCTTCAGCTATCACCACCGAAGACTTATTCACTTTTAAAACTGCAAAATTCTGGATATCACCACCAGAAGCTTTGGCTATCACCACCAAAGACTTGGTCATTGTAAAATTATGGGTAACTCCTTCAGAATAAAATTTCTCATTTTTCAAAATTATAAAACCCTGGATATCTCCACTAGAGGCTTCAGCTATCACCACCGAAGACTTATTCACTTTTAAAACTGCAAAATTCTGGATATCACCACCAGAAGCTTTGGCTATCACCACCAAAGACTTGGTCATTGTAAAATTCTGGGTAACTCCTTCAGAATAAAATTTCTCATGTTTTCAAAATTATAAAACCCTGGATATCTCCACCAGAGGCTTCAGCTATCACCACTGAAGACTTGTTCACTTTTAAAACTGCAAAATTCTGGATATCACCACCAGAAGCTTTGGCTATCACCACCAAATACTTGCTCATTGTAAAATTCTGGGTAACTCCTTCAGAATAAAATTTCTCATGTTTTCAAAATTATAAAACCCTGGATATCTCCACCAGAGGCTTCAGCTATCACCACCGAAGACTTATTCACTTTTAAAACTGCAAAATTTTGGATATCACCACCAGAAGCTTTGGCTATCACCACTAAAGACTTGGTCATTGTAAAATTCTGGGTAACTCCTTCAGAATAAAATTTCTCATTTTTCAAAATTATAAAACCCTGGATATCTCCACCAGAGGCTTCAGCTATCACCACCGAAGACTTGTTCACTTTTAAAACTGTAAAATTCTGGATATCCCCACCAGAAGCTTTGGCTATCACCACCAAAGACTTGCTTATTGTAAAATTCTGGATATCCCCACCAGAAGAAAATTTCTCATTTTTCAAAATTATAAAACTCTGGATATCTCCACCAGAGGCTTCAGCTATCACCACCGAAGACTTGTTCACTTTTTAAAAACTGTAAAATTCTGGATATCCCCACCAGAAGCTTTGAGAAATGATGCAGATGCACATGTCTTTTAACAAGGTGCTCATGCTTCATGGTGCAAATGTAAAATATTTCTTAGTGCAAATGCAAAATGCCTGGATTGATGCCCATGTTTCATGATGCAGATGCCCCTATTAATTGTGTTCATGTAACTGGTTTATGAATGGTGTAACTACAATTACCACACAATAATGAAAATGCAATGATTCTAGAAATGATGCAATTGCTTGAGATG